>VSDK01012652.1:262040-283361 GCA_009767595.1 Symbiodinium kawagutii | reverse complement strand
TTTTAATATTATTTTGTAGGGTTTTAATAATCCGGGGCTCAGATTAACCATTCTCAACAGCCATCATGTATTCGACATGATCAATCTTCGTTGACCCTTTGTTCACCAAATTTGGCCGTTCTTGGTTATCCACACTAAGCACAATCAATCACGATTCACCAATGGCAAACCATGACGAACTGTTTTTTGCCAGTTTGAGACAATATTGACCAGTGCTATCGATCATGATCAATCATTAGCTGCCATTGACCAATGTATCAACCATCATCGGTTGCCATGAAATAAGCCATGTATTGAGCATGGTCGACAACTATTCACTCTTTATTGACAGTGGTTGACCATGGTTGACCACTAATGAACCTTCAAGTACGCATCAGCTGAGCATCAGTTGACCATCAACTATATCACCATCAATAAACCATGAATCAACCACTAATTGACCATAATCAACCACAATCAACCACCGATTCACCCCTTAACCCATCAAAAAAACACAAATTGACCATCAATCAGCCATTGATCAACCATCAATGAACAACCACCATCAACCACCAACCAGTTCTATGATTCACCATCAATGTGCAACGCCAAGGCGCAGGACACCCTCGTGGCAGCAGGTGGAGGCCACGGCAGAAGTGCGTAACGGTGATGAGAGATGGATTTGTTATAACGGTCGTTATGATTTCTAGGAGATGTATGGGGGTTTGGCTGGGAAATTCGTGGTTTGTAAGGTTAATAGGAGTTTTATAGGACTTCATAGGGGTCAATTGTAGTAAGGCAGGTACCGATTCCGTTACTATTGGATACAGTAATCATGATTTGTTTGAAATAATGATGAGTCAAAGAATGATGTTCATGCAGAACAGCACTTGCATACTGTTGTTACAGTTATCGATGATGTTCATAATGCAGTAGTGGTTGAGGAAATCGGGGATACCATCGGCGAAACCAAAGCGAAGCCAATGTCCTGCGAGTCCGGGCGAGCAGGGGAGCAAAACCAGAAACTAAGCAGGCACAGGGGTGCCCAAAGATCCAAGTAGGAGCGATAGAAGTTGGCCACTTACTGATGATGTTCGTAATGATGAGTCATAGATGGTAATTGTCGATAGTTATGAGTAGATGATAAACATCAGTAACAACACGTACTAAGTAATGTCATGGTTATTGTTTTGATGATCATTGATGATCGTGCTCCATATGCATTTATGTATGTGTACAGTATATGTATGTAATTATTGCATATGTTTGTCACCGTTGAACATGTGAAATGTTGACCAGTGATGATCATTGTTGTTGCTTTTTGTCCATGACTATCATAGTCATTGTTGTTTAGCTCATGTGGTGCGCAGTATCGATGGTAGCGCCAATCTGCTTGGTTTCCCTGTTGCAGCTGATCTTTTTTGGGAGGGGCGTATCTCGTTGATTGATATGCTACATACATGTTCATACGATAATTTTGTCACAGTATGTTATGCCACAAGGGAATATGAACAGTATATTATTTATGCTTATGCTTATTCATGCCACAAGCAACTCATGTCCTCCAAATTAAACCGCTTGTCTCAGGTGTTGTGTTTGTTGCGGTCCTATCCTATGACCGACCCACCTGCGCAGGAGATGATTTCGCATTTGATCGACCCCCTGACCGGAAAAGTACGCCGGTCCCCTCAGCTGTCGATGTCGGGTGGTTGGTGACGATCATCCTCCCAGGTTGGTGGGGCCCCCAAGGGGTGAGGAACCACCATCAATCATCAAGGTGGTCATCAAATGATCAGCAAACATTAGTCAATGATGTTGCATGAACATTAGTCAATGATGTTGCATGATCCTTCCGAAATGGTCAGCAAACATGAGTTTCACTGCTTCCAAAAACTAAGGCATCTAAGGCGTTCCCCTAAATGTACTGCTGTCCAACTATTTTGGTAGCCGAAACCAAGTCTGACAGCCGAGGAATTTCGGTTTCTCAAATGTATCCACGGGCATTTCTGTTTATTTGGTGATGTGTGAACAGTCCAAGCAGAGTGTTGAAACATCACGTCATTCATCGGAGTCCCCTCATAGCTGGTTTGACCAGCAGCCAGCCAGTGTTTTAACGCAGAGAGAGGAGCAGTGTCAAACATGGAAGTGTTCATTGCTGTCACATGCTGCCGCACGAAAAGAGGTGTCTACCGGGACGTCCTCTCCTTCTTGCCTGACGAAGAGGTGTTGGCCGTATACCCTGAGAAGGTGCTTGTCGTGGGGCCCTGGGGTCGTGGAACCGCTGACCCGAGACTATCATGACTGGTTCAGCTGTGGTGTTGTGGTCATCATCAAAGCACCAAACCTGGAAATAGAGGAACGTGAGGTGGCAAGATTTAGCTGAATCTCATGAGGCGAACATCTTCCCCGAAGAATGCCTTTCTTGGTGGATAGCGTTATCTCATGGAGACAGATGCCCAAGGGATTCAACCTGCCGTCAGATCATCATGCCCATGGTGGCCAAAGTCAAGATCGTCATCACATGCGGCTTGGAGTATTGTCCGGGGGCCCGTCCTTCTGTCATGGAAGATGCCCTGTGCTTCATAGCATTGCTTGCTGTGCAAGAGGATTGGTTGAAGGATTTTTCCCGCATTCAGGGACTTTTGTGTGAGACTTGCTCATTCAAAGCTCACATTCCGTACCACTTTGCCCTTGGTCATTCCCCAAGTCTTGCATACCACTGCAAGACTACACAGGGAAGACTCACACGTGTTTGAGCTTTTTCTGTTCAGGAAGCTAATGGACCATTCAACCTCATTGTCAAATAGACATACATGGGGTTGGTTCCTCAAACTAGGGGTACCCCCAAATCATCCAATAGTAATCACTATTATATAACAAATTATAGCGATAAACCAACCATGTTTGGGGTTCCCCGTTTCAAGAAATCCCCATATACCAATAATTCTCAGGGACAGTCCAGCAGAACGCTTGCGACCCAGAGCCTTACTCCCTCGAGAATCCCACCCAGTTTCATCATTGATCTCAATGAATCAAACAGAGTGCAGCTGTGACAACCAAACCTATCTTGTACCCTCTCTAGCTTGTTGTTCTCCAATAATGTGTGATTTGTGTGGGCTATCCAGAGTGTTGTCCTTGATGATAGGTATCGCAAAAGTCAATCTGCAAACCCTATATGCATTTTGTACATCAGAATACATCATATGCATATCATATATACGTATTTATATATATATATATATATGTATTTTTACATACATATTTAATCACCAGCAATATGTATGTATAAAAATACATCATTGATCCTCAACAAAAATCACAAATCCTTTCAAACATTTATACATTGTAGGTCCTATGCTGCGCCTATGCTGCTCTGTGAAGCTTTTCCCTTGGCACCTTTGGGCCACAGCGCCATCTCTGAGATCTGCACTGGCGTCGACAGCGACGTGAGGGCGCTATCATCCTGACGGACAAGCGGCTGATTCACGTGGGCGGCCCAGGGGGACGCCCAGGGCAGCCCCGGGAGGACGCCCTGGTGGTGACGATCTTTTCCGTGGCGTTGGAAGCACTGAATGGGGGGTGATAGCGCATGATGTTATGATATGTTATGATCAAAGCTCAAAGGGTTTAAGTGCCACCAACAGGCTATTGATTTCCTTGGGTTGAAATTTCTTGGTCAGTTGGGCAGAGGCACCAAGCACAAGCAAGGTGACCTATGAAGAGTCACAGAATGATAGTGGCCTATGAGGGTGGTGGTGACTTTTTGCAGGGAATGAGAAAAGCATCATGATATAAGCAATGTCACACGATATGGACGTTGGTTGATTTCCGAAATCAACAATGAAGTAATTTCCCAGAAAAGATACGTGCTCCATGATCACTTTGGAACGTCTTTTCTTTCCAGTTGCTGGTCACTCGCGTCACCAGTTGCAAAACGCAGGCTTTGAACGCTAGCAATGACTTAGATCTCACTGGTTGTGATACTGGGCTTTGCCCGCCTCGTTTTGGATGGTTTGTACTTGTACCCACTGTAGGGCTTATGTTGGCTGCCTATCGCTGGGGACGAACCATCCTACCTTAGCCTCAGGTGGTTACGCACTTCTCCCGCTACAGGAAGTCAGTCAAGGCCGGACTTCAAACCTCAGGGTAGACAAATTCGGGATCAGCTTCATGACGCAGCCAGGTGGATATGTACACGGTGGGCAAGTCCGTTAGGCTTGGGGGTTTGGAGCTGGGTGGGGTTCATGGACGGCTATGACGAGAAGTGATCACCAAAGATCCTGTTTTTTTGCATGCAAAAAGCGAAGCAGTTCCCGGTCCCAGCTCAGTGAGACACGTAGAGTGGGTAGTGGTGCAAAGCACCATGGCCAAACCATCCAGCTGGGGTGATTATCATTGATATTCCTCAGATCACTATACTGTCGTTTTGCTGTCTAGCATGGAAACACCATGTGTTTCCAGCTAATTCTTGTTGATAATGAGTTTTGTTTGTCGGTTTTCGTGGTGATGCATTAAGTCATTTCTCTTGCAACCCAGTGCTGTTGCCGCTGATCGGTGAGGTATGTGGGACTTCGACCAGCCAGATGGCAGTGTTGCGCAAGACCTGCAGGCGTGCGCTCATGAAAGCCGCTGCATGGCAGGTATGGCTGGCCTATACATAGATAGTGCCCTACAAGATTGTCAGGGTTCCTGCAAGAAGTCAGGATACACCATCAATTTATGGCTGATTTGTGTATCGCTTATTTCCCTAGTATCGTTGTGCATTGTATCCTTTTGATCAACTTCCAGCATGTGTGATGATGAATGGCTAGGCTTCATGGCAACAATAGCATTGTATAGTTGCACGAATCAAACATTTGTCGATGACTGTATTGACCACTACTAGTAACTGAAAAAAATGAAAACACAAGACTGTAAACGCAAGGCATGACCTCAAAGTGCGCCTAATCAAAGCTTCAAACTTGACGAGTTTAGCGTGAACTAACCATCAAAGTAACCATGAATAAATCATCAACTAACAATACTCAACCACAAATTACCCGCTCATCAACCACCAATCATGGTACCTAATCACTAAATCAACCACTAAACCACCATGGTAATGATCAACCACCCATGACCCACCACCCATGACCCACCAAGCAACCAGCCATGACCGCCATCCGCACCCACGCCCTGCACGTCGCTGCAGGCGACTTGTCTGTGGCCACTCGACTTGGCACCATGGAGGCGGCACAAGATGATGAGCGTTGGTGACTGGTGGTCTCAAGCTGTGGGGGGTTGATTAATACAACTGGAAGTAATCAATAAGAATAGCAACTAATAATGGTTAACAATAGTAACTAATAATGGTTATCAATAATACATTGTTGGTCCAATGGCTACTAATAATGGTTAATAATAGAAAGTAGTTGATAACAAAACAAGAATTGACATGATGGGGCATGAATACTGAACCAAGAATTAATGGCTATTAATCACCATAGTAATCAAACGTAACGGCATGTAATGACTATGTCATGTAATGGCTACTAATTAACAATGGTTTGCAATAGTAGGTAATTGAATCAAACAGATAATTGATAGTGGCTAATGGTTGATCCAACAACAGTGGTTAACAATACTGACCACTGGCTATTAATGGCTAGTAATTGCTATTGGATTGATCAGTACCTACTATTGGTTAACCAAGCTATTAATGTCATGTAATGGCTATTAATACTGGTTTACAATAGTAGGTCATTGATAAGAAAAAACATGATAATGGCTATTGATTGGTTGATTAGTTGATAAGCTATGGTTATTAGTGGTTCCCAAAGCTATAGTGATTGTGTATTGGTTGATTAGTTGATGACGGCTATTGATAATGGTTGACAAGGGAATAAGCAATGATAGGGGATAACAACAATGGTAGTCTGGGACACCCATTGATTAATGACAAACAATAGCTACTACCAAGGGGACAATAAGCAATAATAGGGGACCAACTGCAATGGTTGGATGATTAGTTACTAGCAAATGATTATTAAACTGGATGAGAACTGGAGGGCCCACTATAACTTGAGACAATCACATATGGTGGTTAATTGGTGATGAAGGAGTGGTCAATTGGTGGTTGATTGATGGTTGATTGATGGTTCATTGGTAGCAAATGGTCAATGGATGGTTGGTTGGTTGATGGTTGGTGGTGAATTGATGGTTAGTTCGTGGTTGCTGCCACTAGTGGCTAGCCTGCTCCCTTGAGATTTGTTCCCTTCATGAGAATATTCATCATAATGAAGGGGGGGTACCTGCATACCATGTTTCCAACAGCACCAAGCTCAAGCAGGGATGCCACTGATATTGCCGTGCAATGGTCACAACCTGGTAGATGGGAGCCCAAAGTGCGTGATTTGCTGATGGTTCATATGGTGGGTATGTACAAATGATGAGGCATCAGACCAGGGATCTTACATCTAACCAGTAGCGTAAGCCTACAGGGGCTGAGATATGTACCCAAATCATGTAGATATACTGTGTAGTGTTAGGTTTATGAGCAATAGCCACAGAAGCTCATAGGAGGGACTTGTGCAATGCGTGCAAGCATGGTTTCTCATGGTTGTGGCTGTCACTCAGGGTTCAAGAGGAAATTGAGCGGCAAGAAGCCTTGGGTCAAGGGCCCCTTTGCCCCGGATGAACATCCCGAAAATGACGAAACTTACCCGTAGATTTTTCGGCATCAGCGACACCAAAGTCATTGCTAGTTTCCAGCGCTGGAAATGTTCAGCTTTACGGCCTTACTCCATTTATTCTCAACCATTTCATCCTGCAAAAGTTTAGTTTGAAAACAGAAATGCAGAGTTCCCCCTATGGACAGCTGGCTTGCTGGGAGATTGCATGGCAATTACAGTAGTTTATATTATATGTATTCAAAGTGCACATTTTTCCAGTAGCCAGTGGGCATTAGGAGCATTAGGATGTGACAAGAATCAGAGTCACAGTCGTCACTGAACCCCAAAACTGAATGGCTTGCATATGCTGCTTCGATGCCAAAAGAGGGCCACATTTCGCTCCCAGTTTGGTTCCTGTACCCCAATCCCACATCCTTTGCCAGCAAATTGCAACATTTTTGTTGTTCTCAACTTTGTAAGGCTTTGTTTTTCTATCACCGAAGCTTCTTTTGGGACGTTTTGCTCCTTTCTATGGGTCCTTGTTTTCCTGGATGCTTCTGCCTAGCACGAACGAAAGGTGACATGTTTTTTTTATTTTTTTTCCGGAACGGTTAGGATGGTGAGCTTCTGTCCCACAATGACCGAGCTGCGGTCGGGTCTCCTGGCAGCGCCGCAGGTGAGACTTTTGCAAATGAAGCGTTTGAGGGACTGTGCTCAAAGAATGTGGCAAGGCTTTGCTGCCTTGCAGGACTGGTGAAGGTGTGATAGAGTACAGTGTGCCACTTGTCGCAGTAATACAAAGCCCGCAATCTACCTAGAATTATGGTACCAATATTGCGGACATAGAGGACTTCCGAATCCAAAATTTGGAATTATCGCTTGCATTCTTGTCACGGTTTACCAAATGGAGTGCAAGTGTGCACTGGTTTCAAGGGGAAAGTGCATGCAGTTTTCCAATCAGGATGATGTCGGTGATGCATCAACCTGTCCAATGAATCCGATCCACATTTGGCTCATCATGTTTTCAGATTGATTTGAGAATTCTGTTTTATCTCGCTAAGTGTGGGTGGCATGAAGCCGGGCGTCATAGTTTGTGTTTCGTTGAGTCAACTTGACTCGGTTCAAGGACGGTGATTACAGGCTGCCCATGTGGGGGAATCCAGCAACTCTGAGGGTGCAAGAATTAAGTCGCGAAGACTCTGGTTGCTTGGCAGTCTTGTGATTAGTCGAACAGAGGAATGGATTGGACATCGGTCTTCATGAAGACCATGGGCACAAATCACAAATCACATTGTTGGTACATTTTGATGGCAAACCACTTAACCCAAAGCTATCCCGCAAAGTCCCGGTTTCCTGACCTTTGAATGTTGCGCATCGTCAAGTGACACCAACATGTTGCAAATGATTCCCATTGGCTGAGTTCCAAAGTCCTCCCCAAACGCATGTTCTAAATTGACTGCTGCCAATAAAAAACATCATTGCTGGGGCTCTACAATTCACTTCCTTTCCGCTGGAAAGTGAACTGGGTTTGTCCAAAAACGGTATGCCCATGTGTGCCCCGGATACTAAAAACGATAAAAACGATATATTACATTTGGTTGGTTGAGGGGTACCACCATGGCGAACTGGACCACTGGAGGACACTCAATCCATCTCGTCGGTGGAATACGATGACTGGGCTGCTCGGGCTGAGTGACATACATGTCATGTTCAGAAGGTGAGTGGGATGTTCAAGGCAGTATAGTGAGATCAATCCGGGTACAAGTAGGTAATGGAACTGCTTCGTGAGAGAGAGAGATATTTATTGCGTTGGAAGACGGTTGCAATCGCAAGGTCTTTAGCTATACTGTTGAGACAATAGTTGTTGAAACAGGTCTCCATCCACCTCGCAACAGGCTAAAACTATTCCACCAATGAAGAATTGGGAATTCTGTTCCTAAAAAATGTCAGCTGGATATTAAATTCATACACATAACTGAGTCTAATCCATGTTGTCAAGTTATTTGTAGGAAAGCAAACAATACATTTGATCTATTCAGCTTTACGTGAACCCCCATTGAAAGTCAAAAAGTAACTTTGCGTAACAAATGTACTTTGGGTAGCTCAAGTGCCACATTCAACGAGTACCCACGCACACACTTGCCTCTCAGTGTATTCAAAGGATTGCCAACCCTCCCACAAAAACACCTTCCGCGTAGCCCCGCGCGTAGCCTCCCCAGGAGTGTATAAGCCCCAAGCATCAAAAAAAACACGGCTCAAAGGAATCTGAAGAAATTGGGTCCCTTCCATGATTTCCCAGATTTTCGCTTCTCTGTGAGCGGGTAGACCACGAAAGCCCACGTTGCTCTGGCAGAGATGTTGCCTAGTGTGGGAGAACGGTCTTCATTGGGAAACCAGCAGTTCCCACAGCTCCTAGGACATGCTACACTAGGAAGTTTGGAATCCAGCCAACTCTCAGATTCCAGGAAACGATTACTTGTCTGAAATATTTCTATAGAATGACTTGTTTGACAAGCCATCCTCCAGAACCCGAGGCCTCTGTCGCTGAGGTGCGGGATCCTGGGTTGCTGCTGGTTTGCTTGACCCAGAGCAAGGGCAGATGTGGGACCATGACTTGCGCAACGAAGTTGGTTGAATTTGGGTGATGAGTTGGCAGAGATGCATTTATCACAAGCATTTGGGTTTAGATAGTGGATAAAGGGTCACTAGGAAACAAATACTATGGTCACTAAGTAATAGTTGGCTATGTAAATACATCATTGGTAAATATTGATGATAGCCAATAGGCAATGAGAAAAGTGAAGTCTTACAACTTCCATGTGATATATGCTGTCGTGTACGTGCCAAATTACGACCATTGGACCATGGGTTTATGCACACTTTTGCTCTTTACATTCGCAGTCTCAAACAAATGCCATGCCGCGGGTGAGTTTGCAAGCACAAGGCCATAAGGACCATGACTTTGTGACATGAACAGATGATATAAATAGATGATGTAGATTCGATATAGTAGATGATGTACATCATTATATATCATGATTATGTATGATTTCTATGTTTATATATCGAGATATTCAGTGATGTAGAATGATATATTTATATATATACACGATATATTCATATCTATATTTATATCTATATACATACAATAGATTTATTTATTTATATCTACATGTATATACATATTAGATGAAGCCTTAGCCTTACATGAATGGTGATGACTTCCTCCAGAGCCGCCGGCTTCGGTTCTGCGATGTGCCCAGGACATGGATGAGCTGAGCGAAGGACCGGAACAACGCGCTGAGGACCTGGAGATCTTGGAAGAGGTGTGGCCCACGGGACCGGGTTCGAACCAGTGGATGCGGTGGATGTGTCGATGGCGATCCGGGTCTATGCCTAGCGCCACTTTATCAGGGTTTGTCTGGTGGGTGATTTCCGACATGTGTTAGTTTGTTTCGTTGGTGGTTTCAAACATGTGTTCTTTTTTTCTAGTATTTGCAAATGAGAGGTTTGATTTTATGAGGTTGTTGATGGTGATAGGTAAGTTTATGACAGTTTTATGAGGGTTTATGAGGTTGATGGTGATATGGACTTGATGTAGAGGGTCAAGAATTACTGCAATTATTGTTGAATGCACTCGATGATTTGGGCAGTGGTGCCTTCTTCATGATTTCTGAATGCCTCTTCTCAGGGACACCGGAACACATGTTTGATACTGCGGGGCGACAACAATTTCAGGGCGTGGCACCCCTGTTCTCCAGTGAAATCGTGGGAGGCAGGGAGGCATGTTTTGTTGAAGCCAACAACATGCCACTCCAAGATATACTTGCGAAAATTGTTTGAACAACCAATTACTGTACATGAACTCAAATGTGGATATCCTTCACAAATTCATGCTACAAAACTTGTGTACAAAGTGTGTCAAGGCAAGACATGGTTTCCATGCGATTCCATCAAAGCAAGTCATGAGAATTAGGATAAAAACATTAGCTGTAGAGGCGCAGGAGGGAGGCCAGTGGTGGAAAACAGGAAGAAAGCAAGGACCCAAGAAGAAGCAAGGGACAAATAAACCACTCCATGCACACTAGGTCCCTATGTGGTCGGTTGGCTCCAGACTGCTGCAAACACCCAGTGCCAGTGAAGACGATTCTAAATGACTGATGCAACCATGGACCAGATGACTTTTGCTGCTAAAGTACTCCTTTCTGAGTACCAAATATGAACAAGACTGGACAGAACTGGGGTCTAGACCCTCATGCAAGCAGGGCACCAGCTAGGAGATGATGCTTTGGTGATACGTGGGTCATGTAGTGGTGCTTCATCAGAATCAAACCATATCAAACATGGTTTTATGTTTACAAAATTACTATCGCCATACATAGAGATCTGCATGCATGGACCTGGATTGACCTTGGAAGTATTGGTTGTTCTCAGAGCAACTTAGAGCTTGGGAGTATTGATCTGCAAGTTGCGTCGTTTATTTGCATGATGTCCATTTGAAGATAGATGGAGATACGGATATAGTTCACCAGGCCTGAAGTCCCGTTACAACTCATCAGCAATGCCTTGTAATCCACTGTAGCTTCCAGGCCAAAGAAGAAGCTGGCGCTTTGTGGGGAGACAATAGTGGTGATGCTGCAGACGATGCAGACCTGGAAGAGGTGGAGTGGTTTTCGTGGTGCGCAGCCAGTTGTATTCCGGGAGCTTTGCCCTACGTGCAAAATCTAGAGTTTGTGGTTGACAAAGCAAATGATGGTTGACTAAATAGCTGAGTTGACATCACAAATGTTCTTTGTAGTTGAGTAGCCGTCAGAGCATGATGGTATCATAACCATACATATCTATTACATTGACTTGTTTGGTATTACATATGAAGCCATCAAGGTCACACAGCAGTAGTCTGGATTGTGGATTGTGGAACGGGTTCCTCGCATCAACTTCTTGAGATTTGCTCATCCTTGGCAGGGCCCAGCAGAGGCTGCAAATGAGCAGGCAAGGGGATGGCCCATCTCTGGGGCTACATGAAACTTGCTTCGACCCTTGGACCTTTTTGCAGGGTTCCGAAACATTGATACTCATGATAATTACTCGAAAGGCGTGCCAATAATGTATCAAACATTTATGGACTATGAATTATGAATCTATGACGAATTCTGGAATTTCAGGCATCAGAGCTAAGCAGCAGAGCACGTTTGTGCAGGCTCCACAAAACGACGAAGAAGGCATCGTTCGATTCAGTCAGGACCTCAGCAGGTTATGATTTGGTGGCTTCGTAGGTGGCGTTGAAACCAGCCTTTGAGCTGTTTGTCCAGGCGCCACACGTGCAGAGTTGTTGGGGCCTCAACTTGCGAAACCTTGGAGGCGTCCTGCTTGTCTGCGAAATGACAACATGATAGGTACATAACTGCAAGTATACATATACATTTCTTTTCCAACTGCATTTTTTTTGGATACAGGTCATGTGGGCAAACTATACAGATCGATTTGCTGATAAATGTTTGCATGGCGCATGTCTTTATTCACGGAATCATCATCCAGGGTGACACCCACACAATGCCGGTCCAGGTGGGGCTTGGTGATGGCGCCCGGGGAGAAACCTCTGTGGGGCCCTTGTCTCTTCGAGGAAGAGGCCTCTTCGGGGAGGCCGTGAGGTCATGGCTGGTGTAGGATACCGCCATACTGTACAATAGCAATATATGTCCATGTCTATACATGTTTATTGATCAATTTGATTTGCATTGATATGTGTTGATATGTATTGGTATGTCGATGAATTATTGATAGTATAATTGATATTTCAATGATATGCAATATGGATTGGTATATCAATAGATTATTTGTAATATATTACATTAGATAGCTTGCCATATCTATCCATATTTGATATTTAAATGTGCATGGAGATACGCCGAGACATACGGACTTACAGACATCCAGGCATGCATAAACATGTGTATGTGTGAGGGTCCTTTTGGTGGTGTCAATGTTGCTTCCACGTTGGGATTAGGTGGCATGTATATGATGAACGATGATCACTGATGTTGTTTAATGCCTTTTGATTTCAACAATGTTGGTAATGATGGTTAATCAATGATGGTTGAGAATGTCCATCCTTATTGCCAATGATATTTGCAATGATGGTTGATGGTCGGCTCATGACGGTTGCTGCTGGTTGATGATGATTGATACTGGCCATTTTGGTTGCTAAGAAATAGTGCTTGCAATGATGGTTGAGGATTGGCTAATGATGCTTGATATTGATACAGACGGCACCACTAACCATTATCAATCACAATTAACCTTTATAATTAGAGCCATCATTCATCATCATCAACCAGCAGTTTAAATGTGTGCGACGGTTTCAAATTTGCTGTTAGATGGATGTGTTTCACCTTTGCACAGCTGCAAGCTACAGAGCCTTGCTGTTTGATCCGAGTGAAGCCTATTGACCTTCAAAAGGACTACTGGTTGGTGGTTGAACTAACCACGATTATCCATCACAACTGGTTAATATCCATCATTTCGAACCAAGTGGGTCAATCATTGGTTCATACCTGCTTAGTATTTGGTGTTTTCCAGCATTATTTATTTCCCATAGGAACTGCCATAGTATTACCAGCTATGGGTGGAAATTACCAGCTATTGTTTTGGTGGTTGAGCCCACCCCTAGGAACTGTTTGGTCGGTTGACTACTGGTAGTATTTTTCCTAGGGGTGGGCTCAACCACCAAGCAGACGATCGCCAATGTCTTCGTGTCTGAGTGGCGCTGGGCGCACCGCCGTCCAGGTCTTTCGCGCTTGTTGTCCTCAGCGTCGGGGAGCGCGCAATCGCAGGAGCCCGGGGAGGGCCGCAGTGGAAGTTCCCCATGGCTGGTGGCGTGGTGAGCTGAAGGAACTGACCTGGCACCAGCTACTTGGGGGGCTCCAAGCGATCCACCAGCTGCTGTTTTGAGTGATGAATGGATAGAAACCATGGACTTGGGTGTTTAGTATTTGTCGTGCTTTGCGGAGGTTAATAGCTCAGTATCCCATGGTTCGAACGGAAGTGTTGTCCAATGAACGAAATCAATGGTGAATATGCGTTTAGGACTTTGACCCACAAAACGATAGCAAAAAGAACGAGCCCAAGGCTTTGAGTTCCTGTGATGCTTTGTCCTGGGTTCCCAATACCCAAAGAGATCTTGACATATGGTGGTTTCTTAAAATGTGGGTACCCCCAAAAATAGCTGCTGCGTGACCATGATCATAAATGGCTAATATTGCATGATTTGGGGGTACATACTCCTATTTTGAGAAGCCGCCTTTGTGTTTGTTTTTTAATCGTACGCAATGGCGTTTCTCAGTTGTTTGCCACCTTGATGTATATTAATCTGGGCTGTGCCACATGGAAAGGTGGGTGGTTGCCATAGATGCTGACAAGATGTCTTCATGGAAGGACCAACAAAAAGGTGAGCGGTCACAAGTGACCACAATAAACCATTGTTCACTGTACTAACTAGCATTAAACCATCACAAACCGTCATTGATCAATCATCATTCATGATGAATCCACCCAGCAGCCCATTAACCAAGCAACCACCTTACCAACCAACCACGCAACCAACCACCTAACCAACCAATCACCCAACCACCCAACCACACAACCACCCAACCACACAACCACACCACCAACCAATCACCCAACCACCAAACCATCACGAATGATGGACTTCCGAAACCACAACGGGGGCTCCCGCTCAGAGACGGATGATCTTGCTGCCGTGAGGCGTCCCGCAAACTTGGTGACTTTCACAGTGGGGATCCTGGTGGGAAATATGGGCGTGCTGGGGAGCCTCGTATGGTCCTGGTTGTTGATGGTTGGTTGGTTGGTTGGTCGGTTGGTAGGTGGGTGGGTTAGTTCATTGGTTGTGAATGATTAGGTCACACAATCATTCATTATGGTTTAGAAACAGACAAGTATATGATGGTCATGTTTACTGTAGTGTTTTCGTTGTTGGTTCATGATCAAATATGAATGTATGATATATGGGTGTTTCTCAGAACAGGGTACCCCCAAATCATCCAATACTTGTGAGTTTTACAAACAAACCAACAACCATTTTTTTGGGGGGCCTATTTCAAGATCTCCTTTGATCATAAGATGATTCTCATCATTGTTGTAAGGCTAGACATCCCAGGCGCAGAAGTCGTGGTTTGTGACGTCTAGGTCCTAACATGGACCTCCCTGAGGTTGCGGAACGTGTTCCGAGTAGAATGCCAGTTGTTTCCGATGTTTGGGGGATGTTGGGGTACAGCATTTACGGATAGACGGATAGACCAGTCGGTGTTGCTGTTGTTCTTGTTGCTTGTTGCTGTTGTTGTTCTTTTTGGGTATTTTTTTGTGTTTATCAAGCCCCCATGGCCCAAGTATTATTCTTCACCTCTATCAAGAATCCTTGGTTGATATTGTTTTTGAATGGTTTTCTGGAATATCACCCCCCAGCACTATGAACCCACGTCTAGAAACGTCCTACAGTTCCATCCTCCCCTCCATTTCCGGGACCTGCAAGTTATAAGTTGGTTGGTAAGGCGTTTAACTACAGTATCTATATAGTTTATCTCCCAGGACTGGTAGTAATTCTGGTTATAACGGTAGTAAACTGCCAGTAAAGTAAGGATTACTAGTTTACCAGTAGTTGCCAGTGGTTAACTTGGTTACCCTGGTCATGACCTAACTTAGGCAACTGTGGGGCACCCCAAGCGACATCGCAGACCGAGGATCGCAGACTCATTGCACGGAAGCCCAGTGAACGGTACACCGAAGTCGCGTCAGCGTGATCAGCGTGAGTAGAAATGGCCGAAGTGGATGAATTTGGGGGATAGATCCATGGCGGGTAGTGGTGAATCACTAGTTAATAATTGGTTACTAGCTGGTACATAGTGGTGAATGGCTAGTCAATAGCTGGTTAACAAGCGGTTTGCAGTCTGAAGAGTTGCCACCTGGTGAACAACTGGTCAATAACGATGAATGTTACTAGCTGACATGATAGGTAAATAGCGATGAATCGAATGATAAACCGCAGTGATTGACTAAGTATGGTGGTTTCTCAAAATGGGGGTACCCCAAAATCACCAATTGATAATCTAAGACAAACTATCTAGGGATGATTAGGGGGGTCCTCTATTTTGAGAAATCCTCACATTAAACTGCTATTGTTTGGTGCATCGAAACTGGGGAGACCAACCGTGGCACTTTTTTCAGGGGATCGCTCGCCGAGGTGATCCAATACAGGAGCCTGGGTGGTGGGACGTGTCATTGCTGGGGCGACCCGAGGCTGATGGTCACTAACCAGGAGTACTGTAACCAGCTATTCATCCTATTCACCAGATTTAACAGCTGGTTAGTACCTGGGAATGTGCAAATCAGGGACGTTTCTACTGCTAGGTATGTCGACAGGGAGTGGAGATCCCTGTTCTCCAAACATCTTCAAGCGACATTGATAGGAATTGATAAGACATTTCAATCCCAATCTGAAAATATCCAAATGTTGGCTGGGGTTATGTTGTGATCTTCTTGCAACTTGTTATCACAAATCACCGTCGGGACATGGCTATTTTTGGACCGATCATATCCGATCATGCTTCAGGCTTGTTTTTAATCAGCAGCATTGATTTGTTCATGCGTACTGCCATATGTCCGTTGGCAAAACAACCACAGATGTCACAATAGCAGGATTCTTGATAATGTTCTATAAAAGAAGCTGGCTCTCCAGAAACTGTTGTTTTAACCTAGAATAACAAATCATTTGCCATTTGTCCCACGAGTTCACACTCTGTCAAACTACTTGCTGGTTGAAGATTCAGCACATGGGTGGGGGAGCTTTGCAGCATGATCCACCCACCAACCACCCACCAACCACCATCAACCAGCTTCTCGGGCACTAGTGCGGGGTTAAAATCAACTTGGAAATCCACCAAATTGCATGGATTCAACATGTTAAAACTTGATCAATCCAGGGAAACATGCCAAGTTTGATGCAACTTGCGACTTTTGGAGGAGCGTGGGCCCCTTGTGCTGTGGCGGAATCTGCCATCGGGCTCCTGCGGCGCACTTGGTGCCAGTTTCGATGTGTTTGTTGGTTGGGTTTCGGGGCACTGGGTACACCTTTGGACCGATGGTATTGCGTCCATGGGCGAAGACTTCTGCCAGGGCTCAACCATATTGTACACGTGTCCGGCAGATGCTCTGAAATCTCTCTTTCAAAGTGGGCCCACCAAAAAGCAGGTTCTTGAACCCACCCAAACTGGCTGCGAAGCGCTGAGTCACCAAAGCTTTGGTTTGGAGTAACTTTCCCCTTCTTTTCTTCAAGGCATGGAAGGAAGAGACACCTGCGAGAACGCCCTTGGACCGGAGCCGCAGCGCCGCAGCGCGCCAAGGTGGACAATGTGAGCATCATCCCGCTGAAGAACGTCTTGGGCTTCAGCGTTGAGGACGTCATCGCCACAGGGCAACCCATTGCCAGGAAGAATCAACTAGTGTCGTGGTTGGTCAAGCAAGCTTGGGAACCTCAAAGTTATGCATGGTTGTATTGATGTTTACAACCATCAGATGGTCAATGATTGGAGATGATATCCAAGAATTATGGTTTACTGATGCATTTCTGACCATAAATGGTTGATAAAGGAAGAATCATCATGTGAATCCAACTTCGCCTTCATTGGCCATCCCTCTGCTTTAGGAGAAATTCTCCATGCAGCGAGCCATGATCGTGAAGCTCATGGCCAAGGCATAGTGGCATCTCTCGCATCCCCCAGCCCCCACCGCCGTTGCCAAACAAGTTGAATGATATAGCTTGGAGATCATGAACCACCCATGAATCAACCATATTTATGGACATATGGTTGATTCAGGGTTGAGTCATGGTTGATTGTTTTGGGATCATGCTCTCCAACTCTACTTTTCTTCGCTGCACAGCTTTTCATGACCACTTTGCCCAACTTATTTTGAAAAATGCTGACATCTTTGGCAACATGACACCGTGAATCGACATGGGAACTATGCAACCAGTCAGTGCAAGAAGCCTTGAGTAAGCTGCAAACCATAGGTAAGAACAAAGATGTCAAGCCAGGGCTTTAGCTTCTTCATTGGTGTGTACAACTTCTGCATGGGCTACCCATGCCTATTCTATTTTACGTAGATGTTTTTTTGGAAGCTTTGAGAAGTTCAGAAGCATAATTGGCCTGGATGCAATGTTTTGATGTGGGATAATTGCCGGTGACAATGAGTACATGAAGGTAACCAACCTAACAACTTTTGAGAACAGGGACAACACAAAGCATTGCCATTCCGTCAAACCAAGAGATTGAGTGAAAATCAATAATCCTATGGGTCGAAAAGAAACTATCCATAATGGATTCCCAGCTTGCAGTGAGCTTTTTTCACAGAAAGCAAACGTGCAACACTCACCTTTGACCCAAGCCCACTATGATCATGCTCATGATCCACAATAACATCTTAACGAGACAATACAAAAACGTTTGCCGCCACAGCAATTTTGAACGTAGAGTCTAGTGCTCAACGCTGAGGGCTTGGAGTTTTTTTTATGTCTCAAGTTCAGAATTTCAGATTTGGAGTTTTAGGGTTTCAAGATTTGGGACCCCAAACGGTTTGGACCTTGTGTACTTCTTCGTTTGGCATCAAATCTGGGTGCAATTCCTTACGCCACCTTGGACCCCCCCCTGCCATGCCAGGCTTGCTGCAGGCCCATGTCCGAAAGCAAGTTGTGTGTGAAGGTTCTGAGCAATGCAGCCTTGGGAAAGGCTCGGGGAGACTTGGCTTCGGGGATGGGTCCCGGTGATCTTGATGAATCTTGATGACACCTATGAGACGACCAAGTAATGCTAGATCCAGTTGACCTTCAATAGCCGGTCATTTGCCATCAACTAGAAGGGGTTTATAAATTTACTGTGGATCTTAGAATTGTCCTGTTTGAAGGATGATTCTCGCAAGAAATCTGATCATTAGCTGTACCATTCAGCAACCATGCATATTGCTACGCATGGCAACATGGTTGCTGCGGCTGGGAGCACTGCTCAGCTGCTCCGTGCGCAGCAGTTGGTTCAGGTCTATTTGGATTCTCTTTCCGTGAGGCAGCGGGTCGTTGGCTCAGCTGTGTCAGCTCGGCAAAATGTTGTGCTGCAATCGACTCGCACACCATGTCAATTGGATGTAGAAGCTTGAAATGGCATGAAATGATGAAAGATGGTCAAATGAAATAGATTTGTAATCTTTCTCGTACCCAATTTGTTCGGTTCCATGTTCAGCCAAGCGGGTGTAGACAAAGGACAGAGTTGGTTGCGTACTGATGCCCGATCCTAAGGTATTGCCGTTGTTCGCAGATCCTCCTTGCAATTTCGAAGAGGACAAGGTGGTCCTTGAAGAACATGAACACTGAGTCACGCAGCATTCAGCAACCAGACGACAAGTTCCCTATTGCGCAATGGTTGTCCAACAAGCTTGTCAACAAATGCCAATCATGATTAATCTAATGATCTAATGGTTTAGATCATATATTCGACAACAGGAGTTGAAGGTGGCTAAGACTGGTCAATGGTGGTTGATTACATGTTTCCTGGCAAGGGTAGTTGATAGTGTTGATGATAATCGTTGCGAAGCCCAAACTCACCATGTGAAGTGGTGGTTGATGACAATGGGGTGAAACCATCTTCGCAATGGGCAGTTTACTCATATTTATTGATGATAATTGCTGAAAGTGATTGCTGATAATGGTTAATTCACCATTGCCTTTTTAATGGTCAATTCGGTGATGAATAAACGGTAACCAACAGAAGCTATGAATAAACACCTTTGTAATGATATATATATATATATACACATATTCATATATTTAAATATGAATATGTATACATATAGATATATCTATATATATATACATATCAGTATATATTTATATATATATATAAATTACCCTTCACTACCCACAATGGTGAATTCATAGCGGCTACATGTGGCAAGCCCGGATGTTCCGCCGCAGGTCTTGGAACTACGGCGCTGGCTGGGAAACGTGGCCTTGTTTTTTAGTGGTGCTGCTGAAAAGGCCCGAAGCTTCGCCTTGCTTCGCCTTGCTTGGCCTTGCGCCAGTTTCAAGGGTCGGGAATTTGCTGAGGAATTTGCTGTGGATTTTCTTGAAGCATCTTGAAGCATCTCGAAGCATCTTGAAGCTTTCTCAAGTAGCATGTACTTAAGCTTTTGCCATGATCAAGTCTGCAAAGAGGATCTCACAGCGACAGGTTTCCCAGCGCCCAGTTCTTGAGCTGTGGCGGTGCGAGCGAGGCGCGGTGAGAAACGAACAGTGGTTGATTTACTACCCACCCCTAGGGTGGAACCATGAGCAATGAGCCTACCAGTGGTGATTTATAGAAGCTCAAGTTGATTTTAAAGATGTGAGTGAGTAATGAACAATACTTGTAAGAAGCTACTGGTTGCAACATGCTACCATACCAAGTCTGTAAAGTTTGAGGGGCAGTTATGGTTGTCCATTTTGGAGTTGTACTTTCAATCGCTGGGCATGGCAGGTGATAGGTGTTGATGGTACAGCGGTCAGTCAAATTTGGACGATGTGATATGTCTCATTCATACTTGATTCTTTCTCGTGAGGCTTGGCACCTGAATAATGAAAAATTGATTTTGGAAAATATTTCAAATTTATGGTTTCAGATCTTTTTTAAGATTAACGGATATAATTAGAGAAGAATTAAGGATTAGTCGTACTACAACCTGCAATCTTTAATGACAATTAAAAAAGTCGAACAAAAAAATATCATAGTACAAAAGAGAAAAGAAAAGAGAAGAGAGAAGAGAAAAGAAAAGAGAAAAAGAAAGAATAAAAAAGAATTAACAAAAAGAAAAAAAAATAGAAAAATAAAAAAAATAATTAAAAGGAATGAAAAAAATATATATAATAAATATATTTTATTTAAATAAAATAGATTTAAATATTAATTAAATAAAAATAATAGATAATAATTATATAATTTAAATTGTATTTTATATATTTAATTTTAAAGATATTTTTTTAATTTTAAAAAATATTTTATTAAAAAATATTTTATTGAATATTTTAATTATTTAAATATATTTTTTAATTTATTATATTTTATTATATTTTTTAATTTTATATAAAATTTGAAAAAATATTTAAAAATAATTAAAATATATTTATTTATTTTTATTAAATTAAAAAAAGAAATATAATTTTTTAAATAATAGTTAAAATTATTTTGAAATTTAATATATTTTATTTAATATAGAATTTAATTTTATTTTATAATTTTTGATATTTATTTAAAATTTTTGGTATAATATTTAATATATTTATTTTATTTTTTAATATAAATTTTAATATTAATTTTATTTTATTTTTTGATTTTTTATTTGGTATAATTTTTAATATTTTATTTAGTATTTTTTAATATTTTATTAAATATGATTATTTAATTTTATTTAATATTTTTATTTAATTAGGTTTTTGAATTTTTATATAATGTAATTTTTTGATATTTTATTTGGTATTAGATATTTTATTTAATTTAATTTTAAATATTTTATTTGGTATGATTTTTAATATTTTTTTTATTTATTTAATATAATTTTTTGGATTTTTATTTAATATAAATTTTAATATTAAATTAAG
>VSDK01012652.1:228812-261646 GCA_009767595.1 Symbiodinium kawagutii | reverse complement strand
TAATAAAATATAAAATATTTTTAAAAATAAATAATTTAAAATTTTAAATATAATATTTTACTTAATTAAATATTTAATAATATATATATATATATTTTTTTTTTTTTAAATTTAATTTTAAATATATTTTATTTTCGACCTAGCCCTATTCCTTTTATTATACGATACCTTTTGCGCCCTACTCCGGACCAAGGAACATCTCCCCCATAGTCTGGTCCCCCGTGTCAAAGCGGAATATGGTAAGCTGCTGGTCACGGTTATTTAATGTTCCTATCCCGATGCATGGGATTACCTGTCGGCTGCTGATGGAGGTAACGGTAGTCCCGATACTGAAGCCTGCTAAAAAGCCCGACAAGCTTGGATGGAATTATTCTTGTTTCCAAAATATGTATTATACCAATTCCACCGCGGACAACGCCCCCAATAATCATACCACTTCACCAAATTATTGTTGATACGGTGGCGCCTTGGAGAATGCTAAAATTTGTGGACTGAAGCGCTGTACAGTACAACCTCATGTCCCACCCACAAAAAACCATTTTTCTCTCCCGATTCCCTGCCTAACAAACAGCTCATGGAAGTTGAGCGCCTCGCCAACCTTGGACGACCTTCCCAAGCCCTTAAAACGCTTGTAATCCCCCGGTCTTACCTACAACACCCAAGCTAAATTTCCCCCACGCCCGGCCAACAACCCCCCCACTAGTAATTTGGATATGCCCCCTAGTCCTTATATCTCCGTCGACCGGGTGGTACAGGCTGTCAAATCTTTCGCGGTTGGAACCGGCCCGGGCCCAGATGGATTTCGAACGGATTACCTCAGAACATTTATTGGGATCAATAATGATGATATGATTTTATTGCTTTTTCGGGACTTCGTCCAGCTTTTAGCCGACGGCTTGGCGCCGACCCACTTACACCCGTGGATTGGAGGAGGTCAATTAATTGGTATTGGTAAGGTCGATGCTCATGGTACCCCCATAGCTTTGGATCAAAATACCCGTCCCATCGTTATGGGCTTAACATGGAAAAAAATCGTATTTAAGTGTACTTTGGCCATCGATAAACCATCGATTTGCAGTCGCCTTGCTCCCACCCAACTTGCGGTATGGGTCCCATGTGGTGCTGAGATTATGGTTCATATTACCCGGTACTGGGTGGCCCGTAATAAAATCCAATCAGACTATGTATTATTACAAAAAGACATCCGTAATGCCTTCAATGAAGTGCTCCCTCATTAATTTTTGTAAGATGCCCGCGAGTTTACCCCAGCTTCAGCTCATTTTGCTTCTTATTGTTATGGGGCCCCCTCCCACCTTATGTATCATGATTATATTGAACAATGTAGCCGAGGACAGCAAGGCTGTCCCATTATGGGGCCATTTTTTTATTTGACAAAACACCCCATGTGTGAAGAAGCACGGGTCCATAGTACCAGGCCATGCCCGAATTTGAACCTTCCTTCGCAGATAATTCCTTTTTCGGTGGTCCTATCGATGATGTTTTTGCTGCTTTCCAACAAGAATGTCAACTCGCGGCGCAATACGGCCTCCATATTAACCCCAAGAAATGTACGGTGTACTTATTAGCCGGGGATGGTTTTCGGGGCGATGTCTCCCGGTTCCAAGCTTTGGGGTTATGCTGGTTACTGGTACTTCTATTTCCATGCTCAAAGTGCTTATTAGTATTAATACCTCGTTTTTGGCGGCTTTTCAAGATCGAAAGCTCCAGGAGTATCAGGACCTTTGTGCCCAACTTCTGAAATTACCCCACAAACATATTATTTTGTATTTATTTCGGCATGGAGGTTTGTACAACAAGATTCAATATTGGGTATGAACGACCCCTCGATAATTAATTTTAATTTTTCTTGATAATTTCCATGCGCTTCAGAAATTTTTCCTTGAAAACCTCATCGGTCATCCCCTCACGCGGGCACAATGGAGCCAGGCGAAATTGCCTACACGATTTGGTGGATTGGGAATTTCGAGTTCTCGAGTTGAACTTGGTCTGGATGTAATTTATTTAGCTAATTTATTTTTCATTACTTCTATTTATCGGTGTTCCAGTGTTGTTCAGTCTTTATGTGTTAGCTATCCGATTGCTGAAACTCAAGTATTCCAACAAGCTGCTTATCAAGATATAAATATTAATTTTTCCTCAACTTCGTTCTTTGTTAGATCCTACCCACGAATATCTCGATCATGCCAAGTGTCTTGAAATTATTTATGGAGGGAATAATGCGAATCTCCTCACACAAAATAACTTGATTGGTCAAGCCAGAATCCAGGCCTATTCGGCGCCAGGTGCAGATGGCTGGCTCCATGCCATCCCTTCTCTAGCACAGGATTTATTGTTGTCTAACTTTGCATTCCAAACCGCTATCTCTATGCGATTAGGCACACCGATCTTTGCTGAGCAGGGAGCATGTAGTTTTTGCCAACAAACCATGGATCCTTATGCATATCATATTATAATATATATAGGTCAGGGCCATCGCCAATTAATGCATACTACACTTCGTAACACCATCTTTCGTCTTGCGAGCAGAGCTCGTACCTAACCTCAACTTGAACCTACGTAACTCTTACCCCATGACCCACAGAAACGACCAGCTGACATCCTTCTTTCCAGTCCCCCTTCAGCTCACCAATCTGCGAGTCGTTATTTTCCCCGTATTGCCCTGAATTACACTCTGACGAGCCCATTTTAACCTCAATTAATTTTCAAGACTTCATCAGCTCCGTTGGCGGCGGGGCACCGCTATACGGAGATCAAACGGAAATATGAGGACACCAAATACCAATGTGAAGCTGTGAACATCGGGTTTGAACCCATGATTATTGAAACAACAGGTGGCATCATTGGTAAAACGGCCCGGTTTCTCCAATCACTTTATATTATTATAAATGGACTTGAGGATTGTCCATCAGGCTCAACATGGCGCGATCTTTAAATTCGAATCTCTATTGATGTTCAATGTGGATTGTCCGGTGCCTGCTTGAAACAGTCTATTCATGACGGTTCACTCCCCCCTCTGGCTGATTTGACGGTGGCTTTTGCTGCCGCTAATGTCTAAGGTATAGCTCTTGAACTAAGGAAGTCTTACTAAGGTAGTCCTGTGCCCAGAGGAATTCCTTTCTAACCGTTGCTCTGCAGTAATCGCAGTGTGCAGTACATGCCGCCGGCTTGCAGCTTTACATCCTCTGAGCGGGAGTTGACCGTGTGATAGTTGCGACGAAAGTCTCATGTGTATAGTTGTTTTACATAGCGTTTGGGATCTAATTGAGAATGGTCTGTGGTTTGGGCTCCCCTCGAGCCGTCAGTAAGAATCCGCTGGATGCGAAGCGTCCGTGGGCTGTGGATGGGTGCGGATTCCCTGTCGGACTCGCCTTGGTGTTCTTGATACCATTCTGAATTATGATCCTTCCTTCGGGTTTTTCCCTTTGAAAGGGGTTTCCCATATTTTTAGCAAAAATATATTTGAACCTAATTTAAAAAATATTTTATTTTAAATTATAAATTTAATAAATATCTAAATATTACTTTTCTTAATAAAATTTAATTTTATTTTTAAAATATATATATTTTTTTAAAATATTTAAATAATATAAAATAATTATCCTCTTAATATCCAGCCCGGGGCCCTGGGTTCAGTATTATAGACCCTAAAATATGGGTTTAGAATAATTGTAATTTAATCTATATATTATATATTTGTGACTATTATAGATCTTTTATGTTTTTGACATGCATGGGTCTAGAATATTGTTCCCAGGGATATCTTGGTGGCTCTTAAATTCCTTACTAAAAATTTAATTTTTAATAATTATATAATATATAATAAATTAATTATATCCCAAAAAAGCTAAACAACTAAGTTGGAGGGACGTTGTTGGCTGGACGCCGTTGGCTGGACGCTGTTGGCTGGACACTGTTAATTATTACCCCCTAATTAAAAAAATAATTTATCATGGTCCACTATTAATGGAATTAATCTTGGTTATTTTTAAATCTTATTTTTGAAATTACCAAATATTTGGGTAAGCTTTTGAAGTGCCAACTTTTTCAGAAGAGCCCTTGGCGGTCCACAATGCTCACAGGACCTTTCCAAAGGATATTCCATTTAATTTAGACCCCAAATTTAAAAAGCCATGCCTAAAAACCTCCAGACTGCAGATCCATCCAGCTATGTTTATGAAAAAAAATCATAATTCCTGACAACAAGCATTCCTGGCTAAAAACTAATTTATTTCCAATACAGGCCCCATATATTCTCAAAATAAATTTCAAATATTTTAGGCAAAATAATTTCATGGTACCGGGGTAGCTCGGTTAAAGCCAATATTTTTCTTTAAAAAAAGAAAAAAAAAATATATATACAACAATAATCCAATATGAGCCAAACAGGGCAGCATGCAATATATGAACTTACTTCTTGCCACATTTAAATTATCGGATGGGTCTGACATGATATATCCTGAATCCATACAAAAATTAAATAACGGACCAACCTAAGTAAAATTAGTTTAGACCCTAAATTTATGAGACCATGTCTCAGGAAAATTACTTTCATGAGACCTAATAATAAGCATTCCCAGCTAAAATCCCATCTATTCCCAGTACAGGCCCCACATATGCTCAACATTAATTTCAAGCATTTTAGGCAAAATAATTTCATGGGACCGGGGTAGCTCGGTTAAAGGCAACATTTTTCTTTTTGAAATACATATATACACAGCAATAATCCAGCATAAGCCAAACAGGACAGCATACGATATATGAATTTTTCTTTTGCCACATTTAAATTATCGGATGGGTCTGAAATGGTATACCCTGAGCCCATACAGGGACTAACCTGAATAAAATTAATTTAGACCCCAAATTTATGAGACCATACCTCAGGAAAAATATTTTCATAATACCTGATAATAAGCATTCCTGGCTAAAAAACTAATTTATTTCCAGTACAGACCCCATACATACTTAATGTAAATTTCAAGCACTCTAGACAAACTAATTTCATGGGACCGGGGTAACTCGGTTAAAACCAACATTTTTCTTTTTAAAAAAAAAAAATATATATATATATATACAGCAATAATCCAATATGAGCCAAACAGGGCAGCATACGATATATAAACTTACCTTTTACTACATTTAAATTATCGGATATGTCTGAAATGGTATACCCTGAACCCATATATAATCCAAATAATAAATTAACCTAAATAAAATTAATTTAGATCCCAAATTTATAAGACCATGCCTCAGGAAAATTCTCTCTGACATTCTTTCTAACATTCTTTCTGACATCTCTTCTGACATATCTTCTGACATTCTCTCTGACATTCTTTCTGACAATCTTTCTGTGATCTTTTCTGACATCTTTGAGGTCCGGCAGCCACCACTGGCCGCGGATGGTCGTGGTTAAGGTCCGGCAGCCACCACTGGCCGCGGATGGTCGTGGTTAAGGTCCGGCAGCCACCAATAGTCGCGCTTGGTCGCGGTTAAAGTCCGGCAGCCACCAGCAGGCATACATGATTAAGGTTAAGGTCCGGCAGCAACCAGTTACGCTTAGTCGTGGTTAAGGTCCGGCGAGAAGAGGAGGTAAAAGGAGGAGGAGGAGGGTGAGGACAGGAGGAGGAGAAGAAGTCAGCTCTAATAAAATCTAACAACCCTTACCTAACAAGCAGGAAAATACATTATTTTAAAAAATAATTTAAAAAAATATATTATTTTAAAAAATAATAAAAAGATTTAAAATAAAATAAAATAATTTAAATAAATAAATAATAATATTAAAATTAAAAAATAAATAATAAATAAAAATATATTATTTAAATAAAATTATTATAAATAAAATAAAATATAAATTATATTTTTTATATTAAATCTTATATAAATAAAAATAAATATTATAATTTTTATATATATAAAGAGAAATTAAAAATATTTATTTAAAAAAATATTTTTTAAATATTATTCCCAAGAATTATCTTATATTTATTAAAAAATTATTTTATATTTTTCAAAAAATTATTAATAATTATTTTAAATTATATAATATATTTTTTATTTTCTTTCCATCTTTTTTTTTCCTCGCCGAATTTTTTTTATAATATTTATTTCCCAATATTTTTTTCTAAACCTCAATCACGACCATCCACGCCCAGTATTCCCTGCCGGATCTCAACCGCGACTATCCCCGCCCAGTGTTCCCTGCCGGCCCTCAATTACGACCATCCCCACCCAGTGTTCCCTGCCGGCCCTCAATTACGACCATCCCCACCCAGTGTTCCCTGCCGGACCTCAACCATAACCATCCATGCTCAGTGTTCCTTGCCGGACCTCAACCACGATCATCCATGCCCAGACCTTGCCCAGTATTCCTTGGCGGACCTCAACTTCCCTACCAAAAGCTATGCCAAATAAAATACCAAAAGCTATATCAGATAGAATGTCAGAAGTTATGCCAGATAGAATACCAAAAGCTATGCCAGATAGAATGCCAAAAGCTATGCCAGTTAGAATGCCAAAAGCTATGCCAGTTAGAATACCAAAAGCTATGCCAAATAGAATGCCAAAACTCTGCCAGAGAATGCCAAAAGCTATGCCAAATAGAACGTCAGAAGTTATGCCAAATAGAACGTCAGAAGTTATGCCAAATAGAATGCCAAAAGCTATGCCAAATAGAATGCCAAAAGCCATATCAGATAGACCTGTGTCACACCAAGTAAAGTAATTTTAGTATTCTAATGTAATACTGTAATACATTATGTTTCTTATAGTTATTTTGAATATATTACGGCCTGTTATTTTTATACATTTTCTACACATCAGTGAAAGTCATCATACCCATCGGCCATATCCTCCAAGAAGTCTTCCATCAAAGGATCGTCCTGGAAGTGGATGATCCAACCCCAACAACAATTAATTTTCAGAACAACCCACGGTTACGAATTGTATCTTTGATTCCACGAAATTATCAGAATCAAAACACACCGTTCCAAGTGCATCAATTCATCTAACCATATGGCTGTGGGTCAAAACCCTGTACCCCTGGTTCCCCTATCATTAACCATTGTTTTCCCTATGATTTGGTTGGTCATTACAAGCCACAAACTTGATGGTCAATACTGATTCATAGCCATATGTTGCTTGGTGCGGAGCACCTTATAGGCAGTTTTAGTGTCCGGTTCGCTCGACGGGCTTCCGTACCATTGTTGACAATCATGGCCACTGAAGTAGCCACCAGGTGCCCCCAACCTCGACATCTTGTGGAGGAAGATATTCACTGTGGAGGCCTTGGTGTGTCATGCGTCCAAGTCAACCTTCGCCAGTTGGGATGACAACCTATCTTCGCATTCCATGGTCTATCTGTATTTGATTTCTGAAATGCAATGATGCGTTTTGGTAGATCAACACCATGACTTAAACCAGCTGGCACCGATGGAATCTCATTCAGGGTGTACAATGGATCATCAAGGTGGTGAATCACTGGCGATTTAATTGTTGCTAAATGTGCAGCTGATTCATGAGTCATCACTCAGCTTTGCTATTGCTGACCCCCGAGCACCCTCACCTTTTCACGGGGAAGACAACCACCAGCCATCGGTGAATCATCAGTGAGCAAATTCACTGTTGGTGAATCATTGCTTAGTTCATATTCCAGTTGGTCAGTCATAAATTGGTGCCCCCGTGCACCATCCGCAAGAAAAACAACCACGTCA
Organism: Symbiodinium kawagutii; assembly: GCA_009767595.1. Taxonomy (NCBI): domain Eukaryota; class Dinophyceae; order Suessiales; family Symbiodiniaceae; genus Symbiodinium; species Symbiodinium kawagutii. The sequence goes on along the minus strand of VSDK01012652.1, from coordinate 253,916 downwards.
CCTCCACATAGACAGACCCAGGTATTTTACTTTCCAACATCAACGGTTGCAAAAGCTAAGGACAGCACTGTCCTGGGCAGCGTGGCTCAGGATGCTCAATCGGGCCTGAGCACGTTGCTGCCGTGCTGTACGTGGGTGCTTGCATTTCTACAAACATAGATGTGCCATTTCTAATTACTCCCTGCCGTCGTGGGGCGGTGGGACTGTGCTTGAGCAGCATTGCCACAACAATGGTTGGCTTCAAGAGTCATGAACACATGCATTGTATGGTCACTGGATGCTCAAATGTTTGGTTGCTGGTTTCAACTCCGGTGAAAAACATGGTCAATCAACCAACCATAACCATCTAAACAGTGCCATCAAACCACTAACTTGTAGTTGTTTAGACACTATTGTTGGTTATTACCTCCTGTATTGTTACCTACTAGCCAACCAGTGGTTATGACCTCCAACCACCAACTAGATAATCCATTATTAACCATGGTTTTCACACGTGATTGCCATTGTAGTTGATGATTAGCAACCAAAATGGTAATACCACGAATCATATCGTATTTAATTAGAGGAAATACATCATTATAATCACCATCATAATCAATCTATCAGCCATCATCCACAGGAAATCAATCACTATAATCACCATCATTAATATCAGCCATCATCCACAGGAAATCAATCATTATAATCACCATCATTACTGTCAGCCATCATCCACAGGAAATCAATCATTATAATCAGCCTATTACTAACCGTTATAACCATCGGAAATCTCGACCTGGCCAGATTACAGCAGCTCCTACAACCTGGCGAGAGCGTTTCCAGTGCGCAGCCTTTCCAGCTCAGTGCGCTGCGTGACGGGGGGTGCCCCAGATTTTGGATCACCCACCCGTCGCTGAAACGTCGGACATCGCTGAATGGGACCAGAAGTTTGCCCATGCTGAAGGAATACGCCCTGGACCTGTCAGTAATCGAAGCTAACCCCTTCGATCAGCTATATCTGTCGCCTGTTGAGTCACTCGTGGCAACAAATGGACGAAGGGCTTCTGGTCCGGGAGTTCTTCTCCCTCACATTAGCGATGTGGACGGCCTGGCTGGCATAGCTTCACCTGGCGCAAGCCACAGACCTATCGGTTCCCGGGGACTTGTTGTGGTTGATGCATGGTTGATACAGACCATGGGCTCATTGATCAATTCGGGTCATCTATATACAGCACTCATTACACCAGTTCATCTACAGCACAACTGTGGTTGATGAATGGCTGTAAACTCATCACATGGTCAGGGTAATTCCATCCTGTTGGTGTCATATGTCCTGGACTTCCCTATGTTGATGAGAACTGCAAAGTCAAAGCAATGAGAGACACCAAAACCTATGCAGGATTTGTTGCAATGTCATGTACATAGTGTAGAAGTAATATCGGATTAGGCCACACTGAACGAACATCTACAATATGTATGACTTTCTTCACACCATGATACTAAACTACTACTGTCATCGTGTAACTACCATAACATCGTGTCAACCCATCATCCAAAGCTCAACTTCCCAGCTCCAGCCCACGGCTACCCACTCTTCCAGGCCTGAGTCGTGGCTGGGAACTCTGGCAGTGAAGGCATTGTGAGTGGAATGAGGCCTGCAAGGCCGCAAGGGCGAGGGACTGACACCACTGGCAGATTCACATCGATTCAGCCGAGTGATTAAGGAATAACCGTACTATAGTATACTATAGCTAAGTAATACTTCATCACTTTGTAAATACCCAATGACTCAGTAATAACTTCTATTTGGGTGTTTCTCAAGCCATAGGGGACCCCAAAAAATGCTTGGTTTATTGCTACAAATGGTTCATAAACTGGATGAACACTGGGGACACCCATTTACCAGCTGCTAATTGCGCATTGCGTCCTCCCTGACCCAGGACCCACAACTCTCCGCCTTGGCGACGGGGGCAAAGCAGGTAGCTGCCGAGACCGTGTTTCAGCCTGCGGCCAGCTGGAAAATCAGCAGGTGCCACAGCTGAGGTTCACAGCTGCGAACTCTTGCAGGTTGGGGATGGTTTTCCATGGTTTACACTATATATATATGTTTTCCATAGTTCTCTATGGTTTAATTACACTATGGTTTTCTATGGTTTGCTCCCACAGTTTTCTCATTGCGTACTGCCATACCCGACAATTCTGGCAGGCTGTGGCTGTCCTTTATAATTGATCTAGATGTTGTTCGGCTGAAAAGGGAAACACTTTGTGTTTTCGTAGTCAAAGATTCATGGCCATGTCGTCTTCACTCGTGTGCGAGGAATGCACAATATTTTTACTGTGAAGCTTTTTCTCCCGCTGCATTGCATTTCCCGCTTCAATTACACTATTCCATTTATACAGCATCCCTAGATTCCCAAGGAAAAAGACATCCCGCGAAGCGGTCGAAACTTGTGATGTCCCTTCCCAAACATGCTGGAATACAAGCAGTAAATAAGGGGTAGCCACCATTCACCGACAAATAAACCAACACATTAAGCAATATTAACTAACAAATGAACCAAGTCACGCTTGCTCAACATATTCACCATCATCAGCCCTGCTTCGCCATGCTTCGCCAACCACGGCCATCCATAGCCTACCGGACCGATGCAGCGCTGCTGCTGCGCACCTTCCGCAGCAACATCCCCGCTTTGCCCTCGAAGACCTCTTGCTCCGTGTCCTGCAGCCACAGGATGGTGGCAGGTCAATGGTGAACCCAATGGTCGCATCATCAGAATCTGGTAGATTAGGTTCTACTTATTATACTAAGATCATAGTGGTTGAACTTAATCTGGTGAACCTAAATATCATCATTCATTGTGGTTAATCATGGTCACTATGAATGTGGTTTGTACTGATTATAGTATTATATTTACTATCATGGTGAGTTGTGGTTGCTTACGATAAATTATTTTACATGCATTAGTGACTAACCAATAATCACAAGAGTCAATTCTGATATATGGTTGATCAGTTCATGGCTATGTACATAAACAAGAGTGATGTCTCCAGGGGGTTTCCCGTTGTCTAATCAGCCATTTCTCTGACACTTATGCTTGAACTCATCATACCATGGCTGGTGAGTAAGTATTGAGCAGCCCTCCAACTGGCGTGGAAACAACTGGGGGTTTTGTTGGTTCCGGTCAGGAGAGGTAGACTCGTGAACACGGATGGTAATCCCTGGTGAAAGCATTAATTTTGGGGTGCATTGTCTTTGGAAAAGCCATCTGCTACAAATCAAAAGTATGCTTGGAAACCACTTAATCACAAAAGCGAGAGGATCTTTCAAGTTACTCCATCCAGAAACCAGTCCTGGGTCAAATCTGGTGATCGCTGATGAAGCCAATGTCCATCTTGCAGTGAAAATCTCCATCATTAATCTGGGTCTGCTTACATCAAATGTGTGATGATGGTACCAGATCAATCCACTGACCACAAATCGAAGAGTGACTTGACAAAAGCATGGCCATCGTCTAGAAGACCCTGTCATTCCAACTCTGTGTGTTGCCCCTTTGCCCCTCGCCCCTACTCACCAGCACCGGCTTTGCAACGGATCAGCGGTGTCCTGTAATCCTCGGCTAAAACCACTCCAGTAATCGTGCACCACATCGAGGCGCCTCGTGCGGAATCTCACACTGCCAATCGACAATCACCAAGTGCCAAAAACAATGAATGATGTAAGGGTTGAATGGGGTTGAATGGGTCAGAATGGCGTTGAATGGGGTTGAATGATTCACTTGCATGACTATTATATAAATGATTGAGTACTATAAGTAAGGGTACCAAAAAAAGATGGTTTATTCCTATAAAGATTTGCGAGCTCCACTGTTTGAGAAACACTCATGCACCCCCAAATACATCTGAGTATAACACTTGAAACCTGATGCTGACAAACAGGACTGCCAAAGGCATTTCAATATCTGTGCCCTGTATCTGCAATTGCGCTTGAACATGTGATTTTTTGTTCAAATCTTGGCTGTTCAGGTTCCACAACAAAACCGGTTGGACATGGATCCTGGTTTTGTCCAATTTTCCATGGAGGGAGATGCAATTTCATTTCAATATCGAGGTGGCCTGGATCGGTTCTCGCGCCGCACTGGCTACGGGTTGTTGATTCTTCAGTGATTCTTGCTTCCCCTATTGCTGCTGCGTACCACCGTTCCTCATTGGAGAAAGTCTCCTATTGCGTGTCACTGGTGTTGTTGAAGAACTAATCACAACCAATCAAATTGTTGGTTGTTTAAAATAATTTCATAACCAATCACTACTATCTAATCACATCATTTGTTCATCATAACTATAAGTTATTATGACTAATTAGCTAATCCAAATAATGACTTATAGTTAGGCCACTAACTATAAAAAACACTATCAGTTATTCAATTACTATGTCAGTTAATGGTATAATCTTATGACCTATGAGTCAATATCACTATATGTAGCCACCAACTACTTATGTTATTCCCCTGGTTCCCATCATTAACCATTGTATTCCCTATTATTGTTGCTGAATATTCATGGTTCATATTGACCCACACCCGTATAGTTTCTATATATCCCCTATAATTGTTCGTTAACACCCCCTAACAACTATAATAACTTATCATCCCCTAATAACTATAACATAGCCACTAATAACAATAACAATGATATATAACAATTATATATATATATATATAACTTAGCCACTATATAAGTCGCTAGAAGTTCTTCCAAAGCCACAAAAAACCAGTCACGACGTCGTTGTCCGATCCGTCCCCAGGTTCCGCCGCTTCCGCGCCTCATGGTGGCGCTGAGCTCCCCATCCGTGGCGCTGAGCTTCTGCGCCAAGGCGAAGACTTCCGCCTGCGTCACCTGACGCGCGCCGCCATGGAACGGCGGCCGCTGGGGTTTTTTTCGATGGGGGAGTCAGTGTAGTGGCTAAGGTGAATGAATGGTTGACTATAAGGGATAATAAGCAACAATAGTAGGGAATAGAGTGGCTAATGAGTGCTTGTAATTGATGCTTAAGTAGTGGTCGATTGCTGGTGAGTCAGTGGTTGACTTATCTGCTTGGTGGCCCTATGAAAAATATTAGTCCACCAACCAACCACGTGTTCACAGTGGAATAATTAAAAAATAAAAAGTGATTAAAAAAATAAAAAGTGATTAAACCACCAGCCAGTAATGGTTCTGCACGGCTGATGAATGGTTAATGAATGGCGAATTACTTGTCAATTAATGGTTGATTCAAATTACTCTTGGATTAATTAATGGTCAAATAGTTTTTTACTAATGATTAAATAGGGGCTAATCAATCGTTTTTTAGCGGTCAACTACTGGTGAATTATTTTTCAATCAATCGTTAACTATAGGGGATGATAACCAACAATAGTAGGGTATATCATGGTCCGATGATGATTCCGATGATGGTTCCTACAAACTTTAATGCTTTTTCTAGAACAGGAATCGTCCAGTAACTTTTCAACATTATTTTTCTACATATTCCTGCAACTATCACCAAGGAATCATAGCGACTTTTGTCTTCACCATCGGATACGGCATACGGCAATAGGCATCAAATGCAGAAGCAACCACAGATTCAGAAAGGGTTGGAGTGGTTCATGAATGGTTGATAAACTTGATAATTCATTGCTAACCATTGGTCAATCAATGACGAACTCATGGTCAACCATTTTCGAGCATTAGCCATCACGTGAACCACTACTCAACCATCATTTCACCATAATGATTATCAATTTCCAAACCACTTAACCATCTTAACCACATTAAATAATCACTTACCCATTTGCGCTAAATCATGCCCATATTAAGCACCGCTTAGCCATCATATTAAGCACCACTTAACCACTTACTCTCTGGCAAACGAACCTGGAAGCTAAAAATCACCATTTTCTTATGGTGGATCTACTTCTAGGTGGGTTAGCCAATTATCAATATTAAACACCACTTGACCACTTGATCTGGTATATGACCGTATCAACCATATGAACCGCTTAATCACATAATCATCCAAAAAATCCTATCAAACATCACCTAACCATATCAAGCACCACATTAACACCTATTCAACATATATCAACCATCATCAGTTTGTCATCCACCATTCTCCATCGGCGCCATCCCCAAGCGCCACCTGAATCTCACGCTGGGCCACGTTCATGCCGCCCAAGACCTAGTGACATAGGAACCGTGGGCTATCTGGTTATTTTGTGGTCAAAAATGGCGGATTGCTCAATTGTTGGTGAATCATAATGGTTCATGAATGGTTGATGAACGGATGATGAATGGTTGATGAATGATTGGTTAATGATGAATTGATGGTTCATGAATAGTTAATTCATGGTTCATGCATGGTTACTGAATGGTTGATGAATTGTTAAATCATGGTTGATGAGTTACTTATGCTTACGCATCTATCGTTGGTTTTATGATCCTCAATGATTGCCAATCACCGGCCAATGATGCTTGCTTAAGCAATGTGAACCAATTTTATGATGGTTTATTCATGATGGTAAATGATTGCGGATTGATGATGATTGATCATGATTGATAATGATCAATGATGCTTATTTGTGGGCCATCATCATCGATTAAGCCTGCATCTGGGCATATGATTCACCATGGTCTACCCATCATCACCAACGAATTGCCTCTCCATCGAGCAGTGGTCAGCCCAGCTGGTGTGAAGATCCTAAGACATCACTAGGAGATCCAACAAGATCAGACCAGGGAAGGGCCCCGGCCACCCCCGGCCCGCTCAAAGGACGCCTTTTGCAGGGCGTGGTTCATCTTCTCCAGGTCGATGCCAGTGGTGTCCGAGGAAACGATCAGGCTCCTGAAGCCACGGGGACCTCTACTGAAGTCCTTCTAGATCTATTGGTTTAGAGGTACCGTTTATTGCTATAATCACATGGTTTAGAATAGATTATCACTCCACGAGTGTATATCCGTTGTATGATCATCGTTTAATCTATATGATTATGGCGTCTGATTCAGTAGTGGGTTATATACCATATAGTTAACTATACAATGCTTTGCCATTGATTCATTCACTATAGTTCTGTGTTTACAGTTGATATGATGTGAGAATGATTGACCAGTGAGGTGATATGAGTATAGTTCAGTCAATCATGAACGATGATCGCTAGCGATCTAGGACTTATGATTATGAAAATGTCATATACCAATAATTTTGAATAATTCAAACAAAAGCAATCAACCATCAAACAGTAATAAATCATATCAATCAAAGATACTTACGCAATCAATCAAGTCGTTGTATCAATTACGAGTACTATTTAAAAATATCAAATATCAAGTAATTGACTATGTGAATTAAAATCAAACATGAGATACTCAAACTAAATCTTTGACTAAGCAAACTACATGAATCCATCTGCAACTCCTAGCACTCCACCGGCACCTCGGTCGCGGCGCCTGATCTCACTGTCGGCGTTCTGAGCTTTCTGCCACACGGTGTCCTGAGCCATGGCTGGTCAAGCTGTCGGTGGCACCATTTCTTCTGCTGCCAATGTTGCCGGAAATGTTCATGGCTGGCAACTGATGATTTGCCACTGTGCACTTGTGTGCCAAACCATGCCAAAACGGAAAAAAACACTGAAGGAGTTAGTCAATCGTTTCAGCAAGAGGGTAGCGCTTGCTTCCTGCGTTTTGCGTTTTGGGGGACACCTGCAGCAATGACGACCCAATACAAACATGCAAAGTCAGATTTAGTGAACTTGAGCTACAGGCACAACGGAACTGGAATGAATTCGATGGGTTGAGGTTGCGGTTACGATTCCATGGATATAATATACCGCGGAAAGTGCACCAAACACGTCTTGAAAATGATTTCCCCATCCCACATCATCATCCACCACAATATTTTACCCAAACAGAATGATCAGCTAGCAGCAGCATCTTCATAAGTGGTCCCCCACAGCAAGTCGACAAGGCATGGTTGCCCTGATGTCACTGTGGGCCCCTGACCACTGCTTGATTCAACTCAGCGCAAAGATGATGGGCCTGTCACCATGCATTGATGCGATCGGAGTGGTGGTCTCCCCAACCCTCGAGGATGATCTGGGGGCACCCAATCTTTGCCGACGGTTGGGATCAAAAGAAACTGCTCTTCGACCATGAAACGATTCTCTTCCTAGAACATGCCAAAGGCTTCTCTACCAAGTTGGACATCCAAATTCTTAAGGATCAGCTCTCGTGTTTTCATATGGTTTCACATGATTTCATATGAATCAATATATATTCATGTATATTCATATATATCAATATTATATTGTCCTGCTGTTTCCGGTGTTTCCACATTTGGGATCCGTAACGCTTTGATACGACTTGCAGCTCCACATTCGGTGCCTTGCGAACGCCTTCGTCCAAGTGCAGGGAGCTTCCTTCCAGTGTCAACAAGCGCTCTCCATGTTGCCTCAGATGGGCCCCTTGGCCACCCAGCTATGCCAATAGATGCCAATGCTACCCATGCTTCAGAATTAAGTGGTTGTAGGATGTTCGGATGTTCGGACGGTCTCTAGGAATTGTTGGCTTCAAAATGGCTTGGTGTTGGTTGATTACTCCTGTAGCCAAATTCCAGTAGTTGCCGTAGTTACCCAATATTTAGCTACGAAATTGGTTGGTTTTCCAGGTAACGAACATCCCAGTTGTAGATCGCTATCAATGCCCGAAGCAAGCGGGAGGACGATTGGCGGTCAGCTTTGAAGACCTATTCGTGGCTCAGTGCCAACGCAACAACTCGTGGATGAACAGGCAATCTTGTCTGTTGTTCATCTCGGGGTCACAGCTACCAGGTTTTGAACCAGAATCATGTTTCCATGACTATCTGATGTAGATATTCACCACATGTGCCATATATCAATATACTCGATATACTATGGATAATTCATATCGTAGATAATTTAGCAAAATCTATCAATATGGTATGTCCTACAAGATATCTACAAGTGCTCACTCACTGGTACCTCGCATATCTATACATGTCATCATATATGGCAGTGGGTCAAAACCCTGTACCCCTGGTTCCCCATCATTAACCATTGTTTCCGTCATTATTGTTGGTCATTCTCCCCCATGAAATTGGTTGGTTAATATTGACCCATAGCCATATCTAAAATAGCTATCTGATGGCGACTTCTTCGACAGTGCCTCAGCCGCAGCCCTTGGCATCCGGGCTCCAATGAGTTGCCCTGCGTGGTCACTGTCTTGCCCAAAGTGCCCAAGGTATCCGAGAGCTGCGGCGCAGGTTGTGGTGATGCTGAGATCAGGAAGCCATGGCGAGTTGGGCCAAGCAGCTAAGCATTGATCAATTTTATGGTGGATAATAACCAACAAAACTCTGGGGAAAACAATGGTTAATGATGGGGGAACCAGGGGTACGGGGTTTTTGACCCAAAGCCACATGTGAACAGAAAGGAAGACATGATGGAATACGACGAGGCTATGCGGCAGACTTCGTTTCAATCCGCTGATGATTTTTTACAATTCCTTGACACCAAAGCAGTTATTGATAAGACTGAAGAGCAAATGCCAAATCACCTTTCTGAAAGACGGTGCAAATGCCAAAAACTACAAGAAAAATGTGCGGATGCTCCGTACTCCAGCTCAACGGTGTGTGAGGATTGACTCATCTGGTTGCCCCTGGCAGTTCCGGCGTCCTATGACACTATCCCCAACAGAAACCCCGCAGAATCAATCTCGTAAGCTTACCAGTTGCCAAACTCTGCTTGGATCTGACATACTTCACCAGGATTTTCCTTACCATTATCAATGATGCTGAACTCCCCACCCAAACAATGACAGCTGGCAATTTTGGCCGAAATGACTCTAACAAGGGCGTTCTTTTCCATGGTTGACACACGATCAAGATCAGGTGCCCCCAGCAGCTGGATCTGCCCATGCAGAAAGCACCCGCTACTCTCTGGGATCAAGGGATACTACCCGGTGCACATCCCTACGTCTGCGGATGATGACATCTGGAGCACAGGCTGCCTGTTTCATGTGATTGTTGGTTGTGTTCTCATCATTGCTGGCGATATTATCACCATGCCGCAAATGGTATCATTATTGGTTGAATCTATTTTGGTAGCTATGAGATACCCACCTTGCTTGGCTACTCCTGCATGAGTCCCCACCACTTACTTCTTCCTTCCAATTTCTCATACCGTGCTACTGTTGGATACTGGCCCATCGATCCACTTTTTCTTAACCACCTTCAAAGTTCGCAACGGTTCAGAACATAGTATGGGCTCAATTTCTTCTTGCATATCTAAGCTCATATGACTATTCATCATCATTTGATAGTGGAAAGGTGACCAACCACAAAATCAAGCATTGCTGACAGCGACAATGGTAGTCCTGACTAGCCATTGGCAGGGGGGCACCCCCGGGCAAATTTCCGCCTCTCCATGGGACTTCTTGGTCAGTTCCAGCAACTCCTTCCAGCGGGCGATGGATCACTCACAGCATAATCCACCATGACTCAGTAGGGTGTTTCTCAAGCCATAGGGAGCCCCAACAATGGTTGGTTTAATACTATAAATGATTATTAATGGATGATTTGGGGGTACCCCTATTTTGAGAAACCAACATTACTTACAGAGGCTTCATCAGATGTATCGAGACACTAAGTGGATTACTAAGGGATAACATGGTGGACCACCAGCTCCATCAGTGATGACACTAAGGGTGCTTTATCAGTATTATCCACCAGCCTTATATAATCAATATTGTGTAGTTGACCTAGATAGTGCCATATCATCCACCATCGTCAACCGTATAGCCGTTTCGCAGACCATCGTAAGCCCAAAATTGCTTGGCTTGTCATCAAAAAGAATTGAGTCAGGGATGAATCTGCGGGTTCCTTATTTTTGAGTAGCATCAAAATCAAGTCTTGTATACAAATGCCCCCACCCCAAAAAAGACATGAAGTAGATAAATGCCAAAAAAAAACATACAACCATCAACTAGATCATAATCACCAGCAACCATAGTAACACCTTTGTTTCCCACCACCACAACCCATGACTTTCCCAGGACGCTACGGCTCCAAGGACTCTCCTCTCGAGTGCGGTGAACGTGATTCGCCAAGCGCTCCAGCGCGTTGGTGGTGGTGGTCTGATTTTCCGCATCCGCCTGAGGGAAACATGGGCGGCTATGTGCCACTGCTTGGGGTGACCACTAACCATTGGTTTTTCCCAGGAAAAATGTTCATCTTGACTGGTACCACTAACCACTAAGCCACCAAAAAATGACCACTAAGCAAAATATGTTTTTTAGCCCTATTATTTGAGGGAAACATGGGTTTGTGCCACCAAAAAATGATCATTTCAAAAGGAAACCATTGGTTTTGGGTAGCCTTTTTTTTGGCAGCCATATTAGTCTGAGGAACCATTGGCTGGATGGATGAAAAATGATGATGGACATTGACATGACATGGGCCATTTGTTTTTTTTAATCTATCATATCAATGAATATCAATGATGTATATCAAGCAAAAAACATGGAATTGCAGGGGCAATAGCGAAATAATGAAGGCTCACTGCATCTGGAGGTTCAAGCCGCGAAGGATGTTGAACCTTCTGTTGAAGTAGCTTGGCTGCACCCTAAGTGGTGTAGAAACATCAGTTGCCACACTATGATCCTGATATGGCTGTGGGTCAACCCCTCTGGTGAACGACTGAACTAGTACAACTGTTGGCATTTGGATTTCTATACCTTTTTTGGCTATGAACAAGAGCATCCAACAGCCACCCGCGGCCGTATATAAACGGCAGTACCTAGCAACATCTACAGTAACCATCCAAGTCAATAGCCACTCGTATGTATATACGTAAACTAGCCTGGCAATTGGACATCAGCATAATCTAGAGGGAAACCCTCAGGAAACCACGTATCAATGGTAGCTTCTCCGTTGCCATGTTCGTTGACCCGAGGGAAAGCATGGGAAAACCAGCGCCGTGCTCGCCCCGTGGCCTCAGCCGACTCCTCGTACTGGAGCAAGGTTTCCTGGCAGAATTTCATGGCACCAAGGGCGAAGCCTGGAGAGTGGTAGATCCATGTGCGAAGCCTGGGTCAATATCAACCATCCAACGAGAGGATACTTGAACATTCGCATGGATCTACCATCCCATGACTAACAGCTGATGGATCTTGATCAATCACCATCCCAACAAAGAATCGTTTCACCTGCCTTGATAAAGTGATGGTAGATCCATCAGTTTGACCACAAATGGCTGGGGATTCACCATCAAGCATTGGGGGTTACCAATGTATCGATTTCCCAGTGCTGATAGAAATTCACAAAAAGACAAAGGATTTTTCATGATTCTTCTTCACAATAGCTGATTTAACCGTCCATTTCGGCCTAACTGTGGGTTTGGCTACTTCCCCTGGGATAGTTATGACTACCTTCGCAGGTCCATGGTTTAGCTGTCCTTGTTGCATCGCCAGCTGACTTAAAATGCGCCAGCATCTGATGTTGCACCCGCCACGTCCCATCCCACGGTTGGCAACCGCTCGGTGAGACCTGATTTATTGCCGAGCATGTTGAACCGGTGCAACGGCCAACGCCCATGCACAGCATGGACTCGGGAGACAACTCATGTTTGCAACATGAACGCCCCCTGGGAATCATTAGCGAAACCAGTTCAGGTGCAGCAACCCTACAAGCGCATATTATAGCATAGCATTGCAATGGCCCCTGAAAGCAACACAACGCACGGAGCACCCTTAACTATTCATGGGACATCTACAAGGGCAAAGCATGGGCTGGTACACAGCCCTGCAAGGCACACCTTTGAACTGGTCACATTAAAAAAGCTGAAACAAAGTTGGGCTCTCAAGTCTCAGAGTCCCGAGACAAAAGGCATTGCCTCTCCGACAGTAATGTAGCGAAAATGCAAATCAAACATCAATTGGTGAGACTGTAGCAAATCTAAACGAAATCAAACACTAACGATGACTCAGTCCGAAGTTTCATGGCAATCCGTCATCTTCGAGGAAGTGGAGGCTGTGACTCAGCAAACATGTAGAATCACATTCACAAAAACGGCAATAAGGAAGGGCACCAAGGGTAGCAAGCTCGTCTCATCAGAAAAACGCACTGCAAGTTCCATGCTGGCGAAGATGCATCCGGCCCCAATACTTTGGATTGGACTCAAGAGTACTGCCAGGAGGCTTCGCGGAAGTTTCAGGATGTTCTTGAGTTTCCAAAGGCGAACGGAGAGTTCCAAGGCGAACAACATGGCCAACAAAGGCTGCAACCAGTGCAAGATCAGGCGCAGCAACCACACAGCATATTCGACACCTGCCACTGAACTGCGTTGTGGACCCAAGCTGATTCTCCATATGAGGTTGGAGAGCACCGGAAAGTTGCTGGACATGACCATACACACGACGTATTGCAACGGAAAGTAAGTACCAAGTGCCCCAAGTCTCCAAAGAACCTTGGGTCCAAAAGTCTGCTGACCCAGTCGATTGAACCTCTCGAGCTCATCACCTTCGTCGTTTCCGTACATCTGTGCCAACGCGCGATACACCAATTCTCGGTCACACATGAGTTCCTCGCCTGCGCGGCACGATTCATTGGGTTAGTGGGGCAAGTAGCAAAAGTCGATCAACATGAGTCACCCCCCTGAACCATACTGGTCATGTTCACCCCCATAGGGAGTAGTATGTCCAATCGCCAACCTCCAAAAGTATATTGAAAGCCTTTTACAGCTTGAGGGTAACCACATAAAGCGACAAGTATTTTCAGTTTTTTGCCTTCCTGCCATTCATCACAGCCATGTTCATTTGCGCAATTCATTCCAAGTAAAGGGCCTGCACTTGTTTTCCTCTCGTTCATAGCTAGCTTTCGAATGAGATTGGTCCGCCTTACCGAAGGGGACATATCAACTACTTTAATTGACCGAGGTACCCCAAAATGATGTTATCCAGTCCCAATTGTGTTTAAACTGAACGAGGCCGGGTCCACCCTTCAAAATATAGCATCAAGAGGTATTGCATGAATAAAAGCAGCTGCTCAACTCTAGTCTTTTACCCTATGTCGTTTTAGTGAAGCCACTGCTTGAAGCCAGATGTGTGGCTTGTGAGCCTGACGAGTTTCTCCATGGACACGTACTGTCAAACTCTTTATTTAACCATACCTGGACCTGGTTCTCCACATCCTGAACAAAAAGTGGCTTGCCAACCAACAGCCTGATTTTTGCAGCAACAAAAACAAAACGTATCAGAAAAGGCAGATTTTGGAACTGAAGATCCGGTGTTGGAGAGAAACCAGCTTTTGCCAACCCATGCGAAACAGGTAAAATTCCCATAAATTCCCGTCCTGTAAAAATGCGCAGTCAGAAACCCATCGTCGAGCGTGGTCAGTAGTGTCCACTATCGGATGTTACCCTTGTGATTGAAAACAACTCAACCATTTCTCACCATTGTCAACCGCCATCAAAAAGCTCTGCTTGAAGGGGTATATCTGGTTACCTTGATTACCTATCCACTACACGAGTTCATCAGCTAGCTGAGAAGCTCTACATTGCTTCGTGGTTTGACGACTGAGAGGTTTCAGAGTTGAAAAAGGTCTTGCTGACCTGTTGGGATACCCTTGTCATGGTTGAGACACATAGGTTCATGCTCAACAACCATCATCTCGTTTACTGTTCGTTTTCTTCGGGCTTAGCCATCAGTACGTATGGGTTCAAGCTCAGGAGTTCTAAACAGTGCATGACTCCATGAATAACGACATATGAGTAGCGGGCAAAAGTCGGTCTCACAAAAGGGGCCGTGCGGTAAACTGGGTCGTCCTCCATCGGTTGTGAAGGTTTGCTGGTTGTTAGAATGGTATCGGTTGTGAAGGTTTGGGGGGTATCTGTGCTGGGTTGTCCCCTATCGATTATGAAGGTATCCTACAAGTTGGACAGCCGACGCGTCCACCGGAACACTTTTGTCAGATTCCCATCGATATCACTATCAGTGACAGCAAATTATGGATATTTTTCAAACATCACTTACCAACACATTGTAAGTCAATACTACTCTCAGAATCTATGGTTCTATTCTGTAAGAACTTGGTTTTCACCATGGAAAACCATCAATATCATACAAAAAGCCAGGTAAATCTGCAGCATTTCATCCCATTTTCCCACCTGTTTGTGGGTGCTTGTGATCGTTGCTGCAGCAGGCGCACTGAGAATCCTGCACCCGAAATTCTTTCACCTGGAGACCGTTGGTTGCGCACGTTACGGGCCGGTGGAGTTCTGGCAGAGTTCTGGATGTGGTGAATGGATTGGGAATGGATGGTGATGCAATGGATGGTCAATGGCTGGTCAATGGATCCCTGCCTAATGATGCTTATTTATTCATGGTTTCTGATGTTTCACAATGGCCCTATGATATTTGACAGTGGTGAATGATACTTCATGATCATTGTGGATGGCTGTGATGCAAATGTACGGTTGTTGCAAGGGGTGGTTCTCGGTATTTCCACGACGTGCCCGTGCTTACCTGTCGCGGCAGCTCTTCCATATCATTCATGAGGCTCAGTCCACGACGTGCCCGTGCTTACCTGTCGCGGCAGCTCTTCCATATCATCCATGAGGCTCATACCAAGATAGTTCACGGCAGGCAAGAGTGCTGTAGCTACACCAACGGTGGCTGCAGCAATGACAATGAAATTTATGCCAATTCTTCGTTCGTCGGGGTCAGCACCAAGCACAGAGGTGAGGATCATGTAATACGAAAACATCAGCATATGCCTAGGTGGCGTGGTGCGTTGATCTTTGCGGGCAATCACAATTAATTACATCCCCGACCATGCGCGGGTAAAGCCACATGAATGCCATCATCTAACAACCTTAAAGTGAAAAAAGGCAGCAACAACAACAACAACAACAACAACAACAACACCAACACCAACACCAACACCAACACCAACACCAACACCAACCACCACCAAAAACACCACCAACAACAACATGACCAACAACAACAACAACAAAAACACCAACACCAACATCAACACCAAGAACACCAACACCAACGCCAACAACAACACCACTGCCACCAACGACACCAACAGCAACAGCAACAATAACACCACCACCACCACCTACAACAAGAACAACACCACCACCACCTATAACAAGGACAACAACACCAACAACAGCAGCAGCACCACCACCAACAACAACAGCAGCAGCAGCAACACCACCACCAACAACAACAACACCAACGCCAACACCAACACAAACACTAACACTAACACAATCACAAACACAAGCACTAACAACAACAGCAGCAACAACAACAACAACACCAAAACTACGACCACCACCAACAACAACCACAACAACCACAACAACCACAACAACCACAACAACGACGACAACAACGACGACGACGACAACAACAACACCACCAACCACAACAACGACGAAAACAACGACGACGACGACAACAACAACAACAACAACAACGACGACAACGACGACGACGACGACGACGACAACAACAACAACAACAACAACAACAACAACCACAACCGCAACATCAACAGCAACAGCAGCAGCAACAGCAGCAGCAACAACTGCTAACAACAACAGCACAGCAACAGTTGACAACAACAGCAGCAATAACAATCACCAACGGAAAAAAGGCAAGGCAACTCTATAGTCTACAGTAGTTAATTGGCTGGTGGCTTCAACCCTGATGAAAAAGTTTCGTCAACCAGCCATTTCTCAATGGTTACTCGCGCAAACTAAAATGCTTAGAATCATCAACCACTTATATATATATATATATATAATGGAATAATGATCCCCCTGTGAATTCGACCCCTGAGTCGGACTCCAGCATTTTTTAGTAGAAAAACGAAATCCACACAGAAACCTAGGAGTGGCACTCCTAAGGAATCACAACCCAGATAGGCAAACCATCTAAAAAATCAGGGCACATGTACCTGCAAGCAAAGTGCTCCAAAGACACCTCAAAACTCAACCAACATCCCTAAAAAATGCAGAGTCCTAGTGCACGGGGGAAAAAAATCCGTTTGCATCTCAGCCATCTGCCCTACTAAACAATCACACCCCAGGTATGAGCCAGGTATGAGCAAATATCCCATTCGAATGTAATCCGATAATATTCATTAATATCACTTAATATCCAATGATATAATCCAAAATAACCCAAGAATTGGTGATGACATAATATAAAATTTATTAACATGAATGTACCAATTAATTAACATGTTTGTTTCTAAAAAATCAGAACCCAGGCTGTGCATGATTGAGGGGCCCACCAACTCTTCATTCCTTTTAAAAAATCAGACCCCAGATAGTGCATATCTGAAGGGATCCAACAAACATTCATCACTAAAGAATCTGACACCAGGTAGCAAACCTAAAAAACGAAGGAGTCCAGGTTAGCGTCGAGCCATGCACCCAGAAATATCCAAAGAAAAACGTTTTTTGGGACAACCCGGGTTGTCTGATTCTTTAGTGGGAATTCCAAGGGGGATGAATAATGGAACACCAGCAACAAACCCTGCGGTGATCCCTTGATCCATGGCACCACAGCAGACTCGTCAACAGAAGCATAGCGCAGGTCTTCACAGGCAGCAGCTCTATGGGCACACGTTCGGAGCGGCTGAGAAAACAAGCGATTTCATACACGCACCACCTGCGGCGAGGGAGTCAAGGGCCAAGGGTGTTTCTCAAGCCATAGGGGACCCCCGAAAGTCATGGTTAGTCTATTAATCAAAGTACAAATCTAATCTATAGCTATGAATAACATCACTATAAATAACTGCTGATAACTATCTAAACCTGGATGATCACTGGGGGTACCCCTATGGCTTGAGAACGACAAACGATGACTTCTAGGCTGCCAATCTCATCCAGCAACGTGTTCACTGCGGAAGTGCCAACAAAAACTGACATCCCGAAGATCCAACCGCTGGAGATAGCAACCGGGATATGTCACCAACAAGTTTGATTCAAACACATCTGGTAGTCTTCTGGTGAATTGAGAGAGAGTGACATCTATGGTGAATGCTGGACCTTTCGACAACAGTTCCCAACGGCAATCTCCTAGAACTTTTGCAATGGAAACTGCATCCCTGGCATCCCTCATTTGTGAATTCTGTTATGAATTCTATGAATTTTCTTGGCTGAGGATATAACCTATCATACGTTTAAGCAGCTTGCCTGAACTACGTGGCTTTGGTGGGACAACTTCGGGATTCGGGGAGGCCCCAACCTGTGGACAAACCTCTATACACGTCCATTGCAACATCGGAGGAGCTGGTAGGTTGGTGATTCAGGGTTAACCATCTATGAACCCATTATCATTGGAGGCACCGATATATCCGATATTATTGATTGGTTGATGAACGTGTAGCCCGTTGTAACCCCATGAAACATTGAAGCAAAAAAGGTTGACATTGACCGTTTTTGCCCAGTGACAGGCGACTGAAGTATCGGTGAGACCAAAAAACGAGGAGCTTTTCAGATGCATTCACAAAAGCCCCAAGACCGTTGATGCCCTTCTCTTTCAAATCGATGTTTGTCTGATGGATGCACAGTTTGTCCAGGAAAACCATGCGGGGTGCGCAGCTCAAGCAACTCCGGATTCGCTGCCAGAAACAAAATTGGATGGCGAACACGATGTATCCTGTGAGGCTTCAATGAGGGGCATCAAACATCACAACGTTTCAGACCGAAACAACATGAAAGGACCAAACTGCAGGCTGAAAGAAATGCGACAATACTTTACCCGAACAAACAGCAAACTCAAACATAAAGTAAACTTCAAAATTAATCTTAACAAAATTGGCAGAGCTGAAGCTTTGACCCAGTCTCCGCAGAGTATCCACCAGTTGAGGGGCAAAAGATTGATGCCCAAGAACGCCTCTGTGAAGCCAATCAGCAAACTTAGCAGCATGGATGTGAGAGCTGCGGCTCTGGAGTTGAATGCGACCAACAGTGTCACCAGTTTCATCCAGCGAGAAGTCACCCACTCATGGCTCCTCAGCATGTCAAGCCGGGTGCATCAAAAGTGAAAGGACTCGTCCAGCCTTTAGGATGTGCAGTGGCCGATTTTTTGGGTGGCTCGTACCCCTCAGGGGCACCACAGTCGCGGCCTCTACCCTTTTTAGCCAGCTAAGTGTTTACAGAGCGTGTGAGAATAATCATGCTGTTACGTCCGCTAAGTCATGTTGTTGTTCATTACATTTAGGACAATGTTCATGTCACTATATATGTTGAACATTGGTAGATCCATATTACGGATCCTTGCGGTGGATATCATCACTATACCGGAAATAGCTGCTGAATTTCTGAATGTCCCAGTATTTCCCACTACTATGTTCACTTGATTGCATAGTACTTGCAGGGACACTAGCAACCTACCAGAAATGATGCCCATGCGTCTCCGAGGTTCAAGAACACACCGATGGACTCGACGGGGCGACTGCGGTGGAAGATCGCATCTCCGGTTGCACTGTTGGGGTCCCAATGTCTGCACCAGCCACTTAAGGCTTCGACCAATGATGTGGCACGCAACAACTCGGGTTCCAGGGTCATGCTCAAGCAGCTGTGCCTGGTGGGCTGGTTGGTGATCTCGCAATCCTCGCTTTCTTCTGACCAGCCGATTCCGATGCGACCCCATAGCTCGTGATCCGCTACGATGTCACCGGCCATGGTGTCAACGAGGTGTTGGCCAAAGAAATTGTGAAGTTTCTTGGGGGTGGATGATTCAGTCGGGGTTTATTATTCAAAATAAACCAATGCATGATTGAGTAGCCCACATTGAAGGGATTTGCAAAGATTGTTGAAGATACAAACAGGGCTTCCTCGTTCCTGCCATGACACATTGCATTGTCAAGATGTCCAGCTCAGCTCAGCTGACTTCTGACGGCCAAAACGCCAAGGATTCAGCGCGCAAAGATATCCCAAGCATGCTGGTTTAGGCAGCAGCTCCTCAGACAATCTTTAAAGCAACTCTTTTTCCATGAAGTGCGTTACAGGAGGCCTAACTTTATTGATCAGCTGGTGGTGATATATGGATTTCCCAGCAGGCAAAATAATTAACAAAAGCCCGTGGATTTATCATGATTCTTCCTCACTATGAATAATGTTCATTTAGAAGAAAACACTGATCATTGACTGTCGGTTTTTCTCTGAGAGATCCATAGCAATGGCAATGAAATTTCCAGATCTGAAAGCGCATCCACGCCTAATCTTGAAATAATAGTAATAGTAATCCCCCCAAAATAAAATACGCCCAATCCCTATTTGCAATAATAAACCTCCTCAAAATAAAATACGTCCGAAATTTTTGGGCAACCAAATTTGGCGGGAAATTTTTTGAACCCTATCCTATTTTTTGAAATTATCTCCCAGTTAGGCCAATTTAGGCAAATCACTAAGCAATACTAAACCCATGATCCAAATGTTGGATGTCTGAAAAAAAACTCACCTCTCAATTCCTAATTTAAACATCTTTCCGGAAATTAGAATAAATCAATCTCACAAAGGGGGTAGCCTTGAAGCCTGAGACCCTCTAAATAAAATGTTTGTTTTTTAACCCCCTCAAAAAATAGGTTCGTCTGATGGTCTCTCATTTTTTGAAATTATCTCTCACAATTAGGCAATTCATTTGGCAACATTAAACTCATGATCCAAATGTTGGATGTCGGAAAAATCTCACCCCTCAATTGATTAATTCCTAATCTAAAAACTTTTCCGGAAATTAAAATTACAATCTCAGAAAGGGGGTAGCCTTGAAGCCTGAGACCCTCTAAATATAATGCTTGTTTTAACCTCCCTAAATAAAGTATCTTCATCTGATGGTCTTTAATTTTTTGAAAATATCTTTAGCAATTAATTAAGCAATTCATGTAGCAATACTAAACTCATGATCCAGATGTTGGATGATTTTTGGCTTTAATTGTGTTTAACAATTAGCCAATTCATTTAGCAATACTAGATTCATGATACAATCGTTGAAGAATTCTGGCTTTAAATATATTGAAAAATTGGTCCATTCACTTTGCAATGCTAAAATAGATTCTGGATTGCCTGCCAACTGAATTTATTATCAATTTCAAGCAAGTAGGATCCCTCCAAATGATTTTTTTGTGAATTCATTTAGAGGGTATTGAAAGAAGGGGGGGAGGGGGGGAAGGGGGGGCTTATAATTGCGATTTCATCATTACTGATATTTTTGTAAGAATGATACACACATTAGTCCTTGTCCACCTGTTCGTAGCGGAGTCTTGTCCCAATTGAGATTGACTAAAACCCAAGTGCGCACACTCTGAGATTTACAAGACATCTTTTGCCGGGTTATGGTCATGAGTCGTGACGTATTGAGGACTCATCATGACAATATCATCAACGTCAATTGCAACTATGATGAATTCTGTGTTGGCAGCCAGCAATGACAAAAAATGTTGACAGTTGTGAGCGTTGGACCCATAGTATGCTTTAACATTCTCATCCGACATATTGTGGTGCTGGGAACACGATTGATTGCGGGGATTTGCATGGATTTGCCATTATCGCATGAACCCACCACAGTGCGTGTTCAGAAGGACCAGCATCAGTCCGCACCCCGCCCAACGCTTCCTGGGTCAAACTCGGCTGCTGGGGGATGCTTGCTCAGGCCACATATGCTGTGGGTCAATACTCTGTAGCCCCTGTGAACTTATAGCAGCATCCCATTAATGTCCTGCATTGCCCTGCCCATTTCTTCGATGTTTGCTTGTGAGCTTTGGTAAATTCCTGGCTGCATAGCTTTAGGAATAGATCCAGCTGCTCCAAAAGCGGTTCACTCTAGCAACCTCCAACTATTTGTAGTTTTGAACCGGGTATGGCTCTCTTTACATTGCCAAGTGCTTAGTGTTAATGATGCGTCAGCAGATGTTCCAGTGAATCCACCACGTGGTGTTCCATCCCACCGTTGGCAGTAGCAGCTCTGGTCAGAGCAGATTTTTTGCCGTTGAAAATGTCAACGAGGTGCAACGGCTAGCGCCGATGGCATGGACTTTGGGCGACCATCTTTGCAGGCACTGAGAATTGCAACCAGTTCAGGTGTAGCAATCCTATAAGCGGGTTTATCAAAATAGGGAACCCCCAAATAATTGGCATAAACCATAATTACGAATAATGGTTGATGTTGGACGATTTAGGGGTACCCCTATTTTGAAAAACCTCCATATAGCATACACAATTGGGAAACCAACAGCTTGCATTGCATTGGCCCCTGCTGAACACCAGAAAACAGCACAACGTACGAAGCATCCTACTCATGGGACATCTACAAAAGCAAAGCATGGGCTGGTACACAGCCCTGCAAGGCACACCTTTTAAAAAAGGGTGAAACAAAGCTGGGGTCAAGTCTCCGAGTCCGGAGACAGAAGGCATTGCCTCTGCTACAGGAATGTAGCGAAAATGCAAAGCAAAAATTGGAACTACATGACGTGGTGAAACACAAACTTACGACGACACAGGGCACAGTTTCATGGCAAGTCGCCATCTTCGAGGAAGTGGAGGCTGTGACTCAGCAAACATGTAGAATCCCATTCACAAAAACGGCAATAAGGAAGGGCACCAAGGGTAGCAAGCTCGTCTCATCAGAAAAACGCACTGCGAGTTCCATGCTGGCGAAGATGCATCCAGCCCCAATGCTTTGGAGTGGACTTTGGAGTACTGCCAGGAGGCTTCGCGGCAGGACGCTCTTGAGTTTCCAAAGGCGAACAGAGAATTCCAAGGAGAAAAACATGGCCAACGAAGGCTGCAACCAGTGCAAGATCAAGCGCAGCAACCACACCGCATATTCAACACCTGCCACTGAGCTGCCTTGTGGACCCAAGCTGATTCTCCAAATGAGGTTGGGGAGCACCGGAAAGTTGCTGGACATGACCATACACACCGTGTATTGCAACGGAAAGTAGGTACCAAGTGCCCCAAGTCTCCGAAGAACCTTGGGCCCAAAAGTCTCCTGAACCAGTCGATTGAACCTCTCGAGCTCATCACCTTCGTCGTTTCCGTACATCTGCGCCAACGCGAGATACACCAATTCTCGGTCACACATTAGTTCCTCGCCTGTGAAGCGCGATTCATTGGATTCGCAATAATGGGGCAAGTAGAAAACGTCGATCAAAATGAGTCACAAGTGCGCCATACTGGTCATTTTCACCCCCATAGTGATATGCGAATGAAAGCCTTTTTTACTGTGAGGGTAACCACACACAGCGACTAGTCTTTTCAGTTTTTTGTTCGCCTTTCTGTCTTTCATAACAGCAACTTTTTTGCGCAATACATTCCACGTACAGGGTTTGCACTATTTCTTTTCCTCTCATTCATAGCTAGCTTGTGAATGAGATTGGTCCGCCTTACCCAACGGAATCCGCTGATGTCACTAGCCATGGCCATATCAATACCGCTCAGAGATTTTGCATGAAAAAAAAGCAGCCGCTCAACTCTAGTCTTTTACCCTAGGTGTTCAGTGAAGCCACTGCTTGAAGCCAGGTTTCTGGCTTGTGAGCCTGACGAGTTTTTCCATGGACAAGTACTGTCAAACTCTTTATCTAACCTGGAAACCCCACATCCTCAACAACAAGTGGCTTGCCAACCAACAGCCTGAGTTTTGCAGCAAAAACAAAACATATCAGAAAAGGCGGATTTTGGAACTGAAGATCGGGTGTTGGAGAGAAACCGGTTTTTGCCAACCCATGCGAAACGCGCAAAATTCCCGTCAAATCCTGTGAAAATGCGCAGTAAGAAACCCATCTCTATTTTTCCACCATTGTCTACCGCTATTTAAAAGCTCTGCTTGAAGGGATATCCGGTGACTGGTGACCTTGATTACCTATCCACTACATGAGTTTATGAGCTAGCCGAGAAGCTCTACACTGCTTCGTGGCTTGATGACAAAGAGGTTTCATAGTTGACGAAGGTCTTGCTGATTTGTTGGGATACCCTGATCATGTTTGAAACATATCATAGGTTCATGCTCAGCTACCATCATCTCGTTATGCTTACTGTTTGTTTTCTTCAGGCTTAACCATCATTACGTACAGCCACAAAACAAACCAGGTACATCTGCAGAATTTCATGCCATGGGCCGCCATGGCCCCACCTGTTTGCGAGTGCTTGTGACCGTTGCTACAGCAGGCGCACTGAGAATCTTGCACCCGAAATTGTTTCACCTACCAGAGACCCCCAGAAAGGGCCGATGGAGTTCTGGATGTGCTTGATGGTTGATGGATGGTTGATGGATGGTTGATGGATGGTTCATGGATGGTTCATGGATGGTGCATGGATCGTTGCTGGATGGTTCATGGATGGTTGATGGATGGTTCATGGATGGTTCATGGATGGTTCATGGATGGGTCATGGATGGTTCATGGATGGTTGCTGGATGCTTCATGAATGGTTCCTGGATGGTGCATGGATGGTTCATGGATGGTTCATGGATGGGTCATGGATGGTTCATGAATGGTTCATCGATGGTTCATGGATGGTTGATGGATGATTCATGGATGGTGCATGGATGGTTCATGAATGGTTCATGGATGGTGCATGGATGGTTCATGACTGGTTCATGGATGGTTCATGAATGATTCATGGACGGTTCATGGATGGTTCATGGATGGTTGCTGGATGCTTCATGGATAGTTCATGGATGGTTCATGGATGGTTGATGGATGGTTGATGGATGGTTCATGGATGGTTCATGGATGGTTCATCCATGGTTCATGGTTGGTTGCTGGATGGTTCATGGATGGTTGATGGATGGTTGATGGATGGTTCATGGATGATTCATGGATGGTTCATGGATGGTTGATGGATGGTTGATGGATGGTTCATGGATGGTTCATTAATGGTTCATGAATGGTTCATGGATGATTTATGGATGGGTCATGGATGGTTCATGGATGGTTCATGGATGGTTCATGGATGGTTCATTAATGGTTCATGAATGGTTCCTGGATGGTGCATGGATGGTTCATGGATGGTTGATGGGTGGTGGATGGATGGGTGGTGGGTGGTTGTTGGG
>VSDK01012652.1:203375-227907 GCA_009767595.1 Symbiodinium kawagutii | reverse complement strand
CAGCAGCAGCAGCAGCAGCAGCAGCACCACTACCAACAACAACAGCAGCAGCAGCAACAATAAAACCACCAACAACAGCAATAACACCACAAACAACAGCAACAACACCGACAACAGCACCAACACCAACAACACCAACAACAAAATCAGCAACACCACCGGCAACACCACCGGCAACACCACAAGCCACAACAGTAGGAGTAGCAGCACCACCAGCAACAACAACACCAACAACACCAACAATTAACGACAACAGCAACAACAACAACAACAACAACAACAACAACAACATCATCATCATCGACAACAACAACCAAAGCAGACAAGGCAATGGCAACTCTATACGTAGACCCTGCTGTTGTTCCATTATTCCATTGCCTTACTTCTGTTGTGAACCGAATCATAAAACAACAGCAACAAGCCCCTTGGCCCGGCGCGATCCATGGCACCACAGCAGGCCCACCAACACGAGCATAGCGCAAGTCTTTACAGGCAGCAGCTCTATAGGCACACGTTGGGCGCGGCTGAGAAAACAGGCGATCTCGTACACGCACCACCTGCGTTGCACACACTGGGGAGGCAGGGAGGCAAGGGCCAAGGGTGTGTCTAAAGCCATAGGGGATCCCCAAAAATCACAGTATCCGTTATTTGATGTTATTTGTGATTCTATTTGATGAATTCATATGAATTCTATGAACATTATGAACTTTCATTCAGTTTCTTGGCTGCGAGGTATAACCTATCATACGTCAAGCATGTACCCTAGGCCCTTGACTACGTGGCTTTGGCGGGCCAACTTGGGGATTCGGGGAGGCCCAACCTGTGGACAAACCATGACAAACCTGCATGCACGTCCATTACAACATCGGCGGAACTGGTAGGTTGGCGATTCAGGGTTAACCATCTATGGACCAATAATCATTGGAGGTATTGTTATGAATTGGTAGATGAACATTTAGTCCATTGTAACCGCATGCTGAAACATTGGAAGCAAAAAAGGTTGAAATTGTCCGCTTTCGTCCAGTGACAGGCGATTGAAGTATCGGTGAGACCAAAAAACGAGGAGCTTTTCAGATGCATTCACAAAAGCCCCAAGACCGTTGATGCCCTTCTCTTTCAAATCGATGTTTGTCTGATGGATGCACAGTTTGTCCAGGAAAACCATGCGGGGTGCGCAGCTCAAGCAACTCCGGATTCGCTGCCAGAAACAAAATTGGATGGCGAACACGATATATCCTGTGAGGCTTCAATCAGCAGCATCAAACATCACAACTTTTCAGATGGAAACAACTAAGAAACGCGACAATACTTAACTCGAACAAACAGCAAACTCAAACATGAAGTGAACTACAAAATGAATCTTAACAAAATTGGCAGAGCTGAAGCTTTGACCCAGTCTCCGCAGAGTATCCACCAGTTGAGGGGCAAAAGATTGATGCCCAAGAACGCCTCTGTGAAGCCAATCAGCAAACTTAGCAGCATGGATGTGACAGCTGCGGCTCTGGAGTTGAATGCGACCAACAGTGTCACCAGTTTCATCCAGCGAGAGGTCACCCACTCATGGCTCCTCAGCATGTCGAGCCAGTTGCACCAAAAATGGAAGGGTTCGTCCAGCCTTTTAAATGTGCATTAGCCCATTTTTTTGGGTGGCTCGTACCTCTCAGAGGCACCACTACCTTTTTTAGCCGCCAAGTGTTTACGGATCCGTTTCAGAGGGTGAGAGGACAGTCATGGCGTGACGTCCACCAGGTCACTTTGTTGTTCAACACATCTAGGACAATTTCACTATGTTGAATATCGGTAGATCCATATCAACCTACAGTAAACATCAAGAAACCACCACTATACCAGAAATAGCTGATGATTTTCTGAATGTCCCAGTATTTCCGTAGTGCCAGTACTTGGAGGGACACC
This sequence comes from Symbiodinium kawagutii, assembly GCA_009767595.1. NCBI lineage: Eukaryota > Dinophyceae > Suessiales > Symbiodiniaceae > Symbiodinium > Symbiodinium kawagutii. The sequence continues at coordinate 225,993 of VSDK01012652.1, read as the reverse complement.
AGGATCCTCATGAGTCTCCGAGGTTCAAGAACACACCGATGGACTCGACAGGGCGACTGCGGTGGAAAGTGGTATCTCCGGTTGCACTGTTGGGGTCCCAATGTCTGCACCAACCATTCAAGGCTTCGACCAATGACGTGGCGCGCAACAACTCGGGGTCCAGGGTCATGCTCAAGCAGCTGTGCCTGGTGGGCTGGTTGGTGATCTCGTAATCCTCGCTTTCTTCTGACCAGCCAATTCCGATGCGACCCCATAGCTCGTGATCCGCTACAATGTCACCGGCCATGGTGTCAACGAGGTGTTGGCCGAAGAAATTGTGAAGTTTTTTGGGGGTGGATGATTCAGTCGGGGTTTATTATTCATCATGAACCAATGCATGATTGAGTAGCCCACATTGAAGGGATCTGCAAAGATTGTTGAAGATACAAACAGGGCTTCCTTGTTCCTGTCATGACACATTGCATTGCCAAGATGTCCAGCTCAGCTCAGCTGACTTCTGACGGCCAAAACGACAAGGATTCAGCGTGCAAAAATCGGCTCACGCAACGGCATCACCGCTCGGTGCTTAACATAATGCATCAATCCGTGTCAAGATCAACCGCCCAAATCATGGTCTGCCATGGAAGGCACTTTAGTGCGGGCTTATTCCATGAAATAATATTCATTCATCAAACAGCTCTTAACCAACAACAACCAACGACTAATCACAATCTCTGCAGCATGGGAATTAGCAGGAAACCCACGGACACAACCTGACACAAGCTGATTTCATGTTCCTGATAGCCTTGAAGTTCCATGTATTCGCTGCCTTTAGTTTTTGTAAGGCGCGTTCACTCTCTCGGAGTTAGCACCAATCAACTGACGTGAAAATGAGGAAGATCAGCAATTCCCCCTCGGCGAAAACGCATCTGTCTTGAAAACATTCCAACCAAACACGTACCTCTATAGGCTCTTGTAAGAAAACTCAGCATTCGCATGAAGTTTTGAAGGGAATGTAATTTTCCCCCAATCTCCCAGCGCCTGCATGTTTTGATCCAGGGCTGCCTCAGCTTCGCAGGTGTCCAGCGGGGTGATGACGACATGTCTGGTGATCATGTCATGGGTATACCCCGACCATCCGTGACACCGGAGTTATGACAGGGAAGTGGCCGCTTTTTGAGGTCCATCTATGGATAAATCAACTGGATATCTCGTGTTGGATCCATGACTTTATATAGCTCCCGTTATGACGATAGAAGGAAATGATTCAAAGAAACAGAAACAGGCAACATGATCCAACTTAACGCAGGTGGACATGAAATCAAACCCTGACCATTAAACATCACCCCCCACACCCCCAAAATTTCAAAGTTGAAGTGCTTGAAGAAGGCTGGTGCCAGTGGACAAACAAATCAAACCAGAGGTCCACCAATTTAGTGGCGCATGTTGGAACATTGAGATTTGGGATCTGTTTTTTTTGGGGGGTTGATTAGTTGTCCACCTACTGTATCATTCGGGATGCTGACAAACAACACAAACAATAGATTGGTTCCAAATTGCACAGGAGCAAAGTGGAGGGATAATAGCGCAGCAGTTTGTAAACAAATGGCTGATAAGTTCGACAATTGGGAATCCTAAATTATAAATTAAAGTATAATTAGGAATACTCCTATCGCCGGCCTTTTGCCCATCAACCGCAGTCTCAAAGGTACCAGTGGCGTTTTTCCTTTCGGCAACTGCAAAAATCTAAATCTCTTTTTGGATTCAACCTCTGGTTGCCCTTGACCAATCCAAACCTGCAGAAAGTCAAAAAGTATCATCAAGCAGTCATCGCTAGAACGGGCTAGGGATGGCTTGGCTCATGATTCCAATCGCCGTGTCAACCGCCCACCAATCTCCACCAATCGCAGATTTTGAGATTGTTTCTTGATGTACAAACTGGGTGAAGAACCCGGATACAAACTAGTTACAAAAGTGATGGCAACTGAAAGAATGAAGTATGATTACACATGGTGGTTTTTAAAATTGGGGTACCCCGCAAAGGTTGATTGATTTCTATATACAACTGGTTCAAGAAGGATGATTTGGGGGTACCCCTATTTCGAGAAAACAGCCACATAAATGATATAAGAAGATCATATCCAACCGCATGCCGATCGCCGGCCCACCGCGAAGCAGAGTTTTCCAATCGCGGCTATACTTACAACACACCTCTGGTAATAAAACTGATTTGCAGGTTTTAGAACGACTATCAATCAATGGTCACTTGATCTTCCTTGTATTCCCTTGTCATTGTCGCTACTGCAAAATTCCCACTAACAGGAACCAAAATTCCGGCTTGAAAATCGAGAATTCATATCGCTTAGGGGGAGGCCAGGGCGGGTCTGACATGAGGGACGGTGTGTCAGTTTTACCCCCGAGTCAAGCGGGGTGTATACTGGAGGATTAACATTAATTATCGAACACTTGAACCCCATCGAATCTTACCGCAACCATTTTTTTTCCATTAATCAATTCAAGCACTATCAACAACCACTATCAACCACTTCTTACATGAGCTCTTCTCTTTTGTCGGTTGTTGGGTGCCATCCCCCCGATGTTCGGTCATTTCCTCGGCTGAGGCTTCTGACGATCTCGGTGGTGACTTTCTGCACGCCTTTTGGAGACAGCTGGTATGCGCCATTGTAACCATCCCATCTGGAACCGTTAAAAATGAGGACAAAGGACCTGGCAATAGCCAAAGCAGCTGCATGGTTGTATAAAATGTATATACAGCAAAAACATAGCATGTAGAAATGTCAACTGATGATGTCAACAATCAATTTTCAGGTAGCGGCCACTTCAACATCACAGGAGTGTCGGCCATTGATTCAGTGTCAGGTCTTTCTAATAAACATCTAATAAACACAATTTCAAAAGGCTGGCACCTTCCACCCGAAATCCTGGGGCAAGTGTGTGTGTGTGTGTGTGTGTGTTTGTAAGCACATTTTCCTCAATAACCGCCCCTTTCAAGGCTGATCTATGAGGCGGACGTTCATGCGTGGAAAGGTGAAAAAATACATGTGGCTTTGTCCAAACATGTCCCCCCCAAACAGCTGGTTCTCCCTATGAAGTTACCAACAGCTGGATGGTGATTGTAGGTACCAGCATCGCGAGCTGGAGAAACATTTACTCACACATTTCTTTGTAGCAAATGGCAGTTTCTCAGAACAGGGGTACCCCCCAAATCATCACTAATCATTGCTAGATCCCCTATTATTGCTTATAAGCACCTGGTCAATAAGGCATCGCTAACCATTAACCATTGTTAAAATATGTTAAAATGTTTAGCACCATAGACTAACGACATTGCATCGGTGTCTGCGCCTTGTTGAGTTTCATCTAATCTGGATGTGAGGATCTCACATGTCCTGGATGCGACACCGTCGGCTCGGCATCTGATGGATCCCGGCGGCATGGAAGTCCACAGGTGAAACGGTTGCAAGCTATTGATATGATTGAACCTGGCGAAATTGGCCTGTTTGAAAACGACATACAGTAGTCAGCTGAAATCTTGTCTGAAATTGGTTGGAAAGGAAATTGGAGAGCTATGAAATGCAAGCTGTGAACAAATCTTGTGCAAAATTGGAAGGGAAATTGGACATGGACATTTTTTGCAACATGTAAATCAACCTGGTGGCAATCTTGGGACGCCCAGGTCTTCCGTTGGTGGTGGGTTCAACCTTGCAGAGTTCAAACACTTGGCAACCTGTGGTTGCTCACTGATGTCAAGTGTATACTATCGTTGTACTTGGTTCATACAGGCAGCATCAGCCACCTTTTTTGTTGATTGTTGTTGTGTGTGGTTGGTTGCTTCTCGTTTGTTGCTTGATGCTGTCATTGATGCTCATGTTGCTGTCGTTGCTCATACTGCGGTTTGTGGTGATAGTGCTTCTTTTGCTGCTGCTGCTGCTGCTGCTGCTGCTGCTGGCGCTGCTGCTGCTGGTTGTTGTTGTTGTTGTTGTTGTTGTTGTTGTTGTTGTTGTTGTCGTCGTCGTCGTCGTTGTTGTCGTCGTTGTTCATGTTTGCGGTTGTTGCTTGTGAAAGTCTATTGTGATGTTTGAACGTGGCTGTGGTTCTTGTGATACTGGTTCCTCTTTTTACTTGCTGCCATTGTTTCTGTTGTTGGTGCTGTTGTCATTCAAGTTGGGGACTTTCCCCTATTATTGTTGCTTGTTAATGTAACCAAGAAGTTAGAGATTGGTTCCTTGGTTGAAGGCTATGGGCTGTTTCGGCCAACAATCACGAATTTCAGGTATCAATCCCAGTCCTCAGCAAATCTTCATGATTGTGCAACACCTGTGACGATGCCGCAGAAGCAGCTAGCTGAAACCAACACCAGCTTCAGGTGCTCAAACAGCAACAAAACATCGAGTTTTTGGGAACTTTACAAGCGACCACAAATTGAGGGCAGGTGTCGTGCTTCATCCGAGAACTAGTCCAGGATCTAATTCAAACAGCCAGGTTTGGGTTCAAGCTTCATGATGACCTGGAGCATCTTCGACTTGGAAACAACTCAATGGACCGAGAAAACTCGCTGCGATGGAGTCATTGGCTGTCATGGGCTCTGCGGCCAGAAGGGTCCCGATTGCTACGCTGGGTCAACGAACAATACCGTGGCCAGTCACAACGGGTTTCAGGCAAACCTAGCTATTCAGCGACCCTGCGGGAACCCATGTTTCCCTACTTTGACAAGTGCCGCTGCAATGACAAGTTTTGGCGCGAGGTGAAAGCCTCTCTCACTGTCACCTCGCTCAGTAAATGATACCAGAAAAAACATGAAACAACTATGATTCATCATGCTCAACAATGGTCGATGATGCTCGATAGTGGTTTACAGCTGATATTGGTGTGTTTGTGGTAAGAAGTCATACTGGTTGACAACCTTACTGACAACTGATGATGATTGAGTTTTGAAAATGGTTGGTAAAAACTGATAAGTTTTGATAATTGTTGATAAGCGCTTAATTATTATTGCTTACAACAATTATCAACCATGACCAACAGTTCATACGCATTGCTGCTAATGGTTGATATCTCATTTGGTTGATAATAGGATACAATAGGTGATCATTCCTGACAATGCCTGCAATTAGTTGAGAACCAAACCCCAGAGAGTTAGCAGGTGTCGGCGGTGTAAGACGTCGACCTGATGATTGGTCACTTGTGCTGTTGTGGATGGCATGGTATCACTACATTTCTATTGCAAGTCTAATCCGTGCCATTGATATGGATTTTTTCTTTTGTTCACTGCAAGCTGTTACTGCTGAAGACCCCATCTTCGTGGTAGACTCCTACCGGTCGCTATATTTGCTGCCGTCAAGCCATAACACTCAAAATGGCGGCCTTTTCGGGACCCCGGTCGATGATGCGACCATTCTTTGCCACTACGAAACCTTCGAATCAAAATCAGCCATCTATTCATCATGCAAGCGCACTTATATTTGCCACTACAGTATTATATAACCAATAATGATTAATTAACCATGAAGCTTCTGTTGAGTATCTCATTAATCACCCATAACCATGGCTTAATTACATCAACTATCTCATGAATCGATGGCCAAGATATGGATAGATTAATCCATAACCATCAACCATGGTGGTTTCAACCCCGATATCCCCGCAGAAAGATATCAGTCAACCAACTATTTGTTGATAGTTACTAGTTACTAGGGAAAATGGTGAAAAATGTTTGAAACCACCACGGCAACTGGAACTCCAGCGCTCCTCCAGCTGCGCGTGAGGAGCACTGTGTTTGAAACCACCAACCAGATTAATTAATCAGAATTGCTAATCATTAACAATTCAGCAATTAACAATTAATTTGCTTAAAAAACATTCAATTGCTGATTAGTTCATCAGAAATTCAGCAATTAATCACTAAGTTAACCTGGTGAATTGAAACCACCAACCAGCAATTCCGCCCACCAACCACGATCCCCAGCGCTGAATTGCTGGGCCGCCCGAATTTTTCTGCCCGGCACCCCCGGCAGTGCCGCACCTTCGCATCGGCGCGATCTAAATGCCTGCGCTACGCAAGTTGCACCGGCGAGCCGATGGCGTTGAGAAGGGGAAGAGATGGGAATGCGTGGTGAATCATGGCCAGTCATAGTGAATATGGCCGATGAGTTGGGTTCATTTAACGGATAAAATATGGACAAAATATGGTCAATGGTTTTCAATGATGAAATGAATTATTAACCACTACGCTATCAATACTGGTTGGATAGTGATCATTAGTGACCATTAGTTACAACTCAACAATGGCATAATTGTCGGTACTATTGGACATGATGGCCAAAGATTGGCCAATGGTTAACCATAATGCCCAATAACGGCTAATAATGGTTGATCATAGTCATCAATGTACACTAACAAATGCCAATAAGTCTAGGTATCTGATTAAGCATGGCCAATCATGGCTAATGGCAAGTACTGTAGTGGTTGACCATTTGCCATCGATTAACTCCACTGGTTATCGAACTACCGTGTTTGGATATCCGCATAATATACCCCACAAGAGCCACCCATCGGGGTGGTTCAGGACACCCATCATGGAGAACTCTGCGTCCACGCATCCGGCATTCGTAGCATGGATTTCACATCGCATTGAATTATGAACATGCTATGAGAAACATGATTCATATTTTCATTCAATAGCTCATCAATAATGAACCTGCTGCTATAGCTACTGGATGCTACCTTGATATACCATGATTGACATGTTCTTAAGGCAAGGTTGACAACGAATCAGCAACCTTCGTCACATCCGAAGTCCCAAGCATCCATGAAGGTCAAATCAGTCCTCACTACTCGACCCCATCAGTTGTCATATCGACATGGAGTCACCATGGTTACCAGGAGATGAGTGAAACAGTTGCTGGAACCCTGGCGGTACATTGGGGGACCCTGCCTGGACAGCTTTGCCAGGGCTTCTTGCAGGTCTTGATGATGACAGGACTCGACCGTTTTGAGCCTCGGTCTAGCACTTGGCACATGCTAATGTAACATGTATGCGGCTATGTACTGTATATAGCATGTTTTTCATTCGCATGACGGGTAGTACTCGTGGGAGCGCGCCTTCACATTAAATTCAATCAACCCTGAAACCAATCTGGCTGCATGGGTCCCCTTTCACATGTATCCAAGAGTTGGTGGAGATGTGCGGTGCTGGAAACAAAAGCTTCATAGTGCCGGTGGTCAATCTCAACATCATCATCTCTTGGAGGGGATGCGAGGCCAGATAACATGATGGTGGCCAGGGTAGCACAGAGATGTCCTGGGTATTCTTTCAAAGGTGCTGTCGCAAACCTCTGGTTGGCAGCGTCCCAGCCCATCTCAACTCCAGAAAGCTGCCATTGATGGGGTGGCAAGGTCATAGCATGAAAGATGCGACCAGCCTCTGCGTGATTCAAAATCATAAACCCCGTCGGCTTACGGCAGCGTTGTCCAAATTTGCCCTGGTCTATTTCGAAGAGTTTCAAGGATGGCCATTGAAGCAAAGCAACAATTTCTGGGAAGCACCGAATGTGAACACCACCTTGGCAGGGCCCTTCGGAAACATCATATGCAGCCGGGTGTTCAAAAACGCCACCCTTTCCCGCTGAGATCTGTGATGTCAGCATTGACACCGTAAATCTCCAGAGAAAGCTGCCACATTCGACCTGGCGATGGTATCTACCAAGCAATCCAGGCAAACCCCACCTATGAAGAAATGATCTCAAAGGTGGTGGCCCATGACCACGAAATCTGGCCTTGGAAAATGTTTCACATGGCGGCCCGGCCAAGAAGCTATAAATGTAGCCACGTTTGGCCTTGTCATTCCAGAATGTGAATGCTTCATCGGAGGCTAAGTTGCCAATGCGGGCATCGATGGCAACATCTAAACTTAAAACTCGAAGATTCAAATGGTGTTGATCCGCCATGGCCTCCAAAAAATGCTGAAAATCATCTTGCCTACGTCTCCCACTGAAAAAGTGCAGGATGAACTGTACAGGCATGGGGATGTGTCGTGGCATCGCCACTGACATGGGTTCAAAGCATGTTGGAAACTCAGGTGTCGAGGCATCTTCTTCGGGTCGCACCTGTCTGGCCATCATGGGAAGTGCTCTGGGTCTCCGTGGTTTGTGTCGCCAACCTCGGAATTCATCAACTGTTTCGGTGTTCCACTGCTCAACGGGTCCAGCGATAGGAGCAAAAGGTAGATGGTCAACATCAGGTCCTGCAGCTCGTTGTTCCAGAATATCCGGATGCTGGTAGCGGAGCTTCAGTTGTTCAAGGCATCTTCGGCCTCCATGCTGAAAATGTGCGGAGAGGCGTTTGCATGTGTGAAATTCCTGCATGCAGCACAGGCAGGAGGTTCTGTTCGACCATAGGAAATGTTCAGCATGTACTTGGTGAGCACGCATCATGTGGGTGGCAGCAGAGTGAGGTGTGCGAAAGTGTTTAGCACAAATTGAACACAGAAAACCTTCTTCCGAATCATTTGGTCCTGCAACATTTCTTGCAGGATCAACAGGAAAGGTGAATCCTATGTGCAGAAGCTGTTCTGTGAAAGCTGCATGCCATTTCCTGGCTCCATGCTGTCGGATGCGTTGGTTCAAGGCTGCACGCTGAGCCCGACGCAGTAGTCTTCTGGCACGTTGGGGTGTCTCCTCGGCCATGTCGATGAAGGCTTGCATCTGAAGGGCCTCAGGTGGTGTTCCAACATTCATGGACACCTGTTGCGATAACCACGCCAATGCTTGTTCAACATGAGAAAGCCATTGTTGATCTGCCTGTAGCAGTGCCCAGATATGTATGGTACCAAGTCTGACTGCTGAAATCATGCTACGAAGGCGATGTACATGCAACAGTTCAGAGGGCCACAACACTCCTAGAGTGGTTACGACATCCTCATTGCTGTACCGTTGTTCTCTGCTCCATCCAGGCAAAAGGGCGAAAACATACCTGTAAATGCGCATGATCGTTTTGGTGAATGCTTGTTCTGCTGAACGGGTGTCAAAAATCCATGCACCACTAGTCGCCATCATCTTGGAGAGGACGATGGAATGAAGAACAAGCTGCTTCACCTTTGGTTCGAGTTGAACATTTTTGAAAATGGGTCTGCGTACGATTTTGAGCATGGCAAAGGTCTGTCCTGCACGGTGCTTGATGTCTGCTGTGCACGTTCCATGAATGGAGAGGATGCTGCCCAGATACTTGTAACGAGATCCAGCTTGCAAGGTCTGAGTGCAACCCTCGGCATCAGCAAAACGAATCATACTGCCCTGTTCCAAGTGAAGTTCTCGACGAAGTTGTCGTGATCCAGGTCCAGCAAGATGTACTATGGCCTCAGACTTGCCTTTTGAGAGATTGATCTTAATACCCATTGTTGCCAGTTCAGTCTGCACAATCGAAATGATCTGAGACACACGTTGGCAAAGTAGGTTGGCATCGTCACACGAGGTCATGAAAATGAGGTCATCAACCCAAGCCTGTCCACTAAACTGGGTGGAATGCACACCTCTGCAGCGATACGGCAATGGTTGATCGTTGTCTACCTCAAATGTTTCAAGAAGTCCTTGTTCGGCAAGCTTGGTCTCGATGGATTCCATTGCTCTGCTCATAACAAGGTTAAATAGTACATCTGCTATTGGATCTCCTGGCCGAGATCCACGTTTGGTGACCGCTACTGCGGCGGTTTCTTGCTCACAAACGAACCAGGTGGTGTGATGCAATGCCTTTGTGACAGCTTGCAGGTGAGGGTTGGCTTTTGCTCGGTCAAGGGCTGTGAGTTGCTTAGCATTTTGCAGGATCAGGTCTTGCAAAAATGGGCGAGGCTTCAGTGCGTTTCAACACCTCAACAAAACGATCATGGTCATCGTAGTGAAAGCAGAGCTCACGGACCAAGCGGTAGAAAGCTTCAATCCCATCGACAAAGATCAATGCATAGCTTTTGGTGTGGCTTTTGCACCAACGTTGGAATGAACGAACTCCCATTGTGGGAACGTGGATGGATGCTCCAGTGCGTCCCCCAAATTGGCCTTTGTGTGCGGTCTTTTGGAAATGCTCATTCAGGCTATCACGAATGAGTGAGTGTGACACTTTCCCTGGCACACTTGAAAGAAGGATGCTCTGGATGGTAAAAAGATTCCATCATCTCCTGCTGGGATTGCAAAAATCCTGCGACCACTTCATCTGGGGGATGTAAGGTTCCTCCTTCGGCTTGAGCGAAGTGAGCTTGAAACAGGGCAGCTACTTCCTGTGGAGAGGTGGCTGCATATCCCATGCTATCACGAAGTCCAGGAAGATGTTCACTGGAGTGCAATCCCCTCCTGCGTTTGGGCAGGACAGGTTTGAGGGCTTCCCATATGCAGTGGAAAGGCGTTTGCGCAAGTGTCCTGCAAACCTGATCAACATGTTGTTTGTGATCATTCTTGAGACACGTTTGGAGGGTGGCATGTGAGGTTTCGAGCTTCTGACTGAGATGTGCAATCCCCCGGTCGATGCAGCAAATGGTTCTGTCAAACACATGGAGATCAAAAGGTTCGATCTGCACTACAGTAATCCGTCGTTTGACACGTAAATCTGCAAAAATCCGGAAGCTCACCGCCAACCATGTGTTGTCTCGCCATCGATGGCAAGTTCTGAGCTGTCTTCGGTGGTCACGATGGGCAAGTACATGAGAGTATGCCTCATCACTGATGTGGGTTTTCTTTTTCTTGCGCCGATTCAGCTTGAAATTCTCTTGCAATGCTTGCCCCAGGTATTGCTCAAAAACATGGCAATGTATCGTTGGATCAGTGTTGGATGGAATGTTGGGCATCTGTTGAAAAATGCGTTTACAAATTTCCTGACCCTCTGCTGACATGATGGCACAACGATCAAGCGGCACTCTACGATGGAACGTGTCCTGTGTCCCTTGCAGCTGAATGGTGCAAGTGAGAGTGACAGCTTTATGGTCGTGCATGGATGCTCCTGAACGGATGTGCTCATCGATGCTCGAATGCATGGGGTGTCTGATCCAACTTGGGGTATGGCAAGATAATCAAGGCGGGCTCCTGCTCTTTCACCGATGTTCCACGTGTTGTGACTACCCCCATGAATGTGGGCAAACGTGGATGGAAGGCTCATTGTTGTTCAACCAGAATCTGATGAAAATGATGGCTGCAATCATCATGGGTGCTAGCTGGATTAGCCCCATGGTTGCCACAATGACCATCATTGAAATGATTCATACGGACATTTGCATCCATGAACATGATTTTGTGTGCACGGGTGGGTATGGCTGCCAAATGGCGTGCAAGCTCATGCCACCAATCTGAGGCACCTTCATCCCCTGAATGAGGAGCATGTCCAACGATGAATGCAAAGTGAAGTCCAGCTGAGTGTGCATGAACGATCAAAAGCCGAGGAGAATCAAATGCTACAGTCAGGTCTTGTTTCTGGAAAAACACAGGTCTACCATTTCGGTGAGCAAAAGGCATGGCGCTGGAGACCCACAATTGTAGGCCACCAACTCCCTGTGGAGTTGCTGCTGCACATATCCTGATGAAGGGAGATCCCTTCCATAAACGTGATTGTGAATCTCTCGTTTCTTGGAAACCTGCAACGTGAACTTGACTGTCCATGAGGTGTTGCTTCATGGAGGCAACTGCACCATGACGTCGCAGAGTCATGACGTTGTATGTGGCCAACTTGAAGCTAACATCAATGTTGCAGTGAATGGATGGTCTACACAAATCACCAGGTCGCCATTCAAATGGCAGGGCAGTTGCAGGCCAGAAGCCGGGAAAACTAATGGTATGGTTTCCCAATTGGGGTCGATCGTTTGCATGGCCAAAAGCGAATAGCCACTGCATGAAATGTTTGGATGTTCTCTTGATCATGGGCAGGCTTAGGTCTGGAGTGCCATCAGGGATGACACGATTGCCTTGAGCCGTTGCAACTGCATCGGCTAGCTCGTTGCCTGCCTGGCCCGTATGTCCTTTCACATGACGAAATGTGACGGCACGATGTTGCTGGAGCATCTGGAATATTCCTCTGAATGTGGCACCAAGTCCGAAATCATCAGTGCTATCACTGCAGGATGCCAAACCAGATGCTGTTCCTCCAGCAGCTGTGGAATCAAAATGCAAACATGCTGGGCACGAGTGTGGGCATTGCAACAGGTAGGCAGCAGCCCACCACAAGGCTGATCGCTCGGACTCATAGGCTGAGGGTTCAAGGACCCCGATGCCTGTTTGGTCGTGGTGTGGGTCCGTGTGTTCAGTCACAATTCCTGAGTGGTAACCGAACCATTGGCTGCCCTTGCTCCCATCATGGTTATGCCCTCTCCCAAAGATGACAAAAGCCCAAGCACTTCTGGAGGGTTCACTGTCTCTGGCTGGAACATGTGATCCATCAGTGAAGATGTCAATTGCATCTATGAAGTCCAGGGGTTTGCATTGATCCAAAGCAATACGTGACATGGGATGAACATCAAAGGCCTGGAGGTCAACTTGGGGCGAAACATCCCAGGGTTGGAGGAGTTGATGGACATCATCACGTGTAAAATCCCATGCACATGTGATCGAGGGCGGCTCTATGGGATGATCAATGCCGTCCCTATGGGACGAGCAATCTGAGACAAAATCAAAATCCTTGAAGGGTGAGCCAAAATCAACAGATGTATCTTTGACATCGCTATATGTTGAGGCATCATCAAAGAAACCTGCGGAGTCAGCTGAAGGTATCAATTGATCAAGCGAGATTGTGATGGCATCGGCTTTCATTGCTCTATGTTTTGGCGCATAGGGACCTTGCATGGCTTGAATCGGGGATGTAGTGTCGTTAAGCAGCTCAACTGGACCGGTACAATACTCCCCATGAGTAACAGCGGTCATCAGACATGTCCCATGAGGAGTTGCACCAGTCCTGCTGCCAAGAGAGCCGTGATCCCCAAAGGATTGATGGTAGAGGTTCTGAAGGTCCCGTGCACCATCCTGGTTCAAAATTGTCTCGATTCGACGTTCGAGAATGAACTCCTCAAAGAGCGAATCATTACCGTTCCCTGCAGGGTAATGAAGTCGATTCAAATCATATTGGCTCAGTGTTTCAACACAATTCTCAAGCTCCTGTTGCCATTCCCATAAGTGCATCATGGGATCAATGGTGAGGAGGGGCAAAACATGTGGTCCCCTGTCGTGATCACTGACTGATTCCGGTGATCCTGGGTCATGGAGGCTGTCTTCCACATCGGCGTCCCCTGAACTCTGGACATCACAGACTCCACTCTGCACATCGGCTATGTACTGTATATAGCATGTATGGAGTATGTATAGTTCAGGATAGATGGCCAAATATGACAAGGGTGATGAAGGCATATCGTGACAATCATTCATGGTAATGCCAAACAAGACTTTCTATGTTCGAATCATACCAACATACTTTCTGGCTTCTTTCATGTGGAGGCCCAAAGCTCAACTGCGCGTTGTGAAGCTCTTCCGTTGTAAGCCTTCCAAACATCCCTTTGCAACAGTAGCTGCTGAAACCCTTCCGTGTCATGGATTCTGACCAAACGGTATTGGTTGCCCGGTGGAACCATCAAACAAGCGGTTGAGCTGTGACACTGCAAAGTCAACGACAAGCTGTCAGTATCCAGCTCCTTTGGTCAAAAGCACCCGAACCTTTGATTTTACAAATGGCAGCAACCCCACACCATGATCGCATTCATGTGCACGAAGTGAAACCATTTCCCTCTGATTGCGTGACTTCATGCGCACGTATTGATCATTCTGTAGATGCCATATAGTCTATGAAGAAAGGGGGCTACCCTCATCAAGCTGTTGAGAAGTGGGAAACCTGTCATTTAGTTTGGTGGGCATTGACCGAGGTGCACACAAGGGTACCCATGGATGCATGCTCATTCAAATCAGAAATGGAATGAGCATAGGCAAAAGTGAGCATCCTTTCCGAGCCATTGAAAACAGGTCTTCCGAATGTGAATTAACAAAACCTGAGTTTCAAAGGCCCTTTCCGGTCGTTTGTCCATTCTACCCAGGGCTGTTGTACATCTGTGGTCCCCGGGCCGTTGTACATCCGCACTTGCTGCCTTGTTGGCGCTGCGGACTTTTCCAGGGTGTTGGCCAGACTGGATGCTGCCTTGCTATGTGTCATTTTACCACGGCTTGGTAGCCCGTGTCCCAAAACCCGTGTCGGATGGACATCCCCCAATGGCACATGGCCGCCATGTGAATCTGCGGGATGTCGATGGCTTCAACCAGCCCAAAAAGAAAACATGAGCAATAGTAGATCCACATAAGAAACCTCCATAGATTTCATGGTTTAAATCGCCAGCATTCACTTGCTATTTTTGGTCAAGCTGGTGCTGATTGATATCATATACGGATCTTAACTCATACACATATAGCAATCATGTAGTGTGATGTTTCTTGATTCCAACTATTGAAACATTTCACAAAAACACGATGCAACACGGTTTGGAACAAAATTTGTTCCACACGTACTTCTTTCAATCGATCCCAGTGAATGCAAATGACATGATTTGCAAAAAAAACACAAGGGTGCTGACTTTTTGGAACTGTATAACAGCATCCCACCATGTTTTTGAAGTTTCACGGTGTTTCCATGTCATCAGCCACGGTTAGACACAAAATAGATTTGAATATCACACGAGTTGATGATTTGAATGTACTGAATTCATAGCACAAACATCGAGGAATGTTAAACCATGTGGCATGAATTAAATACAAATTTGCATTCAGTTGGTGCATATAGTCACATGTGTATTCAGTTGGTGCATAGAGTCATCAACCGGTGTGATACACAACTGATGGACAGTGTACGGATACAAGTTGGTGCATCTGTTGGTGCATGCAGTCATGAACCATTACTGGTTGGAGGTTTCAACCCCTATGCAAAATATGAGTCAACCAACCAATTATTTATAATCATTTATACATACTAACTATGGAAAATAAAACATGTCAATCAAACCACTAACCAGATTGGTTGTTGGACCATGCAATCCACAGCGCTGCCGCATTGACCTGTGCGGATCACCGGTGCCCGGGCACGGGATGGGCTGCATGGCTCTGAGTGCTCCAACGTTGGCAGTGGCTCGGGTGGTCTCTAGGCGATCCTCAGGGTGACGGAAAAGCCGTGAGGCAGCCGGTGGTTTCTGAAGCCATAGGGGGAACCGGGGAACCCCCAAGTTATGGTGGCTTTATAGTTGTCAAGCATAGTTATGGTTGCTTTATAGTGGTTGAAACTGGTGAACACTGGCTTCTTGACAAGGGGATTCTAAGCTGCCCTGCTTCCGCCTTGACTTTCTTTCATTGCAAGGTGGTCACAATTCCATCCCACGAAACATTACACAACAGCTGCAGCCAAGTGTGCTACAACGACAGCCGGCCCACAGAAGGCGCATTGAAAGGATTCAAAATCGGGAAGTGACAGCCTTTCAGCAACATTGGGCAGTATCAATATGTACATCTACTGTATGTAATATTTACATAACACCAAAGTTGTCCTCCTCTTATCGCTCCATGCGGTCGGCATATACTTAGACTGAAAGGCACCGGCTTAGAACCTTCTTCTTCCCCAAATATTTGAAATAGCTGTTCTCAAACCCCTGCGCCACGCCCTGCTGTCATATTCCTCCAGGCATTTGCATGCTGTTGCTGTGTTGCATGCGTGTTTTGTCTTTACCTTTTTGTCCATGAAGGTCATCCCAAATCGCCACCAGGGGTGGCACTTTTGCCATGCAATCACTGGGTCCGCATGAGCCTGTAGGAATTGGCTATTTGCGTGTTTCTTAAAAAAGGGTACCCCCAAATCATCCAATAAAAAAAACAACTTCTAAATAACAAACCAACCATAACTTTGGGGCCCAGTGGCTAACCCACCGAACTTGAAAGCCATGGAAGCTACCGACATGTCACGACATGTCACCGAGGCTCTGATAAGCCATGGAAGCAGAACTTGTTGAGATCACACAGCTCCTGTTGCAGCCAGCGCAGCCAGGGTTGTCCATGGCCATCCTGTGCCAGGGCCCTGCCTGAAGCTGCAGATCCTTCGTTTCGCACTTGGTCAAACGCTCAACCGCGGCCTGGCGCAGAAGGATCTGAAGGATCTGAAGGAGGCCAAGCTCAAAGCCAAGCGTTTCCATGAGCCCCGAACCA
Organism: Symbiodinium kawagutii; assembly: GCA_009767595.1. Classification (NCBI taxonomy): domain Eukaryota; class Dinophyceae; order Suessiales; family Symbiodiniaceae; genus Symbiodinium; species Symbiodinium kawagutii. The sequence continues at coordinate 209,806 of VSDK01012652.1, read as the reverse complement.
TTCATTGGTAGAATGGTATATCTATGTGTATCTACCATATACTGCTATGAATAGGATATCTACCATTCATAGCAATAAACGAAGCATTTTGGAGGTCCCCAACGTTAAGAAACCCTGAAAGTGGCAACTGAAGGCTCCCGCATCTTTTCCCATGACCCTCCTGGTTGGCTTCGTGCAGCTCCTTCAGCTGTTTCTTGGCATCCTGCGCTGGTTCGTGACGAGCCGCAAACACAACTGGAGAGGTGGAGAATCCATGGTTTATATTGGTTTATAGGTGGAAAATGGATGGTTTATGGACGTTTATGGACGTTTATGGGTTCTAATTATCCAACTGACGGACTTGAAGCTGCTTACTTTGCTGCTTGCTTTGGATGCTGACTTTGCTGGTTGTTCTTCGGTTGTTCTTCGGTTGTTCTTTGGTTCCTATTGGTTGGGGTTGACCATTTGTTTTCCTTAAGGAGCTTGCCAATCCACCGATCCCTTGCCCGAATCCGTGGCCGACAACGCCGCTTCTAAGCCGTAACAACCAAGCAGTGCAGCAACGACCCACGTCCTCGACCCAAGGCAAGGTGGGATCCACTTTGAATCGCAAAGCTGCAATGTCCTCTGGGCAAAGACATCACGCGCTCAATGTCAAAAGCCATGCGCTTTTCCCATTCATCCAGAGCTCTCAAGCTCTAAACAAATTCATTTTTGGTCGGGAACTGCCATTTGGGTGTTTATCAAAATAGGGGTAGTCCCAAATCATCCAATCTTAACCATGCCATTTATGATAAATTAACCATTTTTGGGATCCCCCATTTAGAGAAGCGACCGTTTCGCGGGGCAATAACTCATTTCATGGGCAACCTTCATCAAGGCATGACTCTGGGAGCAGTTCTTAGAGGCCCCCATCATGTCCCTAGCAACATGACAGGCGCTTGTAGATATACATCTGGGTGAAGCATGCCCTGAATTATAACGCATCCTTGGTCCTTCTACAGTTTCTTTGGAGTCAAACCCCTCATCTACCACTCATCACAAATGTCTTCAGCTATCCCTGTGCCCTATATGAGGGTTTCTTAAAGTGGGGAACCCAAAAAAGAGTTGATTTATTACTATCAATGATTAACAAAAATGATTTGCGGGTCCCCATATTTTGAGAAACCATCATACAAGTTTCGATCAAACGCACTCTGCCGAAAACACATTAATATAATGTGTCAAGCTTCAATTCTGATAGCTCATCATACCATCATGGCATATCATGGCATATCATGGCATATGCCCATACAAACTTATGGCTTCCCTTGCGAAAACACAGCTGCCATATCCCCTGTGGTGTCCACCCCTGGCGCTAGCCACCTCCTCTAGACTGGTCCGGAGCTTCTCTTGCCGCTCGCAGTTCACCTGTGGCAATGCTGGATTTGCCTTTCGCCCCCTGCGATTTATTGGCACCTCCGGCACCTCGCCAGATATCACAGCACTTGATACCTGCTAATCAGCATCTGACCAGCAAATCAGCAGCTGCTTGCCAGAAAATCATCAGCCTTTCTCCCCGGGCCAACGCATTGCGGAGTTCTAGGCTTGGAAGATACCCGTTCGAACTCATGGATTGAATCTGCACCGCTCTTGCGCCTGGGAGAAAACGTCGATCATCTTTGTCACGTCGTTATGAGATTTGGAGACTTGAAGCTTCACCTGCACTGAATCATCGCAACAGGTGATGAGACTTTAACCAAATCTTGCTACCAGGTCCCAGCAAGTCCACTTAATTAGACTTGCCCAAAGTGCCATCACTTGATGTTGAAGCCATCACTTGAGGTAGAAGTCCCTCCCTCCCCGTCTGTCCAGTACTTCCATGGTTGAAATCTCAAGCAACCCAAACCCACCGGGTTGTTGAAACAGCAATCAAGGTAGAGAGTTTGTGACCACCAAGGGCGATCCAACTGCCAAGCATCCATGTGAACCAAACTTGTGACCAGAAATCGACTGACGCCGTGCAAAAAACAACAGGACCTGTGTTCAACAAACGAGAAAAGCATGGATTCAACCATCCAAGCCCTGAACAAACGTCGTTGGGCCATCCATTTTCGTAGTAGAACATAGTAAAACCATGGACCTTTTCAATGATATGTCATTACCAGCCACCTACTGACACATGATTCTGCACCGTTGAATTGGTAGCGCTATTTGATATTCCTACATCAAATCACTGATCAGCAAATAGGATAAAAATGGACAAAACCTTGAAAGCTAGCTGTGATCTGAGCCAACCTGAGCCAACCGAAAGGCAATGAGCGCCCCAAGCCTCAGCTGAAGAATGATGCTTGTCGATCCACTTCCTCTACCAACACACTAACAAAAGAATACAAAGGGCAGGGTAAACCTATGTAATATGGTAGTAAGGATTGATAAGGATCAATTAATAGGATAAGCCCAAGTCCATGATGTATAACCCCAGACTTCGTGAGACAAGTTCCTTCGTAGCTTGGCTTGGCTGGGTATCCCAAGGGCAGTGGTGTCGGCTGCACGTCCGGCCTCCTTGATGTCCGCCTTCAGCTGCTGGCTGGTAGCTTCAAGAGCGCGCTGAGAGGCGGTGGATTGGTTCAGTTCCACTCCTGGTGGCGCGCGAAGTGAAACTTCCAAGAAATATGATTTACATCTGGAGATTTTCCTGGTGATCTTAAGTTTATATCTCAGTTTTAATGAATTCTAGAACATTTTCGTGTGATATCGTAGTGATTCAATCAAGATTTCCTTGGATTTGCATCTAATGGTCATGATTCTCAGGATTTCTGGTAACCATGGTTCCAAGCTTTGGCACAGCCATGGTGACACAGGTCCCCATGGATGGTGCCGCTTCTGCTGACAAGTTGCTGTGCTCCAGAAAGTCCTTCCTGAAGGACCGCACCTGGACCGTGTCGAGAAGATGAGTTCGGCCGCCGGTGGCGGAGACTGGAGGTCAACCGTAGTGACTTAGTAGTAGCGGGTTCTGATGGAGTTTTTATGTGGTTTAGTAGTGGCGAGTGGTGATATGTGGTGATGATCCTCAGTTAGTGCTATTAGTATCCTCATTAATCATCCTAACATTATCAACCATTATTAGCCATTACTGGAGTGAAGTCCTTCAGCTTCGGAACGGCGAATTCCATCTCCGACGCTGTAGCGGTGACCATCCCAGCTGTGCTTCTGGCGCCGATCTCACAACAGATCAATGACGAGAGATGATGTTTAAGCAATGGTGAACTATAGGGGCTATTAACCAACAAAAGGAAATTATATTGTTGAGGCTATTGATGGTGATGGTGCTGGTGCTGGTGACGATGATGGTGATGCTGATGGTGTTAGTGATGATGATGATGATGATGATGATGATGATGATGATGATGATGATGATGGTGGTGATGTTGATGGTGATGGTGATGATGATGATGGTGATGATGATGATGATGATGGTGGTGATGGTGATGATGACAATGCTGCTGCTGCTGATGATGCTGCTGCTGATGTTGATGGTGGTGGTGATGGTGATGGTGATAAATGAACTTTATGCGTTGTATAACGTACTCTAGATGGAACAACGATTTGTAGAGCAGGGAAGCAACAAATGATTGGGGGACACCCCAGCCATAAAGTGGGCAACACCCTTTCATTCTGGCCGTTGACCGGAGAACAAATGGGTGACGTGAATATCCGAAAGATGAATGAGGTGAATTATGTATACAAAGACAGTCTTGACCCCAACTGGTGCTACATCTTGTGCTCGCCTCACTCTCCAACTCCTTCACATGCTGCGCGAAGGGGGTCAAGATGCTGAGCAGGTGCTCGTGCACGAACCTTGAGACATGAAATACCACCCGGTGTTGCAGGAATCGGTTCCCCCGAAAAATGCTGCTTCCGTATGAGGACTCTTCATTTCAGGGGATTCCAGCAGTTTCCAGGTGGGGGTTGAGGCGGAACCAACTAGCTAAGGATCTGCTTCCAAACATAGATTGGAGCACTTGCTAATAGAACAGTAAGCGAACTGCAAATTATCGAAAGGCTGACGACAGGACTCTCATCTTTAGACTGAAAAGTGCTCGGCAAATGATTCTTGGACAACCCGGCTTGATTGATTCAGGGAATAGCTTGTCCGATTCTTCCAAGGTGCCACCACGTTTTCAGAAGGGAAGCTTTCCGCTGGAGTTTTCACGGAAACAAATACACCCCAACGACGTGGAATGCACTGGGGGCCCCATGCACCAATCCCATGACACGCCTAGCTTATATATGTAATTAATGCTAGATCCATCTTAATCAATCTCACCAGTGTCGCCAGCTGGTGATCATCAACTATAGGGGCATAATGAATAGGAATCTAAGATTGAGACACTAAGCATTGCTGACAGCCGTGAAACATCACGACACTCTCTGGGCCATGACCATGACCATCAGTACATCGGTGTTTCTCAAAATAAGGGACCCGACAAATTGTTGGTTTATCATTTCCAATCATTGAGATTAGATGATTTGGGGGCCACATCCAAGCACGTAGCACACCCTAGCACCAAGCAGCGCGTACATAGGATCTGAGCTGTCCTGGCCAATCACGGTAAGTTGAGGCCTTTTGATGGCCAGCTGAGGGTTGATTCATGGTTAGCTGATGGTGAACTGATGGTTAGTTGATGGTCAACTCATTGTCAATTCATGGTTAATTAAGGGCCAATTGACTTTAATTCATAGTTACTGAATGGCTAAATGATGGTTCGTTGCTGGCAAACTGACAGCTAGTTGATGGTGAATCGATGCTTACGTGACTCTTGACTCATGGGCAACTCGTGATTCATGGATTGTTCATTGATGGTCACCTTATCAATCAATAACCATCAATGAACAACCATGTTGAGTGCTCATATCAATGAATACCCATCCACGAAAGGTAACCCATCAAATCATAACATGATCACTATAATAGCAATAAATGTTAGTTTGATGGGTTACCAATTTCAATGTTGATTGATCAAATTAACTCCAAGGTTGATGTTTAACTCCAAGGTCAACATATCAAATGAACCCTTCGTGGTTGATGCTGAACTCACGGTAAATTCTGATGGTTGAAGCCACCCCTGCAAATACCACCGACCGTCCAGGTTGACACCTCGCCGCGACTTCACCATGCGTGGGGGACCCCAGGTGCGCCATGAAAGACTCCACTGCACATCTAGGGATGCCATCTCTATAAATACGTATATATATATATATATATTACAGTGAATATCACATAGATGTATTGAAACATATAGATATATAAATATATAAACATATATTTGATTATTATATATATATATGTATATAAATCACCGTATATTGCATCTCCAAGAAACATCTTCCTAGAGCACGTAACAAATCACCCGTTTCAGATGATTGGTTCCTATGAGGCAATGACTTTCGGCTGCCACATCTTCAGGTGTGATGTTTCTTTTACTGCACCACTTGTTCTTCTTTGCAAAAGGAATGGTCTGTTGTGCTGCGCAAAAACTTTGAGCTTTGCTCAAAATCTACATGCAAAACAATTATATCACACCACTGTCGACCCTGAACAGGAAAACAGAATCAAAGTGGATTTCAAGAACCCCAGCAGCCCAAAAGCTGCCATTGCCAAAAATTCAAGCCTGACGGTCATAAATCCACCAGGCAGTCTTGTGAGTTGAAGTAGTCGTCTCAACACGTAGTTGATGCGAACTCAAAAGGAACGCACAATTTGTCATCCACTTTTTGGGGTGGCCCTCGGTCTCCTTAGCTCGCTCCCAGCGAAGAATGTGAGGCCTCTCAACATCCCAATAGGATACTTGAAGTGCCTTGTTCACGAGCTGCTGCTTACCAGTCTCAAATTCATAGACAGTGTCTGGCAAACCATTCACATGATCAGTCATTCGGACATGTTGGCCATTGTGTTGGAAGCTTCGAATCAATTGGCCCTTGCCATAGCCTGCAGCTTGAACTGCTTTCCGGCCAAAGAAGCCAAATCCGAGCTCCGCAAAAACAGCATCCATTTCTCCACCAACATCCGTGCATTTCCAGCGCCCTGTCATGTCAACATGTCCATCAGCTGTGAGATGTTCTTGAGGAGGCTGGGGCACTGAGTCCACATTCTCACCAGCCGAAGAGGAAAGTTTGTTCACTTTCACAATGCTGACTGCATCAGGCTGGCTTGGGGGTGCTTCTTGACCTTCGGTTTCAGCAGAAACTGCTGGGTCATCATGTTGGTGTATCTCTGTGGTCTCAGGGCCCTCGCTGCGGCTCCAAGTTTCACAAAACAAGGAGGGGAAGGAAGGGAACCAACAGAGAGAGGCCTTCGCTCTCTCTCGGCTTTCCTCCCACTCTGCCTGAGGCCTCAGCGATGGAAAAAGCTCGGACATATCTGGTTGGAGCTACCTCTGAAACTTGCTGGGTCAGCCACAACGGCTGGA
>VSDK01012652.1:187994-203365 GCA_009767595.1 Symbiodinium kawagutii | reverse complement strand
TGGCTGGAGCCAAAATGGCTACGCGGCTACAACGAAATCTTATGCTTGCGTGGCTGGAGCTACAATGGCTGCAATGACGGTCCACAACTTGAGGACTGAGGACCGTCAATACTCGTGCTTGCTACGCATTCGTGCTCAGCTGTTCTCGAACCCGCTGCCTGGGGCTTGAGTGATGCGGTGTTGTGCATGTCCTGTGCCGTCCAGATCGCTGGTCAAGCATTTCTCAGGTCGTGGGCCATAGGGGTGCCTAAAGTAGTTAGGTGAGTTCACGTTTAGGTAACTACCAGTTGTGGTAGATATAACTATAGGTAATTCTTATAGATATATAGATATAACTATATACTCAAACGATTTCTTGGCCGACTTAGACCTGGGGGCACTTTGTAGTCCATGCGATTGATCCTTGCTATTTGCAACTCTGGGAGTTCAGAGTTTGCAAGACTTCTTCCAACGAAGTGGCCAGTTTAGCACATGGATGGACATGGTGTCTGTGTCAACCCCAAAATATGAAAAAATGCTCCGCAAATAGCTCTGGCTGGCACATCAGCAGCTTCAGCCAGTTCTCTCAGTTGCAGCTCATCATGCTATGCATCTCCATCCTTTAGGCACTAAGTCTGACATTCATCTTGTGAGCTTCAAATGATGTGACCTTTAACTTCCAACCTTGCTCCCATCTCATTGGCCTTCTTGAGCATTGAACAAAATCAAGTATTCCAAGTCCATGACCCCAATGTTCAAACGTCAATGGGTGTATACTCGAAGCAGCATCTGCCATCTCTATGGGTTCATCACTACCAGTTGTGGCAGCTTGACCAGCGATGCGCGACCACCAGCGCATGCCTCATGTCTCAGTTCCCAATCTTGATCTGCTAAGGCCATGGTTCAGGGCGATCGAAGTTTCAGCACCGCAATGGTGTTCTTTGTTCGTGGTACTCCGAGTGGTTTCTGGACATGGTAGAATGATGACAAGCTGTTTGGGCATACAGCTGTTTTCCTGTTGTGCTGTTAATATTGACCCATAGCCATATGAAATTGTTTTTCAGTTGGCTGGTTAATATTGACCCATAGCCATATGAAATTGTTTGACAGCCACACTGTTGACATGACATATGTGCCATGCTGTTTCTGCCTTCCTGCAGCCTGAAGAATGCACAGCCAGCTGCGCACAAAACTAAAAGGTGGTGACCAGCCAAACAAGGACCCAGCCACTGAGTACTGCGGTACAGTCCTCAGTAACCAGTCCTTTTTGGGTGCTTAGCTGGTTGGATCTGGTCGGTCACTATCCAATTGTGTCACAAAGTGGTTCACCGGATACGAGCAATGATTGGCCAGCACATGTCTGATTCGTAATTGGGTGCGTCACTATCATCACATAGGTATCAAAATATCAGCCGTTCTTGACGTTTCAAACTTGGGCACAACGTGTTGGTCTGCAAACAGGGTTTCACTGAACCCTCTGTCACAAGGGTGGAACAGTGGAACATTCGCTAAAAATAGAGATGAACGGATGGCAATACAGTCCATATACTGTAAAAGAATCTATTGTACAAGAATTTGAGGGGCTCGATATGTTTCCGTCCTTATATGTGTGTATGCATCTTCCCCCTGCTCAATTAAGAATTTGAGGGACCCTCATTTCGGGGATTAAATTCTTAAAAACAATGGTCTAGTCATTACTGGCGGTGCAGTTGGTCCCACAACCAATGGATTTTGCACCTGGCAAGCCCTCGAGCATGAAATAAGGCTTAAACAACACAGGCAGGCCTCAGGGTACCTGGGGGGAGTTGAGCCCCCAACCACCAGAAAATCAAAAAAAAACTTTTCAGGCTCCGAAAAGTTTTTTTTAATTTTCCACCCTTCAAAAATTAACTAGCCCCAAAAAGCCGTCCCAGGTCCCAGAACCCGTGGATTTTGCACCTGGCAAGCCCTCGAGCATGAAATAAGGCTTAAACAACACAGGCAGGCCTCAGGGTACCTGGGGGGAGTTGAGCCCCCAACCACCAGAAAATCAAAAAAAAACTTTTCAGGCCGCGAAAAGTTTTTTTTTGATTTTCCACCCTTCAAAAATTAACTAGCCCCAAAAAGCCGTCCCAGGTCCCAGAACCCGTGGATTTTGCACCTGGCAAGCCCTCGAGCATGAAATAAGGCTTAAACAACGCAGGCAGGCCTCAGGGTACCTGGGGGGAGTTGAGCCCCCAACCACCAGAAAATCAAAAAAAACTTTTCAGGCCGCGAAAAGTTTTTTTTTGATTTTCCACCCTTCAAAAATTAACTAGCCCCAAAAAGCCGTCCCAGGTCCCAGAACCCGTGGATTTTGCACCTGGCAAGCCCTCGAGCATGAAATCAGGCTTAAACAACGCAGGCAGGCCTCAGGGTACCTGGGGGGAGTTGAGCCCCCAACCACCAGAAAATCAAAAAAAAACTTTTCAGGCTCCGAAAAGTTTTTTTTAATTTTCCACCCTTCAAAAATTAACTAGCCCCAAAAAGCCGCCCCAGGTCCCAGAGCCAATGGATTTTCATGATGGTCACCGCCGTTTACATAAACAAGAATCTGCTAAGAATTTAAGGGACCCTCAACACATGATGTTGCAAAATCCAGCGCTATTGAATTTAAGAATCTGAGGGACCCTGGGCAAAAAAAATGGAATTCTTGTATAGCACATGCACTGTATATTGCCATCCCATGCTTGGCATTTCCCACTTGCAGCATTTTAGGCATCACGAGGAGGCTCATAATTTGAAGTAATTTCTCACTTGCACGGCATTTTCCTACAATAAATCAATCAACTAATCAGGTTATATTGTGGGTAAATGGGATATATCAATCAAGTTATTAGTCATGTTTGCTCTGGATTGATATTCACCATGACTTTTGATCCCTTGTATCCAACACTTATGTAATACCATATTTATGACATGTAAATATATGCGGGGTATACGTTTTAGCGATACACATGCATATGTATACATATCTGCAACAATATGGGTTGACAAAATATACCCAACCTGAGGTGACCATTGAAGCTGGGTTGCCAGTATCTTGTGAAGCGGTTCACAACAAAGCCTATCATCCATCATTACATCCATCATTACTAGATGCTTGGTGTGGAATGGTTTGGGTTGAAGATACCATGCCAACTTGTGAAAAATTGGCTTCGATGTGCCACAACTATCATTCTTTAGCCAACTCTTCAGCCTGTTTTGAAGACATGGTCACAGTGTACCAACTGGACCACAAGTTCTGAGTCATGTATTGTGGTCTCAGGCATCCAATATTGGGTGTCCTGCAATTGTGTCAGAGATTTCTTCCACTTCGCTCAACTGGCTGTCAATAACTTGCGGCGATGTTCACACTGATCTTGGCACATATTTGGTACAGATCCCCTGTTGTCCATATTCGAACTTGCGGAACTTGGATCCTGCACCTCTTTCCACCGATCAACTGATCTACCTTTGGAAGATCGGATGGCGAGGTGAAACAGTGCTCCGTCCAAAAGAAGCCGGGCTGCTCGATGATAGATGATTTCACATCTGTTATTTTTTTTGTTCACACTTTATTTTTTTCACACATGTTAAGCTTCACTTCAAAGTCAGAAGGTCTTTTCACACATATGTTTTTTTCACAGGCCTGTTTTAACCATCATTCGCCTATGATTGACCATGGCCAACCATCACCTAAGATGGACCTACCATTCACCCCCTGTAGACTGTAGATGATGGATGTCATTGTTGCTGGCACCTTCTTGCCGCTTCAGGAAAGCTTCTTCTTCTCGCCTTCAGACCGCTGAGTTGGGGACTTTGTGGTGGAAGTGTCCATAAGGGGGGGGTACAGTGGTACCTTTAAAGCCCTGAACCACCCACAAATCATAATAAAAACAGGAAACCACCATATAACAATGGAGATATCTCCAGTTTTGAATACACTCACATGAGCCACAATAGGATGGCGCCGAAGTCGGTTTGTTCAGGCATCACTTGATAAAGCCGCTCCAAGCAAATGCACCCGCGACATTTTCGTGTCGCATGGAATACTAGTAGCAATGTGGAGGAAAGTCACTTCCAGTGCCGTCGACGGTGGTTCAGTAGAAAAAGGTGCTGTCTGATATAAACAAGTGATTCTCCATGATTCTCAAGTTGAACTTGAGAATGGAGAGAACATGAGAGAACCACAAAACGGTCCCACAGTGCGACACTGGTGGTTTCTCCAATAGGGAACCTCCCAACCAAGGATCCTCTCTATGTAATATGATCATTTAAAGTATGAGAACCAGCCATCTTTATCCAATTTTAGGGTACCCAGCATCCATACCTTGAGAAACGACCCATTGGATGCCCCAAATGGTCCCATCCTGACCCCCTACCGCTGGCCTCGCTCCGTCTTAGCCTGGCCGGGGCAGGTTGGCTACAGGCCTGGCCCTAGGCCCAGAGACAGGGCCTTCAGATCATCACCAGGGTGGTTTGTGCATCAGCATGGTTGTGAATGATTATCAACATGTTAGATGACATATCAACTATACTATCATCAGGAACCATTCCTAATCACTGCAAAACCCTCAACCTTTCAAATGTTAGAATATTAGCTACAAATTCATAGCCATATAGTCACCATAATAACAACATTATCATACGATAAAATCGAAAACCTTAAAAACAAAAAAACAAAACCCCACTCAGGTTATCTCAGGTTAGCATAACCATAAAATCCTGGCCATCAATTTCTAAGGTTATTAAGGTTAGCATAACTTTAGTAGGTAAAATCAAATCCTAGCCATAAATTTCTTCACCGACCTCTCCCCAGGCCCACCCTCACCTCGTCCGCTTCCACCTCCGCGGAGGTCAAGATGTGCCGGACCTGGGTTGCCGGTCCGAAGGCAGTGAATGGATGGTTCAGGGGACAATAGCTGGTTGCTCATAGTTTATATAGGGGTAATTGGCAAATAGTGGTTTATCATGGTTATGATGGTTGATCAACTGATTCATAGTTAATAGTGATTGATCGTGGTTAACACTGGTGATTAGTGGTGGAAAGTGGTTGACAATGGTAGTGAAACAGTGGTGAATATAAATAACAAGTGGTTAATAGTGGTTGATAAAGCTGGCGAGCCAAGGTCAATGGCTAATGATTGATAATCGCTAGTGAGGGTCAACTTCATGATTTTCACAATTCCTATTGGGTTGGGGGCGAAGGGGTGTTGAAGATTCTGGGGGAAGGGAGTCCATGATACCCAAATATATGATATTCTGAGTAACCAATAGCATGACCAACAGAAGTCGGGGGTACGCAGATCACGGTTGCCATGTATATAAAGCATACAAACCATGGTGGATTTCAACGGCTCGTCGTTCAGCCAAGCTTGGAGCAAAAGAGGCGAGTCCACCACTGGCCCCTTCAGGTGCCCGGACGGCATTCAAATATCCCACCTTGGATCAGCTCATCGTTCAGCGGCAGGTGGAAGCGACCGCCGGGTGTGTGTTGCTACTCCAGGTATCAAGATGTCCCACTGATGCATGAGAACAAGATTGCTCAGCCAGCTCCATAACGTCTATGCTACAAGCATAGCATCCCTGTGCAAAATGCAGAAAACTACCATGGGATCGCACAAATCCCTTCAGTGGGAGTATCCAACAAGCAATCAGCAACACCGTTTACCAACCACAACTATCATGATACAACTAACCATGAACAAAAACATCGACTAACCAAAAATAACCAACCACTCACAAAACTATTGCACAAAAACACTAATAAAACCATTGCATCACCACATCACCATGAAAAAACCATCGGCCAGCTATAAATCAACCACCCAGAAATAACCAAACATAAAACCACTAATCATTCATTGCTAACTATGTATGTAACCATGAAAAACCAGTGGCAACCGAAAATAAACCACGACTAGAACCATTGCATGTAACTAGCCAGAAATAACCAAGAACCCAAAAAACTATTGCCTAAAACCACTAATGAAACCATCGCATATAATTAACCAATATAGTATACAATAGGTCACCAGAAATATGTTCGCATGCAAACCACACATCAACCACCATATGATAAAACCATTGCATGAAACTACGTTAAATCAACTAATTAATAATAAAACCATTTCATGTAACCAGAACTGAGCAGAAATCTTTTCCATGGAACAATCAGTTCACCATTGTGGACCTCCATGCATCGCTTTCTCTCCAAGTTGCAAAGGTGATGGCAGAATCAGGAGCCTTCCGCCGTCAACGTCTGTCCATGTGTACAGAACTAGATCTGAATTCGTTGTGGATAGATAGTGATAGTGAGATATAATCTATGTACATGCGCATGCATAAAGATCTGTATATGCAATGCTCCACATGTTTTTTTTTGGTGGCTGCAATCTGTCCACTCATGTGGGACCCCTGCGGTGGACAATAGAATTCCTTATCTGGAAGCTTGAGAAGTCTATCTACCGTTTTGCTGTTGGGTCTCCAAATCCTCTTTACCAATAAGGAGTTTTTGTAACAACAAGAACTCCCTTGACAACGCACAGCACCTCTATTCTCATTCCTCAAATCCCTCAAGTATCCTCAGCGCCATTTTCCCTGCGGACCACGGGGTCAACCATGGTCCACCACCATCCTAGCAACGTCTGCAGCTGCACCTGCTGCACGGAACGCATGTAGAATCGAACAGGTTCATCCGAGGCCAAGCCGCCAGGAAGGAGGTGCTGTAACAAATGGACCCTGAGCCCAGTGGAGTGCCATTTTCTGCAGCTGAAACTGATGATTTTACAGATTTAGCTTATTCTAAGGGGATTTTGTCGGAAGTTTATATAACGGTATGGTGGTTTCTCAAGCCATAGGGGTACCCCTAAATCATCCAGTTTGTCAACCATTGAGACTGATAAACCAACCAGTTTTGGGGTACCCCAATTTGAGAAACCACCAAATGTGTGTTGATTTATGGTGAAGCTCCCAGACCGAAACCAGTAACCAGTTCAGTGATGATGATAAATTACATGGTTGTTTCTCGAAATAGGGAACCCCCAGAAATGGCTGCTTTTTTACTATAAATGGTTGATGTTAGATGATTTGGGGGTACCCTTATGCGCCTTATGGCTTGAGAAACCACCATATCCGTGATGAATGGAGTCCGTCACGGCGACTTCGACCAAACGGTAATTGCAAGTAGCCTCATTTACATCCGAATTGCTTGACCATCAGGGGAATCGGCTACGTCCAAACCCATTGCTTTTTCTGCAATGCAGAAATCTTGGAATGTTCCTGTCTTGCGTCTACTTGTCGGCTGAGGCAAATTGGAACTATATATTGAATTTCACAAGTGTGTCAAAACATGCACTGAAACAAGTACGTAACATACAATACACAGGATCAAACAATTCTGAATCAACATGTTCAAAAACGCACCTAAAATAGTATCACTTGCACAAGCATACTGTTCCAAATCCCCATGCCATATACAGGAAGTACCTGATCCTGAATATAAATACACATGTATTTCTAAAGGCACAGGTATGATAAGGTATGCGTGTATGTCTACAGGTGCGTTTGTAGCACAAATGACGCGTACACAAACAAATGCACAACCCTCCTTGCATGCGTCTACACTTGCATCCGCAATTAAATAGGTGTTCTTGGCGAGAGTCCATGCACAAATGTGTGTGCAACTGAAGTCTGCAACAATAAACTAGCAAGCACATAACTGCACATGTGTGCATGTAGTCTTTTTATCAAGAATATGGAAGTACCATGAACATGTGTCACTACGATTCACTACGTATATATATATATTGTATATGGCAAACATGTGCCTTGTATGTTGGTACATAAGCGTACGCAAATGTCATCACAAATAAAAACACATGCACATCTGCGCCTTCACAGTGATCTTCAACACCAAGATCTACAAACACATGTGATGTGGGCCAACACCAAGATCTGACTGGGTTGGTTGATGGGGACATCTACAGGGAACCCTTGTAGTTTTGACCACCGAGTGTAGGGGTTTCCATGGATCTCCTATAATTCGAACCACCGATTTTAGAGGTTTCCTAGAAACTTTTCCATCCATTTCTGGGAGCCCAGTAGCAAGTTCTGTGCCAGGTTCATCTGTGTCACGGTGCCATCCATCCGCGGCTTCAAAGACATCCAAGTCCTGCCAGTGCAACGATGGAGTCCCCAACTGAACCGGTCCATGGAGCATGTTTTGATGTTCACTGATGGTAGTATCAGTTGGGGTAGGGTCAGTCAAGGTATTTTGATGTTGAGTTACGGTAGTATTAGTTGGGTACTATAATCAGTTAAGGTATTCAGTTTATTTTTTGACAATGTTTGACAAATTTGATGGTAAAATGTTCACTTGATTATCTAGTGTCATGTAGTATCATCATAGCGAACCAATTCTGCGTGAACAGAAGCTTGGGTGCTTGGGTCCCGAGTTGTGCCGCATCTTTTTCGGAAGAAAAAAATGCTGAAACTGGACGTCAACTAGTATGGCCTAAAGTGAATTGATTTGCGGCCCGGCAGATGAAGTAGACGGATATTTTTTTTGGGATATTAAATAGGTAGACGGACAGAGCGACAGGCAATTATGATGAACCATTGCTATGAATCATGCACAACGCTTGATGATCAGTGCTTGGTAGTTCTGGACTGTCGGAGCCAGTGATAGCTGGCTATTGAGAAAGCACAAGCTTCGACCAGCATCACCAGCATCCCCACTGTTTGTTTCATGGAAAAATCCTGACCTGGCGAGTTTCCAGACCAAAAAAAACGCGAACCTGGACCTGAGAAGTTTGGGCCCCTCGATTTGTACCGAGATCCAGAAAGTGGATTTAAGCAGTGCCCCGCCAAAACTGGTATAGAAATGGTGGATGATCCATTCCTACGTTAGATTCGCAAACGGTAGCTTGCCAGAAATCTCAGGCCCAGTAGAATCTCATATCTTTCCGCGCGACAGCGATTGACGACTCTAACGTAGACTCAGGCCATT
The DNA here is from genome assembly GCA_009767595.1 of Symbiodinium kawagutii. Classification (NCBI taxonomy): domain Eukaryota; class Dinophyceae; order Suessiales; family Symbiodiniaceae; genus Symbiodinium; species Symbiodinium kawagutii. The sequence continues at coordinate 194,376 of VSDK01012652.1, read as the reverse complement.
GGATGCAAATATCTAATTCTATCCTAATGAGAAGTTGCAATCCATTGGAATATGGTTGATCCCAAGCCTTTGAGAGAAAAATCTGTCAAACGCGAGACTGAGAGCGCAAGGCTTCGTTTACTTCATGGCAGGCCCAGCACTGGCACCGGAAATGCCTCCACTACCCGACGGGCTTGGATTCCCCATCCTTGTTTTCTCAATGCTCAAACTGGCTGGGATGCATTGTGCCATGCACGCCCGGGCTGCTACAAATTTGGAACATAACGCTGCACACTAGAATGGTCATTGCCATCACTCCAGGTTACCAGAGATCCGTCTAACAGAATCGCAGCAAAAGAAATTTCATTTGCCTGGATTTGCTGCACATTCTTCAGCTGACCTCGCACTTCAGAGCTGTCACCGCCAAATTCTCGGTCGCCCCATGTGACAACTGATCCATCTGACCGAATTGCTGCAAAAGCACCCATGGTTGCCTGGATTTGCTGCACATTCGTCAGCTGACCTTGCACTTCAGAGCTGTCACCGCCAAATTCTCGGTCGCCCCATGTGACAACTGATCCATCTGACCGAATTGCAGCAAAAGCACGTATGGCTGCCTGGATTTGCTGCACGTTCTTCAGCTGACCTTGCACTTCAGAGCTGTCGCCGCCAAATCCTGGGTTGCCCCATGTGACAACTGATCCATCTGACCGAATTGCAGCAAAAGCACGTATGGCTGCCTGGATTTGCTGCACGTTCTTCAGCTGACCTCGCACTTCAGAGCTATCCCCACCAAAATCTGGCGAGCCCCATGTGACAACTGATCCATCTGATTGAATTGCTGCAAAAGCATTTTCGGTTGCCTGAATATGCTGCACGTTCTTCAGCTGACCTCGCACTTCAGAGCTGTCACCGCCACTGTTGGGGTCGCCCCAAGTGACAACTGATCCATCTGATTGAATTGCTGCAAAAGCACCTATGGTTGCCTGAATATGCTGCACTTTCTTCAGCTGACCTCGCACTTCAGAGCTGTCGCCGCCAAATCCTGGGTTGCCCCATGTGACAACTGATCCATCTGAACGAATTGCCGCAAAAGCATGCGTGGATGCCTGAATTTGCTGCACATTCTTCAGCTGACCTCGCACTTCAGAGCTATCCCCACCAAAATGTGGCGAGCCCCATGTGACAACGGATCCATCCGAGCGAATTGCTGCAAAAGCATTTTCGGTTACCTGAATCTGCTGCACATTTTTCAGGCGACGTCGCACTTCAGAGCTTTCACCACCAAAGAATTCGCCGCCCCATGTGACAACAGAACCGTCCGAGAGGATTGCTGCAAAAGCACAATTATTGGCCTGAATCTGCTGTACAGTCTTCCGGCCTCGCAATTTAAAGCTTTTGGTGCCACAAGAGCCCCACCAAACAATTCTGCTCCCTCCACAGCAATACAAAGTAAAGCTGTCTCCGTCCTTGCACTCAGCCTCCAACTCAGAGGCCCGTGTTGCTGCTACCTTTGCTTGGAGCTGAATAGCAGTTATGCAGTCCCCCTCTTGAATCCCAGTACTTTGCAGAGGTTCCTCAAGATTTCGCAGGACATGCCCTCCGGTGGTAACAAGTTGCAAGAAACCTCGGCAGAACGTCTTTTGGGCCAGAATCTTCAAGTCCCCAACTTTGGAGGACTGTGGAACCTCAAGCGATTTCCTTTTGCCGCTCGGCAAAGCTACGTCGAGGCGAATCATGAAAGCTGCTCAGCGAAGCACTGGAGCCTGAACACTTCGGGATTCAAAGTGGCAACTAGGAACCATGATATGATTCAACTAAGCATGATCATAAACTACCATGGTGGTTTAGTGGTTTCTTGACCTAACTATAGTTTATCATGGTTAGCTTATTGATCATGTTCCAAAGTTCATTGCATTGGGGCCGAGTCTCCAGTTTGACTTCAGCGTTCGCATCTGCCATTCTGCTGCGGTCTCCTCCGGAGGTAAGCGAACTGCTCGTCATTGAAGTTGAGGCTCGTAGCTGCATCGTGCTCATTCTTTCGTTCCGTGAGCCTCAACGAAGGCAACTACAAGCTAAGAAAGCGGATCTTCCACATCTTTACTCATCAATCCATGATATGTCGATTATGTAGGGATAGGATATTTGTTTGATAGATTGATGATAGGATGTTCCGAGATCTTGGGATTCATCAATCTCTATTGCCAGGGGCTCTTCAGATCTGAATTAAATATCAATCAACATCAATCAACCCGTATAAAGCCCAAACACATATAAAACCCTTAGATTGGAAGCTTGCCAGTAGCTCTTCAGCTCTCAAGGGTGACATCACTAGGCTTCCAGCCGCCCTTGTTGGATCATCATCTGGAAGAAGTCCTGGAACCTGAGCAGAAATGCTGGAACCTGGGCATAGCTGCCATAGGGCTGTGGGTCAATATTATCCAACCGCTACTGGGGGATAATCACTGACAATGACAAGGAAAACCATGGCTAATGATAAGAGAACCAGGGGTACTGGGTTGTGACCCACAGCCATAGGATGGATCATGGTGGAGGACAAGAGTTTAACATATGTAAGTAATCATCGACCGATTGCGAACCAAAACATCTCCAACATCATTTTTGCACCATATGTGCTCCTTTTCTCCAAGCTGAATCGGTTGAAACCCAACACCACTGGCAAGAGGGTCATGAGATCTCATTACAACCATCATGGCGGCAGCACTGATCCTCACGAGGTACAGTCGTGTTCATACCCAGTCCTTAGGAACCTCACTCCCATGCCATGATGAAAAAAACATCAGTGCGTACCTTCGATTTCTGTGATGTGATACACTCTGGTAAATTAACATAGCAATAGAAAATCACCATATTTTATAGAGATTCCCTACGAAACCATTAATAGTTGGTGGATTTTCCATTGACATGTTAGTTGACCCGTGTACTGATTGAAGCAGAAATGTTCCCTTTTGAAAAGAATGTCTTAAAGTGTGGGGGAAGACCCTCAAGTCTTGGCAATGTCAAGGTTTCCCTTGCTGAGGAAACACCAATTGCTGGGTCAATTGCTCTGTACAATGTCTCAACAAAGGTGCAAAGAAAACCACCAGAAACAGTTTCTGGAAACACAACTTTTTCAGTATTGGTGATTGTTTGGGCACACTTCTTCCAGCTAGTTTGGGCGATATTTCACAGGAAAATGGCAGTGGGCGTTTGCCAAACCTCCCATTCTAGAAAAGAGCGTTGGTTCATTGTTGGACTGAAGTTTCCCTAGTACAAAAAATAAGTTGCCGTGTTCATTTGAGAGGCGTGGCGGGTTTAGGAATTCAGTGCAGTGCTTAATCTCCAAAGACGGTTGCAAGAGAGGCCATGGCGGTGATGAACATGCACAATTCTACTTTATACCGTCGGTGGTTTGACAGGTTTTGACCCATCCAACAAATCTTTTTCAAATTGCTGGATCATTGGAAGGGACCCAACTATGTTTGAAATCACCAATGACCAACACCAGACTTTTGGAAGTTAGCCACTGCACGTCACTACTAGAACCAACCGGCTCCTGCACAATGAAAAACTACAATGACTTCCCAACTGCAACTAGTAACCCACCTACTACCCAACCACTAACAAACCAATAACCAACCACCAACCAACCAACCAACCAACCAACCAACCAACCAACCAACCAACCAAAACCAACCACCAACCAACCAACCAACCAACCAACCAACCAACCAACCAACCAACCAACCAACCAACCAACCAACCAACCAACCAACCAACCAACCAACCACTAAGCCACCTAAGCCACCTGTTCTAACCAACCACCAACCAACCACCAACCAACCACTAAGCCACCCGTTCCAACCACCGAAGCGGATTTGTCCAACCACGGAACTCAAAGACATCGAAGGCCCCAGATCCATCGCGATCCAACTGCTCAATCACTTGCCCCACCTGACCAAACGGTCACAGGGTCAACAATAATGATGACAGTAATAATGTTAGTGATGTTAACAATAATGATGGAAGAAGTGTGCCCAATAATGATGACAGTAATATATAATGATGTCACACTGTCATGTTAGTGATCGGGGGTAATTACTAAGAATAATGGTCAAAAACCGTTAAATGCAAATGACAAGGAATAAATAATGGATGATAAATGTTAATGATAATGGTGAAACAATATTGGTCAAACATTTATTAGCCAACTGGTTCACAAACCATGAACAATAATGGTCAATTTTTAGTGCTCTGGGGCAATCACTAACAATAGTGGTTAGACAAATAGTACATGTTAAAGATAACGGTTCATACATGTTTAAAGTAACGAGTAATCACCAACAATAATGGTTAAACAACTACGTATCTGGGGGTTTCTCCAGCCATAGGGAACCCCCAAAGTTATTGTTGGTCTGTTACTGTAAACTGTTTTAAAAGGATGATAGCTGGGGGTACCCCTATTGTGAGAAACTACCAACTGGAATATTTGGATGGTTACGATTGGAATCATGAAACTAATGATATGAACACTTATCATTTTGATGGTTGATCCAACGGTTCATATTTTGTAAGACCATGGAAGGTCAATGGTCCACTGGGTGGTCAAGGGTACTGGATTCTGCATGTGACAAATGGAGAGCACACCACTCGGTTCGAACACCCAAATTGTCGAGTCAAAGCTCCCAACATGCCCGGAATCGTTAGCTCAGCGGGGCCTGCTGGCCATTTCTCTTATGATGGCAGGGGGGGAGGTGGGCAATGTTGCCAGGTTAAGCCATGGGACCTTGCTGTTTATGATGTGCTTGACCAGCGATTTCCTATGTTTCAGAGGCATATGAGGCATATCTCATCCACAGGGTCTGAAGAACACTTACCCATTTTAAAGCCAATCTTCTCGATCCATGCTGCTGACCTGTGAATTTTCCACAAGAAATTCTGTTGGGATCCAGCTCTTGCTGCTCTGATCCGTCATGCTGACCTTCGTCAGGTGTAGCATGTCGTTTCAGGATGGCCCCAGCCGCTGGCGCCTCCTGTTGCTCCGCCTTGGTCCTGGGGAGCATCTCAAACTCCTGGGGAGAGCCACCGGTCCCAGGTGGCAGCTCCAAGCGTTGGGGGCTATGGGTCACCTCACCCTTTGTCCCCCTGGTTCCCCCATCATGAACCATGGCTTTCTCTATTATTAACTCATACTAATAATATATTCCCCTGTATCCCATCATTAACCATTGCTTACTCTGTGTATCATTAACTATTGGTGGCTATTCTTCCCCATTACTTGGTTGATTGATATTGCTCCAGAGCAATGCCAGGATGGTGAAATCGCAGCCATCAGTTGAGGCTCGCAGCAAGGTACTGGGCACCTCGAGGATGCCGTAGATTTCCTGCATGCTCAACTGCCCGCCTGGCCGTGGCTGTGGTTGTTCCTTTTGAGGTGCTACAATTGATACTTCTCGGTGACAAACAAAATCTCAGTTGACTATGTTGAATCCAAGCTATGCTCAAAATAAAGACATCAAACACCGCCAAAGCCGGTAATGTGGGTTTTTTACCGGGCAGTATTGGCGCTCTTTTTCGAGAAACAACACCAGCAACTGAAGTTCAAAAGGCTATTGCCGGCCCAACCCCGAATAGCCTACTGGCTCAACCATATTCCATCCAGCAAGCAGTCAGTCACCCAGAAAAACGGTTTCTAGGAATCAGCGGTGAATAACGCCTCAATCATCAAGAATTGAATTGTTATTACCTGTCGCAGTTGTTACCGGTTTCCATTTCCATTTTAGAGTTCCCGTTCTGAACGACTCAAATTGTCAGTTGTCGAACCCAGGACGGTCAGGCTTCCATCGCGGTCAAAGTAGCGGAAAGCCGTGGTCAAATCCTGGTGACATCGTGACAAGCTGGCCCGTGGCCAGCAGATTCGTTGTGACTACTGTGGTTGTTGGTTTCAACCAACCAGCAATAATCATTTGGCTATGGGTCAATATGAACCAACCAATACAAGGGAAAACAATGGTTAATGATGGGGAACCAGGGGTACAGGGTTTTGACCCACAGCCATTTCAACCAACCATCCCGACTTCTCTTTGATGAAACATATTTGTTTGTCAACCAACCATTTGTTCATGATGACAAGTGGAAAAAAAAACACAATGTGCAAAGCCACCGACTAGTACTGGTTGGTTGATGGGAAACCTACTGGGTGATGACAAACGAAGAAACCAAAGTAGCTTGTTGTGCAAAGGGTTGCATTTTTCCCGAGAGCGCCTGCGAAGGGTTCTTCGTAAAAAATTCAGCTGTATATCAACATCTGTACATCATCACATCAGCATCATCAACATCTGTACATCATCACATCAGCATCATCAACATCTGTACATCATCACATCAGCATCATCAACATCTG
>VSDK01012652.1:112159-167588 GCA_009767595.1 Symbiodinium kawagutii | reverse complement strand
GCCTGCTGCAACTCGGTGAAGAGCTCCTCCTCGCGCACCAAGAGCTGCGGCACCGTCTCTTGTGGTCCACGGCGCATGTTGCTCCAGCGTTCCAACCGCTGGAAAGAGTCCGGCACGGGGAGGCGTTGGAGCGGGCTCGCCCTCAACACATCGATCAACTTGTCCAGCCCAGTCGGCGTGTCGAACTCAGCTGGGTCCAAGTGCCTCACCACGCTCTTTGCTGCTCCTTGCAACCTTTGCCACACGCGACTTGCAGCAAGTCGTCGCTCATTCTCCTTCAGCGACAGGGTGTACCACTTGCAGCTCTGCACGAAAGACTCAAAGGAAGCCGGGTCACCAGACCATGTCGGGATGTGGTGACTTCCTTCATCAGCCGGCATGGCGCCAGCAGGTCACAGGGATGTCCAGGTCCTCGTCCAGGTCGTAGGGCACCAGAACGTAGTCCTCCACGAGGATGTAGCCACCAGCCAGGCCACCACAGTCCACCTCCAAGGAGTCCAGGATGTAGCCAGCCAGCAGATGCCCCACCAGGGGCTCCGCTACCATGCAACGGGGCAGCGCAGCGGGGAACGTCCCTAGCTACAGGGAAACACCTATCCCAACCTCTTGGGAAGACACCACAGGGCGTCAGCGAGAAACTCTTTTGGCCAAAGTTCCCACCCTGCGGTACGCAAAGGTGGATGCAGTGCAACCTGCGTGAAAAGGGCATGGCATGACATCTGTACTTGCACCAAGGATTCCTCCGAACATTTGCTTAGCAAGCCGTAAATCCATGTTTCATGGATGAATTTCATTGCAGGTCTACCGGGGAAGAACAAACTAGGCGGATAAACGTATAAGCATTCTGGAGTAGATAGAATCTCCCCCATATTCAATATCCGAACCATTTACCTATTGGGGATGGTCCAATTTCCTATTCTACCAGTTTCTATCTCCTGCAGGATGGTTTTGATGTGCAAAAATCTGGCGTCACTACCACGAATGAACGCTCGATCCACGCCTAGGTCCATTTTCAGCACACTGCATGGTGCCAAGCAACGGAATTCATGGAGGATCTCTGGCTCGAGGTCAAACCTCTACAAAGATTGGCTTGGAAGATCCCAGAGGTTGGCAACCGATGTGGACTGGCTCTCCTCTGGTTGAGCTTGGGAGTCACAATTTTGAGACCTGACAAATCAACTAACTAACCATATACCAACCATATAACAATCGTCATAGGGCACTGCTGTAAGGGTAGATCGACTGGTCGCTTCGAGGATGGGTTCAACAGCTGTAAAAGGTTGGAGAGTCAGCTTTGAAAATTGCCGCCATGGCTGTCGGTCCCACGATCAAAGGAAGACCCTGAGTTGACAGGGTTTGATGGCACACCCACGTGCTCATCATCGCCTTTAACCGCAAATATAATCAAATTTATGTGTACCATATCGATACTCAACAAGCACCAGAAACTTGGAACTGAGGTCCTCTGAGTCCTATCCCAAGGTTCAACTGGTGAACTACCCTCTGGTAAACTAACGTGGCAATGGACAATCCACCATTTTGTTAGGAAAACCCTGGGAAATCATCCATTAAACTGGTGGATTTTCCATCCAGCCATGTTAGTTCACCAGGGGGTACTGCGGCTGGATGCGGCTGGGCCACTTCTTGGCGATCTGCACCTCCTCGCGGCGACGCAACGTCAACAGCTTAGAGCGCACCTGGGAGTGCAGGAACCAACGAAACGCAACCTGCGACACATGGTGGACGACGCACGTGGGTGATCATCATGGTTGATAGTAAGAGATGCTAATCATGGTTGATCATGGTTGATCATGGTTGATGTTAATAGTCATTGAAAAATAACGGTCAAATAGATTTTTATATAAAATAACATGGTTGAGAACAATCATGGTTGAGAATCATGGGTAAATAAGGGTTTTGTGCAGTAGAATAGTGGAACCCGAAGTCATGGATGGTTTATTACTATAGATGATTAATAAACTGGATGATTTGGGGGTCCCCTATTTTGAGAAACCACTAAAAAGATGTTGGTAGTGCGGTTGAGAATAATTGTGGTTTATAATGATTTATGTATATTTATATATTTAAATACATATTGGTTGATCATATTGACCAATGGTTCATAGTGGTGTAAGTGTACAATAACCTACAAGTAGCAATTAACTGTTCGTAGTCACGTGGATCATTACCCAATGTCACAAGTTTCTGTTGAATAATCAGCTACATGCTGATGGTCAAGGATTAATGATGGAGAATTGCTTCTTAATGATTATTGTGGATGATTTTTGATGCCTGCTTGAGTGGCCGATTGAAGCACGAAACACAGCTGGCAGTTGCTGCTTGTCAGTGTTGTGGATACAATGACTATATAAAACATTGTTTATAAAATAATGGAATCATGATCAAAGACTCATTGTTAATGACGGCTAGCGATGATCATGGATTGTTTTTGACACATAATTGATAACTGGTGTCATTGCTAGTCTTCATGGTGATAGAATTGGTTCGCAATGCATGGCAAACAATGGTGAATCAATGCTGAACTTGATCAGTCAGGGATTTTGGCCCGGTAATTATCTGGATGGTTTCTACTTGAATGTGCAGCTGGCTGCGGGTATAAGTGGGAGATGACCCTGGTACAATGATGGTAAATCATTTTATCAAATAGATAAACAACCCCCTATAACCATGGTCAGTTTTTGTCAGGAATCATTTCCAGAATGGACTTGATCACTCCGCTTGTGTCAACGGTCGGGTCTCCAACTCCATCACCCATCTGCTGCACCTTCTGCACAAAAGCTTGAAACTCGTCCAGGTTCAAGCAGCCTCGCAGGCGCAGTGCCCTTTGAAATCCCCATCAGGAACTAAACAAAGACAGAACAATTACAAGGATAACACGGACGAGACCAAGCAGCTAGCCACTGCAAGGATGCGAAAGGAACATGTTGGTTGCTTGATATTGGGATGACAATTATCCAGTTCATTTTACTTGATGTATTGATTGACGTCGATATGTAAATCATGTTTATCTAAATTACAAACCAAAACGGCCTACTACCAACCAACAGGAGTCTTCATAATGTAAAACACATATTTTGGATCTGGGAATGGCAATCCTTGGTCTGGCAAGCATGCCTTTTGGAGAAGGGCAACGCCAAAGAAACAGCAACATGTTGCATTATCATCGTCCAATATCTTGTTCAAGCAAGGCTGAAAGCTGCGCAGCCAGCATTAGGCACGTTAGACTAATGACGACTGACACAATACATGAACTGTGCATCTATACGGGCACCAAATACATGTGTGTATCTATCTACATATATGTACATATACAGTATACATATAATACATGCATATATGTATATATGCATATATGCGCCATGATGCACCTAACTCATCAGTTTCAAGTTTTGGTGCAATTGCTTGGCTTTGCATATGAACGGCTAAACACAACACAACATGCTTCAAACATTCAGCCGTTGGTTCTGCTACCTAAATTTGAAGCAGTGTACATTGTGGCCAAGCCCGCCTGATCAGGATGGGTGGCCTACTTCCAAAACAAACCAATCAACGAGTTCGTGCTGGAACAATTCATGATAGACATCATGGATCAATCTACTTGCATAGATGTATCACAAACGCGGGGCTTGAGCCAAAATGTCCGATGGACATTTTGGTTCAACGTTCCAGACATTTGACTTGCAACCGCAAGCTAAATGGAAGTATCAAAACCACACATAGTGGTGATTAGAACACAAGAATTAATATATATGTATGTGCTTGAATTTATTCTAATAATTCCATCAACTAAACATGGTTCAAAGGCACTGCAAAAATACGGACAATACGAAGTGATTTAGGGCTGTTTCGGGAATAGGGTTTTAGAATGCTTTAGAGTTTAGGATTCAAGGACAGAGGGGGGCCTGCATTGGATTTTTGCGAATCTGCGAGACCAAGTACTGACATGTCTTGTGATGCAGGGATCCCCATGATTTTGCCATCTATCTTAAACATCTAGCACATGTGGTCCGCGCAATCATTCTTGCAACCCTCAGCTCAAGCGAAAACAAGTCAGCACACAGCCGTTACTGTCAGGGACCGGACCATCGCTGTCGGCATCACACAGCGCAAAAATGTTGATGGCCTGCCCGTGCGAGGAGAAGCAAATTCAACAACAGGAAATCAAAAAACAGCAAGGCAGGGAGGGTTTAGCTTAAGGTATAATGAAATTGATTAAGGTAACCTAAAGTCATTGCGATAGGTTAAGGTTAAGGTTATTATGATACTAAGTATTGATTCAGGTTGAGGTAGAATAAGGTATCATTAGTAAAACTCCAAGAAAACCGATTCAGTAATGGTCTCAATGACATGGCTTCTATTTCTCCTTCTAAACATTTTCATAGTCAACACTCTTCACTTTGCTTGTGTGAGTCACTAAATAATGGGTCACAACGTTTTTACGTCGCTCTCCTATTTGGGTCGTAACCAAGTAGACTCAAACGCAACCGTTGTAACCCTTGTTAAATACAATCTTTAGTTACAACAATAATAATAAGTATATATATAATTGCACACATTTCCGCATTACAAACTAAAACCCTTGATGACCAACATTTACCAGCAATTGGCCGCCGAAAGCAGTGCTTCGATTCTTAAGTCCAATTCAAAGAAACAAACCCATATTTTTGGTCAAACCGTTGATTGCCGATTGCAAACTTCCACAAGTACTGGCAATCATTCCCAAAGCTTTTGTTTCTTTGACGTTCATTCTCCTTTAACAAATTCATATAGAAGTTCTCCGGTTCAAGACCAGATCTATATCCTTTTTGGTAAGGATGGTTTTGAGCCGTGTCATGCCTTGCTGAGTCATTCCGGCCTCGCATCCGACAACTGTCCAAAGTCAAAGACTTATATGCACAGCAAAACAATACCGCCAGGTACAATCGAATTGAACATCAGGCAAATACATGTCAGTCCTAGATACAGCATTGCGTAGCTAGGCGCAAATCTGGTTCTAAGTCCTTCCACATCATGGCTTAGTCATTTCCATTGAACCATCAAAAACTGTCTGGTAGTCTAAACGCCTAACCTCAACAACCAATCGAGCGGGGCTTCACCTCGGCACTCTCTTCAGAAGATCTCAAGTTGAATCCCAACTTCGTCTCCTGCGCCGAAACGTTGCCGGACGGGAATATGAGATCCACTAAGGGCCACGCATAGAAGAGACAATCACCTCTCAACGGTTGCACGTTGAGGTGGCAAGTTAACTTTTGATATCCATACTTATGCACTATATATATGATCCTGTACTCAATGATCCACGTGGCTGTTGGTTATCATCCCCCAACATCATCAACTATGACTAATCATTCTTAACCCTCAAACACATAAACCCCAAAACTTCGTGAGCTATCTTGAGCTAAATTGGCACTGTTTATGCCAGTGGGTCAAAACCCGGTACCCCAGGTGATCACATTCACATCCCATCAGTTACCAGTCCAACTGTCGGGCTGTTCCACCAAATAGCATTTCTTTGCTTGTATGACTCGCAGCCATACGGCTATGGGTGAGTTCGCCTGTACACCTGGTTCCCCCATCATTAACCATTGTTTCCCTCTAACTGTTGGTGATTATCCCCAAGTTGTTGTTTGATTAGTATTGACCCATAGCCATATCATACATGTGGGTTTCTCAAGTCATAGGGTTTCCCCTAAATCATCCAGCTAATGTACCATTTACCAGTAATAAACCAGCCATAAGTTTGGGGGTTCCCTATTCCAAGAAACTCCCATATGGCTGCGGGTCAAAACCCTGTACCCTGGTTCCCCTATCATTAACCATTGTTTTCCAAATGATTTGGTTGCTTATCATAGGCCATTATTGATGGTTGATATTGACCCATAGCCATATAGTTGGTATATATCCCCCACAACTGTTGGTCATCATCCCCTACCATTAACCGTTAGCCAGCTATTATTGATTGGTTAATATTGGCCCATAGCCATATATAGCTGGTCTATCCCCTAGTCTTGTTGGTTGTTACCACCTATCATTAATCATTAACCAGCTATTGTTGATTAATATTGGCCCATCATTAGCCAGCTATTGGTTGGTTAATGTTGGTTAATGTTGGTTAATGTTGGTCATCATCCCCTACCATTAACCAACCAACCAACCATTCTTGTTGGTCATTAACCAACCAGCCAGCTATTATTGGTTGGTTAATATTGACCCATAGCCATATAGCTGGTATGTTTTCCCTATAGTTGCTAGTTATCATCCCCTATCATCAACCATTAAGCAGCTATTATTGGTTGCTTAATGTTGGTTAATGACTTGACCCAGCTCGCCATGGCAATGACTTCGTTCTTGACCCCCTCGCGGCTCCAGGAGCGTCATGATCTTCAGCATCTCTAGGCTGTCCCTGCCCATGACATCGGCCTCCAAACAGGCACTGACAACAGCCGCACCGCATCAAAATCCACAGCAGTCAACATGAAGCACAAGCATCTTAATGTTGGTTTCTGATTAGTATCTACCTGTTGGTTTCATCTATTTTCATTACTTTAGGGGGGGTTACACTAATCAGAAACCGACATTAACCACCGAACGAAAGGAACACGTCGCTAACATACTAACAACAAAGACCACAACAGTCAAAGGTGAACAACTGCAGCCAAACACTCACAAACCACTACAACCATCTCAACACTGATGCTTCAGCTGCAGCTTGCACCTTTGCAACAATCAAACACCAAGAAATGGTGGTTCTCAAAATACGGGACCCAAAAAATGGTTGGCTCACTGTTATAAACGGATAATACTGACTCATATTAGATGATTTGGGGGCACCACTATTTTGAGAACCCCCAAAATGGCGACGGTTTTAATGACAAAGACCGCAACTCCAATCCGAAAACAACATAAAAAAAACGGATTTAAAGGACAGGAGCTGTCAACAACCAGGCAAGGGCAATCAGGTCATGAGCAAACGATCACCTGCTATGGCTCCTGATGAAGGATGTGAGCCGTGCGAAAACAACCTGGACCCTGGGTCAATCCATTTGTTCGTCATCCATTGACAAGCAATGATATTTGATTGATCATAATCATGATCAATAATCAATTTTCGTTATTATTCGGCAATATCGACCACTCACAACAGCTGTAACAAATCGATTGGCCAGTGGTCAATCCTATTCAATCCCCATACCAATCTGGTTGGTGGTTGAACCACCCCTATGAAAAATATGCTTGTCAACCAACCATTTCTTAACGATTGCTAGGGAAAATAAGCAAAATGTGAATCAAACCACCAACCAATAGTTGTTTAACCATGATTGTTGGTCATAATCCCCAAGTATTAACCGCTACCAATGGTCATAACCCATTGAAACCACCAACCAGTCATCAGCAGCATGTCACAACCGGCAGACCGCCCACCACCCATGGGGGGCCCGCCGCAGTCGCCCGGGGTCGCGGGCCCCGCCTCGTGAAAGAGCCGCCAGCATTTGATGCTCTGCACCTCGCTGGGGGTCACCATTGAGGTGCAAGGCTTTACGGGTTGATAGGATAATGATTCTTATGGTGGTTGAGAGTGGTTAGTAGTGGTTTATATTGACTTAATATAATGGTTAACAGTGGTTAATAGTGGTTAATAGGGTCACGATGGTTCCAGTATAAGCACTTTTTTGGCTTCCGTTCTTCTATTCTCTTCTACATTTTTGCCGCCAGATTCGAGAACTTGATTCATTGAAATCATGGTAACCAGTTTCAAGAAATTGGTTGGGACCATTTGAAGCAAGTTTGGCCTATCACTCTTTACCGGGGCAGCCTGCTTGGATGTGAGACATTGCTCGCTTTTGACAAACATGCAATACATCTCCTGTGCAGTGCCTCTCCTTGAAGGAACCCTAACTACTTGCCCACAAAGCATTGCGCAGCTACCCTCCTCAGAGAGAAGGTTTTTGGGGTGAGCTTTCAACATCTGTTCTACATATACTCAATTCTAAATCTATCAGCCACAATAAACCACTATGTTGACCAAGTTCAATTTCAAAGCTTCTTAGTTTCGTTGAATATCATTGAATATTGTTTCACCATCGCACCCGCGCCTGTTTCAGTCGCTCACGCACGGATTTCAGCAGGTCCAAGAAAGCCTCGAACTCAAACTCCTGCCGTCACGGATCAGCTACAGTGGAGGATTCGACTGGGGGAAACTGACGAACTGCATGAAACTGGCTCAGCAGCGGCAAGAATTGTTCATCAGCTTGTGGCTTCCGCGGTTGGAAAGAAGTGTTTCAATTTTTTTGCCCAGTGTCCAACTGCTGGTGCTGTAAGGAAGCGGGCTTAGCTTCCTAAAATACCTTGGTGCATCAAAGTGTATATACATATACTTTGCGCTTGAGGGCAGCATTAGAAGGGGCACCAAATTCTGTGGTTAAATCATGTTGAATCATCAAATGATAAATCAATGTTCGGATGGCTAGCAACCACAACCAGCGCCCACCATGCTTTGCAGACGTAACCACTGGGTCTTGGTTTTGGATCGTAATTATTGACTAGTTGCGGGGAAAGTATTAAAGTGCAGCACGTGCCAATGAAAGCACGCAGGCACTAAAGCTGTGATATGGCCGTGAGTCAAGACCCTGCATTCCCTGTGAACATCCCAACAAATGCACCGCAGAGTCTATAGCTGTTGGGACAACTATTATTCATCGACCACACATGTTGAGATTACCTGTACCCACACTGGTGATCGACTCCAGCCAGCCAGTGCTGTAAGATCAGAAACCATCAGTTTCGCAGCTGGTGCACAGGATTCGCAGTGATACAAACAACGACCCGACAGCCAGACTGCTGCATTGCCTCTGCCAATTCCCTCCTATGTCGTTGATGATCATCCCCAAGCAACCAATCTGGGTGCATCTTGATTTGAACCCTGAACCTCAAATACCAAACAGTTTCCCAAACCAATCAAATAGATCATAAGTTTGAAAAACATATAACATATCAGTTACTATAAACTCATGCGTGCAAAGACACTGTTTGCACAGATTCGCTCTCCTCGCAACCCATCTTGAGAACCTTCTCGTTGATGCACTCCGTCACCTCACCAAGGGGAACACAATTTGTGCTCTACGCTTGGTAAGCTGAAAAATCATGGCTTCTGACCACGTTACCCCGTATCCAAAAAACATGATTGGAGAATGGAACACTTGCTGCACAGAGTGGACAGTGGCTTCAAACCGAGCCTCGTAGCGGTCTCTTGTGGGAGCCAAACAGCAGTTGAACCAGGTACAACCCTCACATCCCGAACCTGATAGCAGCATACTGCACCACATAGGTCATTTACAAGCACCGCAATGAGCATTGGGCATGAATTCAGGCGAGGCGATGTAAACAAGTCCAAACATGGCCAAACCCTGAAACCCCAGACACCTTAGCACGCGACAATCATTGTTTAGAAAGGCTAATCATAGCTAATCATAGAAAAAGAAACAACACAATATTGAAATGGTTCTGAAAATTTGCTGTTTACTTGAGCCTCACCATTTGCCTCGCAGTGCTGAAATTTATTTCCTATTTGCTGGCGCATCGATCTAAGGTGACTAACCACCATTTCCCTGCACCAAAGAAGAGATTTTGCAAATCTACTCCAATCAATCTGACTATATACACGCCAGCAAAAAAAACAGCACACAGCAAGTATAGCTGGCAGCACGCCTCAAACTTCTCCTCGCGGTTCTGAGGGCTGAGGCCAATATCTGCCAGGATATTCCTCACCTCCTGTGGCACCAGGCAACATGACTGCTGTCATGGACTGGACTTGCGCCCAAGAGCTATAGTAAACAAATAGTCACTAACCTACTGCTATCATGAATAATCCCAACATAATCTTTACATATCTTGACCTATGAGCCATCATCAAGATTTTCCCATTGCAACAACCTCAGAACCATTAACTATATTGACTATTGGCCACAAGATGCTCCACGATGCTCCCAGCAACTCCTCCCCACGTCCCACGTCTCAATGGGAGACGTCCCCACCGAACAACGCGACGCACCGCGTGTTCGGCATCGCACCTCCAGGTCCAGCGTGCCGCTGCCATCGAAGTCATAGTGACGGAACTGGACATCCAAGTGGTCCACTTCCTGCTCCGGCAGACCCATCTTGGCAGCTAAGCCTTTGAGCTCCTGGGAGAAGCAGCGAATACCCGGCAAAGGGGGATCAAACAGCAGCGATTGAAGGGTTCGCCAACATATGGTATAGCGGTTGTTGAGTCGGAATTTGATCTAGACTTATTGATGGAAGATCTACGAGGCATACTTGGCTTGATGAGCGAAGATTTATGATGGATATGGGGCAAACCAATGGTGAAAATAGAGAGAGAGCAACTCATGAATATGTGCTGCATAAACATGTCAAGCGTAATTTGTCCACAACTTCTCTACCCGGAAGATAGCCCGCTTCACATCTGGAGATCTTGGCCTCGAAGCTTCCCTCTGACCACCGGCGGTCTCTCAAAAAAAAGGACCCCGAAGTTATGGTTGGCCTGTTGTGAAAAATGATTATTGATGGATGATTTGGGGGGTCCCCGATTTTGAGAAACACCCAACCGCCAGACCAGCTGGTTTCAAATGATCTGCAGCTGGTAGATGTTGCTATCGCTTACGCTGGATTGGCAGCGACCAGCTGGGTCCAGCTGATCTCAGGTCATGGGCTCCTCATTGGAGATGCCGTATTGGTCTGGGCGATTCACGCTTCCACCCTGGAGCATGGCCCATTGGCGATGGGTCAATCCACGTGTAAGCTGCTGCTTTCTGACGTGTTTCGGATCATTTTCATTTGAAAAGCACCTGGGCATATCTACCACCTTGATGTGTGACTTCATCATGGCTACAGTTGTCTCTGGAGGTGCAGCCACTCTTTAAACCCAAACATGAAAAGTGCAAGAAACATGGCGGCGGGTCAATACCCTGCAACCCTGGCTGTTCACATTCCACAAATGGCCAAACAAGCTTGTTGGATTGTTCATCCTGTTCATCCGTCCATTTTTTTGTTTGGATGGTTATGACCGAGTTCGCCACATGAAGAGTTGCTAGAAATCCCTCAGTCTTTGGGAGTGTTGCAGGCCTTGGACATTTTGTTGTCAAAGAGCTTCTTCAGGTAATCAATTCGCTCGGTGTGATTCATCTGCATATACCTCCAGCGACGGGATCTCATGAACATCAACAATTGAAACAACCCCGGACCTATGCGGAAATGATTGTTCTTGTATAATTCAAGTGTGTTCTCAAACATAAAGCCCAAAACCGGCAAATCCTGAGCAGTAACGTGATGGGTGCAGCATGATACTTGAAACTCATCACCTTGTCTAAAAAAGTTAGCAAACGAGAACCAACTACAGGGTTATCATGAAAAGAGTATCCCACTTCGGAGTGTGTGGGAGGATTCAGCCACAACACCAAATGCCCAAGATTCCAGCACATTCAGGTGATTCTGGTGCGACTGTACACCCAACTGATAATCAAAGAACAACAACAACAACAACAACAACAACAACAACAACAACAAAAAAACACACACCAAAAGAACGGACAAACACTCCACCACCAGTTGAACGTAACAAAGGAGGAGAACAAAACAGCAACAATGAACAAGGACTGGCAAAACCGGGCAAACACTTTCAGCACACAACAACCTTTGGGAAAGCGATGCTGGCTTCTCGGCTGTTCATAGGGCCAATTGTCGTCGCAGGATACCGTCAAACCATGCAATTGACACATACGACTGCTGTGACTGTGCTAGGCCCCTGAACTACATTTTCGGCTGCAGCTAATTGCCAACAGTTTGGGCTGCTCATAAATCGCGGCATCGCTATACACCACCCCGAATTCAGACCTCTCTCTCTGCCAGGGCACTTAAAAGCCAAATTGATACATCTTCTGCTGTGGCCCATTGCCTCAAAGCCAAACTCTAGACTTAGCGAAGTGCAGCAAGTTACAGGGTTTTATCTTGTCATTAGTCATTTGAAAAACATGAAATTACATAAATCTACCATGGGTCAAACACACAAACACACTTTAAACTCGTCAACATGGCAAAGTACATTGCTATGGAGCAGTCCGGCAAACAAAGGCATCCCACTCTAAGCAATGCATCCGGCTCCGTGCAATTCATTATCACATTGTATGGCAATGCATGTTATCCATCAGTTGAATGCCACCGCTTGCCAAAAACGGTCAGCAAACGAAGCAGATCAAGCGCCCAAATACATCGGCTTGGATGGCACGACGGCGGCCCTTCAACCTGGCATCCGGAAACTATCCCAGCATGGGTTGTCTTGCATTGGCCCCTTAGAAGGTGGAGATTTGCCAGCTTTTCCTGGGTGTCAATGGTATCTGATCAAGGGGCCCAAACGAGGATTTAACAACATGGTAGCTTCATCCAAACATACTCAGTACCTGAATGAACTAAACAAAAGAACCAGAAACCAGGAAGCAACGACAAACAAGTCCACCGTACAATCATCTACAACAGTCAACACTTGAAATAAAGCTACAACACAGCAAGCTACAGCAAGCTACAGAGGAACTCTCACGGTGTCCGCCTGCTCTCCTGTCTTTGAAGAGATTGAAACCTCTGCAAGCGAGGATCTCGGAGACGACCTCGGTGATACAAATGCGATGCCATCAGCGCTCCATGGTCCCCAACATGAGGCGATGTTCTCCTGCATCACTGAATAAATATATCTATCACATTGATGAAACATGATGCAAATATATGAAAATGTAGATCCAACTGCAAATTTGTGACTTTCAGTTGACCGTGCCACTGGTCATCAGTCATGCAAACAAACATGGACGTCGAACATACTATACAACGTCAAAAAAGTGAACATCTAATATCAGGATGATTGGATGATAAGGATGACAAGGCTATTTCTTATTATTCATTATCAGTCACTTTGAATCTTTATGAGTCAGTATTAATCTACTATTAATCGCTACGTATCATTACTTACCATTTATTCACCAGTATTTAGCATTGGCATTGAATCACCTTTCATAGCCGCTACTGGTCATGCACGAATCCTGGCCTGGCTACCGCACTTAACCCGCCAGGAGACCCCGGAAGGATTTCGTGGCCAAAAACACCGAATTCGCCGACCTCGATGCCGTGGCTGACACACCGACCCAAAGATTACATTGGATGAGTATGGTTGAGTACGGATGAGTATCAACATGATAGATCAATCAGCGTGTTGGGGATTTGTGTCTCTAAGTGTTTTTCTGTAGTGGTTGGATACCACCCAAAAGGTTTCAACACATAGGGCATCTCCTGGGGTGCAGCATTGCTGAGGTGACCAGTCGGATCCGCACAATTATGGTTGTCGTGGAAAAATGTGATGAAGATGAACGACAACAAACCTAAAATAGAAGAAACTTTAGGTATCAAACAGCAGTGGCCTGGTAAGAGTACATACTCATTCCCCTAAGGCCTGAGTCTTGGGAAAAAAGTGCCCAAAACCCAATGCAGTGCTAACATCAACCAACCCACAGTGTCAAGTGAATCACAACAGCAAAATCCACCATAATGATGGGACTAGCAGGCCCCACAAGTAACTAACACATACCGTGACACAACTCCAGGACTGAAGCCAGGAATCCTCAGCGCGGCCAAGCCACGACCGGTCCTTCTCTAACAAATGGCGGACGCGCTCCACCGGTGAAGGCAATGCCTGGAGTCTAGCGGATATCCGGTGATTCTTGTTGAGAATCAGTCGTTGCCAGTTGGTGGATGTCATTCTAAACAATTCCAATATTCAAACCTTCATTGTATGGATGTAGTAATGCAACAAGTAGCTTTGAATGTAGTAAAAAATGTTTGTATGTCGTTCCTGCAAACAACTTGACCCCCCCCAGTAGGGTTTGAAGATCAGTTTCATCTTGGGTCCTGCTGTTTCCAGGAGTGTCACTGCGTCCGGGTGCCTCGTAGTCAACTGGTGAGGCTGCCAACCACACCAGTCGGGATTGCTTCTATATGGCGGTTCGTCAATTCGGGAACCCCAAAATGGTTGGTTTATTACCTATCAGTGGGTAATAAAGGATGGTAACTGGGGGTACCCCTGTGAATTGAGAAACCGCCACAGCTAGATTGATTGCCATACATGGATTGCCATACATGGATTGCCATACATGGATTGCCATGAAACACCTGGTGTAGCCCGTTTCTGTCCGTCGTTTCCCCTATCAAAGAACATATCCGTGGATGTGCGCTGGGGTATTACCCCCCAAGCGATGAACCCCCATGTTACACAACCAACCTGATGAATAGTTATCACTGCCTTGAGCAGCATACAAATCTGGTTAGCAGTCGCTCCCAGCCTCGGTTTCCAAAGCCAGTCTGGGATCTAATCAACCACTAAGACCACGTATCATAAATGATTTAAACACAATATAATCATTAACGGTCAAATATTGGCAGTCATGGCAACATACAATATAATAATCATCAAGCAAATCTTATTCTATCTTATTCTTGATCTCGGTGCCTATTGAAAATAAAACCATCAACTGGTACTGTATGATGACCCTCCAACAAATCAGGCCATTCCACAGGAACACCGCGGGTGATCCTTGACTATTTTCCTATCAATATCTGTCATGCACCACTGTATGAGCCGTTTCTTCAATATCAATAATGTTAATTCTTTTAAGAAACATCTTCTTGGCAAACAGGTGGAACCAACAAAATGAGGTGCACCCGTCCTCGAAGATTGGACCCTGGGTTTTGCTTTAAACATAAAAGGCAGAACATCGGTAATTTCATCACGTTTTTTGGGGGAGAAATTGATGTTTACTTGCCCAAACAGCAACCAACTTACCACACAAAACAACTACTGCTCTTTGGTCGCTTTGGGTACCAAAGAACCACCAATCACTTCATCAACTGCAGTCGCTGGACCCTGGGTTCCCCAGCTGTAACGGCCTCCCTTCGGCTGACCCTGAGCAACGCGGCTGTATCTGCTGTTGATTTCGTTGTGCAAGCCTACGTACTGCCTACGTACTGCCTACGTAGCGAGCGCATGTGGAGGCATGTGATGGGTGGTATGTGCCCATCTAAGATATAGAATTACATGTCAATTTCCAAAATCCTGGCTCAAGGGATGTGCCGAGATCAAATATGATGGGGTGTGGAAAGAAGTGGCTTCAGGATCAGGCTGCAATCTTTTTCGTCACAAAATCAAGTCAGGCGGACTCAAGCCGACAAACATCTTCAATGCCACGTTTCACTTTGGCAAGGATGCTGATGTATCAAAAGGGCTGAGAATGATCGCAGGGGTACATTTTGGAGGGCCAGTGAGGAATGCTGAAATGCTGTTTCAGAGCTGCAAAAAACTTGAGTGTTGCTTGCAGTGAAGACTTAACAACCATAGAGACAGTAGATCTTCGTATGCGCAATCTTAAGACACACAGAATCCAAATTTCACATCCAAATCATTTAAAGATCTAAATTAGATCATTATAGATCTGAAATCTTAAGATTTCACATCCAAATTGCTTAAAGATCTAAGATTCAGATCATTAGATCATGATAGACCTGTCATCAGATGTCCCTGGTTCCCATCCTTAACCATTGTTTCCTCCTATTATTGTTGCTTAATATTGCTGGTTAATCTGTAGATCTCTTCAAATCCGATGCCCAGGGAAAACTCCCGTGACGAGTTGCCCTAGGCGCCCTGGCCTCGCCTGCGCTGTGCAGGTTGAGGGCCCACTCCAAGCAGCTCGCAGTAGCGCAAGGACCAGCCCGGTGTCCCAGCCTCCCGCAGGTCGCAGGTGGGGAGCTGGTCAGGGCTCAACTTGGCTGGGAAGTGACTATAATGATAGTCACTGCTTATAGATGATAAATAATAGTGCGAATAAACTAGTCACTGCTTATAATATTGGTTTAGAATGACTAGTCACTGCTTATAAAGTTACTAAAATAGTAGTCACTGCCCTCATAATCTTATAGAAATCGTCTGTTAAATCATGTTGATTAAAGATTGTCTGTTAAATCATGTTGATGATGATCACTGCTTATAATGATCACTGCTTATAATGATAAATCAATAAGTTATAGTGCTAATTTCTATAAGCAGTTAAAGATTGTCTGTTAAATCATGTTGATGATGATCACTGCTTTGGAAGACAAGCTGTCAAATTCAAATCATGAGCCAGCTCTGAAGATTTATCTGAACAGGTGGTAAATAAGACTGGTTGATGAGCTGTTTAGTAGTGTTTTTGGTGTGGATGAGGTGGGCAAATGTGGAGTTCATGGATCTGTGCTGAAACAGCAACGGAAGGGGTCCCAGAAAACTACGCTTCAAAAGACAAGTGTACCCGTGGTGAAGGTGACTAACATGGTCATGATGGTAGATGTTTCCTGGACAACAGTTCAACATTGACGATATATAGTTTAATTCAAACCCCACATCCATATCTGATATTTCGCCCCATGGCTGTGCTTCAGATCCATTGCATTGGCCTGAGTACTTCTGCTTTAAGTTGAGGACCTTCTTCTTCCAAGCCGAATGGAAGAGCCGCGATTGTGGACATAATGATCTATGGCTACAACCGAGAGGCGAAGCAACTAGACTGACACTGCCACAGGGTGAACCCACTTGAGTCATTAGGTCATTAGTCTGGGTCATGAGCACCTGTACTAACAAAATTAGGTCATTAGTGTGTGACTGTAGTGAAAACGGCAGCATGGGTGAACCCCCTCTGGCAATTTTTACAGCAGTGGGAAATTAAGAAATTCGCCAAACTGCACGCTCTGCAACTGGCAGTGCAAATGCTCGTGTGGCGTTTCACTCAACTATAAGATGGTACAATGTATATACGCATGGATAAATAATTGAAGCTAGCACACAGTATATTACAGTATATCTATGTGTATATACGGCGAATGTGGCATATCATCTATACACGTGTTACCCATTCACACACAATCAATGAAATGCGTTCAAATTCTTATGTATTACTATTTTCAGTGGATTGTACAATTACTACAATGCATAGAAATGGTAGACATGGTATCATATCGTCCATTATTTACCAGGTTCTATGAATTGGTAGAACGATACATGCCATCCAATCAATCCAATTCTGCCATTTCAAAGTTCTACCCATTATGAATTGCCTGCAGGACCGGCTTCCCCTCATGTACCATCATCAATCATTGCATTCGCTATGAGTTCGTTGGTTATTGTCTCCCAATATTAATTGTTGATCATAACTAACCATTCTCATCCTCACTATTGTTGCTTATCAACCATTGCCAATCATCATATTCTCACATTGTTGGCCATTCCAAAAACAACTTTCAAACATCAACTGACCTGTAAACAATTCGTCACCAATTATGAACAATGAGTTGTATAAAATTGAGTTGTCTAACTAATAATTCATTCACTATTCTGAACAATTCACGAACCCTCCTGCTGGCTCCATATCACCTTCCCTTTGTAGGCCCTTTAAAGGGCTAGCACTGGGAACCCCTGGGGCCGAATCACTCCCTCAGCTTCCCATGCCACCCGAATCGTTCCCCCCAGGACGTTGTGCCTGAGTTTGAGGTCGCCCGCTGTTCGTTCCGCCAGCCGTTCTGCTGCGTTCCGCCTGGGAGCTCGTCATGGGCAGCCTGTGGGAAATGCTTATTGGTGCTTAATGGCTAGTAACCAACTTAAAAGTGGATAATTAATTTTGTTGATGGATTATACAATAGTTAATAAGTTGGATACTAATTATGTTAATCATCAACCAACTGAATTAATGATCAACAATGCTTATATATGAATGGATGAATTATATAACGTTTAATAACAATGCTCTGTAACCAACATAATGGTGGACAATAATGGTTAGTGGAAGGTGAGCCTATCACCAGCTATACAGATATTTCGCGCCTAAATTGGTGACTACCAGAGTGTAACATTGTGGTACATAGTCGTAAAAAATGGAAGATACTCTTCGTGGTTCGTGTAACATAGTGGTACTCAGTCGTGTACCGTAGTGGTTCCCAACCATGATTGACGTTGTTTAGAATGGATCAACGCCATAATTCATGGCCGTGGCTATCAAAGTGGATCATAATCACACTGATCGGTAAGAATGGCAAATACTCTCAGGTAGAATTTAAATTACAAAAAATACATAATCTATTTGATGGTTCCTTGACAGCTAATTTTTTGCATATCTGTCATATTTGTCTTAACAACTACCCTTTTGATGATGGTCCGGGTCAAAACAAAACTAAAATAAGACTGTGAATCCTAGGCGTCTGTCAATTTTTGGGAGATCTAATTAATTATGATATACCGTCACTTTCAAATACATCCTAACAAATAGAGGGCTGCCAGCAAAATGACTCAGATATACTCAGATTGGTTTAGATTTGGCCGGAGCATGGGATGCCATGTCACACCGAGGGTACCCCGAAATCCCCTGTCAACTTTTGAAGACCAACAATTCTGCTTGCTAATAATTGTCTACTGTGCTATGCCCAATCGACCTTCTCGTACAAATATATACAAATGCAACTATCATTTGCAACACAACAGCGAAAATGAAATTGTTGGAACATGCATTCAAGCAGAGCTTGCACTGTAGTTGGTAGTTGACAAAACACACATGCGTGCTATGGCTGCTTTGGAACAATTTCCATGCAACGCACTTCGTGACATCAAAATCTAAGGCCAAATTTCTCACCAGCAAAAGTAGGATGTGGGCGTGTCATGCTACCTCAACAGTAGGCAAGCAGGAACTGGCAACATTGCAGAATCACATGTTCAACAATTACTTAGCTACATGAATCTAATATTGAAATCATGGTTGCCCCCGATCGATTATGCAGGTTTGGAAGAGTTGGTTTTGAACTGAAGGGTTATTGATATTGTAGTGACCCCCTATCGGCTACGCAGGTGTCAAGTCATTTTCAACATGCTATGTCCATCTCGATCTACTTGGGCGTTTCACAAAATATGGAACCCCAGAGTTATGGTTGGTTTATTACCTAGAAATGGTGAGTAAACTGGAAAATAACTGGGGGCCCCCTATGACTTCAGAGACCGCCACTTTGGTCAAGTATTTTGGTCGGATACGTTTGTATGGCAGTGGGTCAGTTCAACCCGTACCCCTGGTTCCCCTATCACTAATCAGGCTGTTTCCCTTATTATTGCTGGTGGCTATCCATGGTTATCCCCCATACAATTGGTTGGTTAATATTGACCCATAGCCATATAGTTGGTATATATTCCCTATCATTGTTGGTTATCATCCCCTTTCATTAACTATTAACCAGCTATTATTAGCCATTGGTTGGTTGGTTAAGTGCTTGACCCAGCTCGCCATATCATGCCACTGACTTCCCGTTCCAGCCAACCGGTCCTGGTCGTCACAGGAAACGCCTCAGCTGGTGGCGAAAATGCGCGCGCGAATCACCCAGCCGTGATGCCCTTATGGTTGAAAGTGGTCCAACAAGGACGGCATTCACCAACCAATCTGGGGACCATCACCATCCATAAGGACCCATCTATATATCTAACGACCCCTTGGGTCACATCCGTACCACTGCCCGCCTCAGACTTGTTCATCACGCTTGATGATCAGTGGTAAAGGGGTCAAGGGGTCATCCTCTTGATTGACATATTTATGGAAACTGATCAACAAAATCCTTAGACAAGTTTTCAATGTATTTTCCTCCTACTGTAGTGCAAGTTGACCTGATTTTGGTGGTACCCAGAAATCAGCGATTTCTATCAAAAGGATGTGAAGTAATGACGGCTGCTTAAAGTGGGACATTGAGTTGGGTTTATATAATGGTTTGATTGCTCAATTTTTCCTGTTGTCCTTCCATTTGTTGACCTCGACCAACTTGTAGCTTTCCACGTTTGAATATTTTGTTTCTTTTTTGCTGCGTGTTTTTGGATCATGCTTACCCACAAGTTTTTGGCGCAACTGAACTTCACCAAGTGTTTTTACCAATCTGAACTCCCGGTGTGTAGTCGCGAAGGGCCCTTTGTTTGTCGGATATGCACTTTTTGTTTCCATTTCATTGCTAACTGATGGTGCCAACCCCCAAAGATACGATTTCTGATTGGGTGTCCCAAAAACAGTGGCACCCAAATCCACCACTGTCTTCTTTCAAACACAAGGAAACCACCGATATTGGGACAACTACTTTGTTAGCTGTTGGTGCCACATCCAATCTTGTTGGTAGGCTATGCCCTCTTTACTGTTTTGTTGTTGCTGTTGATGGTCGGTTTGGTTGGCTCGGTTGGCTCGGTTGGCCTTGTTGGTTAGGTTTCCACATAATGTTACGTATAGTGAAGGTAGCTTGGGAACTAGTGATCTGACGGCGTCACAAGTACATTTCTTGTTGGGTATACGGTATACGGGTGTTCCTCAAAATAAGGGTACTTCCAAATCATCCAATCTTAGCCCTTCATGGTAATAAACCATCCATCTTGTGGGGTTCCCAGTGCAAGAACCCCCCATGCCGGGCTATACCGTAGACCCCTCAACGCATTGCGCAGCTCCCGCCGACTCCCTGGCGCGACAGACTGTCGCGGGGCCGGCCCACTGCGATCGACTCTTGTCACTCCAGCTACCTTGGAAGATCCCAGTTGTGATGCTTCAGAACCAATTCTCACAACTATCCAGCTACCTTGGTTGATAATTTATCATGGTTGAGTCACATGGTTGTGATGGTTTATCCAGCTACCTTGGAAGATCCCATGATAAACTACCTGAACTGGCAAGGTTGAACAAGGATAACGATTCAACTTGTGTGCTTATGAACTACCTTAAGTACCTTAATTAACAATGATTAACTCCCTCAATTACCATCAAACTTTATCATGATGGTCAGTAGCCACAAAAAATATTGACCATGATTAACTATCATTGACCATAGGTTTAGCCATGAGTTTGATCTATTTTGATGGTTCATCATCGGGATTGAGCTGCTCAAAAACAACTCTTCTTGATTCTCAATCCTAGACATCATTAATTAAAGTCATTAACGATTATTTTCAGTGACACCGTTAATCTTGGAATAAGGGGTCCCTAGCCCGAACATGGTTCAGCAAAACACATATTTTCTTGAATGCGTGTTTGTCAATTCTTTTGGATCCCAAAACATTCTGGGAACTCAATAGTTGTTGTCGGAAAAACGCCTAAAACTACTTTCCAGAAATCAAACCAGGGCGAGGGAATATGAACATAAGGCATACGTTTGGGAGCCAAGTGGGATAGCATCCGGTCCTCATTTTGGCACAATTGACTCCAAGAACAGAATTTGAACTGGTCAGGTCTCGGCAAGGCTCGGGAACCCTGTACCCCTGATGTACCCTCATTAAGCATTCTATTCTGATTTGAGCTGGTTCTTATCTACCATTATCAAGTGATAATTGACCATTACAAACCATTATCCTCATTGCTGTTGCATATCAACCACTACTGACCATTGCTGACCATTCCTAATCATTACTAAATAACCATTACTAACCACTACCCCCCATCAATTAATGGCTCATATTGACCACAACATCCCATAGCCACAAGTGGGCTCCAAACCTTAAGGGCAATTTAATGTGACCAATTAGGAAATTTGACACCGCTAGAAACGCAACCGTGGCGCTACCTGGATGGTGTGGTGACACCCAGGCTTGAAACTCTTGCTCAATGAATTGAATTCCTAACGTTCGTCACTTACCATATGACATACAGGTTGCCATTCAATCTGTCCAGCTTATCTTCGAAATATTCATCCACGTTTTACATGGCTGGTTGAAATATCGGAAGCTCTTACCGTGAATGACAGTAATTCTCTTCCGCATGTTCAGGAGTGCAACTCCATATGAGGCAACTTCAAAATTATTTGCTTGAGGTGTATTCACAGATTTTTGAGAACGCCCCTTATCGTTTTCAAAGTATTGCAGTACTCCTTTGGGGTATCGTTTTTAGGCCGTCCCCTATCGTTTTTTGAGTGAAACCAACTTAACACGTCTCCATGCAACGCTGAAGCTAAACGCAATTGACTATAATATTCTCTCTGCCTCATATGTTGGTAATTGTTGGACCATTGTTGGACCTTTGCCCCCGTACACTGTTGACCCGCATAAATTATGGTCAACCACTATTGTTGAGTCCCTCGGCTGAACCATGAAGTTTGATCACAGCTGTCGATCTATATACTCTAATCACCACGATATAATCCACTATCATCAGCAGCAACGACTGTCAATGAGCACAATCCATCAGTATCATCCACCACTACCGCCAAGCTGTTTGGACACTATCAACAATTAATAGCCAATATCATCGAACGAACGAACCATTATCGACCGCCAGTATCAACAACTATGATCAGCAAGTGCTATCAATCATCAAAAAACCTAGACTATCAAACATGTTCAACGATCCAATATATTGTCAACCGCTACCATCAACCATTATCACCAACAATTATTTCAATCACAAAAATCATCGCTTTTATCAAATCACCAAAATCATCTACTATTGTCGACCAGCATGACCAACACAAGTCTCGATCAGCATCTTCACTACAACAAGTCTTGCTATCGCTGCTGCTCTTTCACTCGATCAACCACTAATCATCTACCATCAGTATCAACCACCCTCATCAAGTATCTTCAAGAAACATCCTTATCATCCATCAACCATCCATCAACCATCCATGAACCATCCATGAACCATCCATCAACCATCCATGAATCAAACCAGCCATCAACCATTCATCAATCATTATCAACTACCAATGTCATCAATCAACAGTACCAACCCTTCTTTCTCATCTTACAACCTGTGTCACCAAGTGGCTGAGGCGACTGAGCGAGGCTTCAGGGGTACCTCACCACGCTTGTGGCGATTGGAAACCACTCAAATATTAGTGAGAACCACTGGTTGGTGCCATCGATCTAGTTGTTGCTGCTTGCTAGTTCATCCTTGTGCATATTTGCTGCTGCTTGTTCATATTGGTTATTACTGTAAGCGGTTCAACATGCTGGTTGATAGTGGTCATACTAGTTTGTCACGATGCACATGTGTATATAGAGGAATGCATTCATCACTTTTTCAAACGTATGATGATAATGTTTGATAAAAAATAACGAACTTGTTCATATTAATACCCTCAACCATGCGGAAACATTGCCATTTGCATGAGAGAAATAGGCAAGTGCAAATCTCAATGTGCCTAGTACAAAACCTATTCTTCGGCTGTTCATACCAAATGCATCCTCAAACCCTTCAACATCACCATTCTCATGCGGAGAAGTCGAGGGATAAATTCCTGTCACTCCAAAAGGACAAAACATGCAAAGTGCACTTGAACCAAACGCATCGCTCATTTGAGGTGCGAATGAGTTTAGGCCATTGCCACCAATAGTGTATTTAGCTGCAATGGATGTATTAGTCCGAACACACTCATAAACTATATAATCATAATCATTCATAGAATCAGTTTTCTATATATAAATACATATATATATATATATAAATATATTCACTTCTATCATTATCATAAAACGCATATAAGTTCATTACTGTATATCCTGATGCTGATGCACTCCTAAATTGGGCCAGCGGGGGTACCACCAAGTCTACTTGCATCCTCTGAGCATCCCACGATCCAGTGTCAGTAGCCGAGTCCTACCACAGGCTCAATTGAACGCTGCTCGGGGGGAGGGGAGTGATACCCCTGGTTGCTAAGTAAAGTTACCTGAGGGATCCTGAGGGGTCATCATCGTCAAACGAGAAAGGTATGTACATTCATATGTATATAATATATAAAACTCAAAAAAGGGTTCTCATGAATCGTTGATGTTTATAGTCATGGTGTATTGTGTTTAGAAGAAACGCCTTCTAATTGATAGATCATAGTACAGTATATGACAATAGTACCCAATATTTGCAGTGAACTGTTCACTAAGCTACCAGTAAGAAATTCAGACACTCAAAAGCTAGTACGAGTACTGAACAAGGAGCGTTCCTACTGAATACATTTGGTGATGCTTTCATTGACATGTAGAGACTCGGAAAATCTCCAACATCCTTCCAATTCTTTCCGTGACCGTGATATAGCACAAAAGGGCAAACTGAGCCAAGCACTCGCCCCCTTTGGATTGAAGCAAAACCAAGAAAAGCGGGAGATGCCCAGGGGTGTAGCCCACAGTCAAGGTTGCCTTGGACAACAGAAAGGCCTGGGCTTCTCCGCAAGATAGTCTAACATCATCAGAAGGGGAAAATAATACAAAAACCAAAGTGAACTCAGGCGTCAAGCAACGAGGAAGCAATGACATGAGCAAGTGAGTGGATAAATATCTCACCACATGACCATAGCCGCAGCTTAGAAGAAACAATAAATCGGAATGGATTTGAATGTGACATGAAATTCCCACGGACCACTGCATGCCCATGGCTATTTTCAAGGATGGTTCACTCACCTCACAAGCCGTGGCTTTCTCCGGATGAACACAAGCTGATCCAACCCAGCTTTGGCATCCTGGAGGTACCCTCGAACTGAGTGGTTCCCAAAGCACCGCAGCCGTTGATGCCATTTTCTAGTACCGAATCCAACTGGTGGTTTCTCAAGCAATGGAGGACTGCCAAGATGGTTGGTTTACAACTCAAAATGGTCAATAGTCGATGAGTTTGGGGTACCGCTATGACTTGAGAACCACCCAACTGGCTAATTTGGAGATTTGAGGATTTACCTGTACACTCGTTGCTTGCCCCCTGTCCATGTCGAAAAAATCCCCCCGGACCAGGCCACCCACACCGGCAACACCACGGCTCGTCGGTCCAGGCGGTAGGCCGACGCGTCCAGCCATCGTGCAGCGATTTCACCAGCTCTTCACTTTGCCGGGTCCTGGCGCCGCGCGGGCAGCAATGGAACATGGCAAGCTGGTCACATCTGGTCACTGAATGCTGGTTGAACCATAAATTATGAGCATCCCAGGGAACTATTCCAGGAATTGTTGCAGCATATTTGCTGCGCAGCATACCAGCAAAATATGAAATAAAAATTACATGGGTTGACTTTCACTGGGAATTCCCTCCTCTTGAATATGTGCAATTTTCACATCCAAGGGTTGAAACACCCAGCCAACCGAACTCAAAAATCGTCAACTACTGAGTCTATGCCCACCAAAAAGCGGGCAGCACATTCCCAATCCGCTGCATCTTGGCTGCGATTCAGCAACCACTACCCCTGGGTTCCCGAACTCTTCGCTCCAGTCGGCCTAGCCGGATCAGTGAGTTGGGAGTCATCAGTTCAGCTATGTGATGCCTCCATTTGGAAGGGTTTGCCTCCATTTGGAAGGGTTCACTGATGATCCATTTGATCCAGGAAGGTGCCATGACCATTGTTCACTTCAAGCGAAAGATCTGATTCCTACAGCTGTCTGTAGGCACAAACGCAACAGTGGAAAGTGTTTAAACATGCATTTAAGGTTGCCTTGTTTGGATTTATTTGGTTGATCATGCGCTATTGGCTGTTGATTCTTCTACTGTTGAGGCTTCTGATGATAGAACGATCATGATCGTGTTTCCCTCATCTTTCGAGGGAGTCTGACGATCAATAACTAGTACTTGACAAACAGAACATGATCAAAATGCGCTAAGGTACAAATATGGGTCGCAATGTTGATATCACACAATGCGTTTGTAAATTCATGTGCTTCCTTTGTGTGCACGAACATATTAATTACACCGTAGAAGAAAAAGCACAGGTCTTGGTATTAGTACGCAAGCGGCCCCTGCAAATTGGAAGTGTCTACTTCTAATGACGGTCCGAGTAAAAAAGGCCTCACGAGATAGGGATCCAAGTGTGTTGTTCGACTTATGGGCATAAAACATATACTGACATATTGTCGCACATCATGCTATATTTGGCTTGATCACAACCTTATATTGGGAATTCATCCACTCCGTCGACAGACAAAACATAGTACGTATACCTTGGTATTAAACCATATTGAACCATATTAAACCATAATATGATACAACCAACAGTGCGGTGCGCTCTTAAACCTAGGGTTTGATTCCGGGCGGACCGGGGCAAATTGCTCGGCCCAAATTTGGCAAACTATGTGCATCCATGAAGTATCATCATGATGTAAACACCAATGTGATGGTCAGAACGTCTTGACCCAGCAGAACATGTCAAAACGTCAAGCTGTCCCAACTCTTTGAGATACACGTGGCTTGGGCTACAGGTGTATCGTTTTGATTTCATCATCATTCAACATGGGTATTAACCGTCAACCAATGGCTAATTACCAAAGGAGATCATCCAGCTTAATGTTTCAATATCCTTGAACTGAAAGGATTCCTCTTTTCTGTGAGGCGGCCATGGGGTGAAAGTGGACAATCAGCCTAGATCCCCGAGGATCCCGTTCAATCCAGTTGTAAACCGACTGATTGAACCTACTGCTTTCCGAAACGGTTGCTTATTGGATGTCAACCGTTTGCGGTACATTCAACGAGCTGCATACCATTTAGATTGACGGACTTTGGCCGGCTCGCTGCCTCGCAACGGTGATGAGCTCATCCCGAATAGAAATCATTGGTTTCGTTCTAACCCAATCACCTTTTGATATTCCCAAAGCATGTGCTAAGAGGGCTGAGAGAAAACAAGAATCATGTGGTAAATTCATGGATGACTGGATGATAACTGACGATGCCTAGTGATTCTCTAATTAGGTTATTGCTACATGGATCATGGATCAGATCCATTCGCCATGAACTTGGTGTGCCACCCTGAGCCATGGCCGCAACTTCCCCGTTTCGCGGCAGCGCAAACATCCACCTCTGTCCGGTAAAAGTTGATCCTGACAGCGGTTCACACCAAGCCAGCTGCTGTGTCTAGGAAGGGCGCTATCCAAATGATGCATCCATATCGCTATCCAACAACAAGGCCACGATAGCTATATCATGTTATATCCTATGATACCACGACTGCATTTTTATACAATATGAATTGTAGGCTAGATCACAGGATGATCATAGGATCTATGGCTAAATCCTAGGATGATACATCGCTGTTGGATATTCTATGGATTCGTCACGGATGAACCATCACCAATATCACCATGCTTGGAGTTGCGAAGACCCCATAGCACCTGGGATCACCTGGGATGATGACATGCCAGTTGGGTCGCAACGAGGATAGGCCACTACCGCAAGGTCCATCTATGGTAGCTGTAAGCTCCATGGAGTCACAGAGCCAAGCCCGGCTCCATTTCGACACTCCGTCAGGTACTCCGTTGATGCCTCAAATACAATCCAATGGAGTGTCAATCTATTCCAATTGCGTCGGGTAGTTGGTATTTCGGTCAATGATCTATTCCCATGCAGTCCCCGGAATACGAACTACGCGGTGTTTTTCTTTTGCAGGGAAAGTATACACCTTGGGGCTTATGGCAGGGATCAAATCTATACACCTTGGGGCTACTGCCAGGGATCAAAATGAAGGGAACCAAAATCAAAGCTTGGCTAATGGGTCAACCTCTGGAGTTGCAGCAAGAACCCACGTTTCCATTGTGAGATCCATAATGAACCGCAAATGCTTTAGAGAAATCGCAAACTATTTGAGAGAAGATGTGGGTTTAGAATTGTGGATCTCCCACAAATCACATGTGCTCATTATGATCATTAATATAAGCGCTTTCGACTGGTAGCTAAAGCTACAATTGCAAGTATATACATCTACAATGCGTTTGGCTGACTGTTGATAATGCCAGGATGCTCACCTGCATTCATCACAATATTCAACCATCCCTAGTTGAGGCTATAAATGGATCTCAAAAAACCAACAAACTATAACAAACTGACCATGAAGATCTGCCAGTTGATTGGACTGGATGCACAGCTGCCTTTGGGCAGTAGAAAACCGCTCCATTCCACGCCTCCTGCGAGGGTTCTTGGCTCGTCGCAGGTCCATGCATTCCCCTGCAGCGGGGGTGTGGATCCGTAGGGTAGATTTACGAGATCCTGATTTCACTTGGAAAAAAACTGTGAGTTTGAGGACGAGTTCTGGCAGTTCTGGCATGTACAGAAAATAACTTTGCTATTCAAAAATCAAGGTATGTATATGAAAACCATGAAAAATCTTCTCGGTGGTTGCAAACTTTTGGCAGAAACTTGGAAGTCTACAACTCAAATGGGTACTGATTCTTGTGTCCCAAACAACCAAACAGGATCGACAGTTTCCAGGCCTAGGGCGCGACAGAACTTTGCTGCCGCGACACATCTGCTGTCTCGAAGTCTCTTTGGACGGGTGCTCGCGGCTTTCTTGCGGTTGGTCTTCAAAGGTGAATGTGATGATCCAAGGCGCAAGATTTCAAATCATACGGTGATGCAAAACATAGGGAACAACTGTTTGCTTGTGTGTGTGTCTGTTTGTGTACTTGCGTGTGTGTGCGTGCATGTGAGTGTTGTGTGTGGAAGAAGCGAATATGTTTCACAATGTCATGTAACATTTTAGGATGCACTTGGATGCCTTGCCTTATACCTTACACTGACGACCGCTGATGAATGTGATGCCATGCAAACATCCACAACTGCCTTTTTGTTTGAGTATGTTCGGGTCTACTGGATACAGCTTGAGCAATCAACATAACAATGAGCGAGTTTCCTCGGCCTTGGCGCACAAACCATTGTGCTAATGTGCTACTTTATCAAATTATAATCAGATTTGTTATTCCATCTCCTCCCATAGAAACAATAGGAACCGCTATGGTAGTTCGGCAGCAGCGGGTTCAAGAAACATATTCCAAACACGGGCCAAACGATGATAATGCACCGTGCCTCCTGGCTAGTTGGTCAAATGCATCTGTTGACCCGAGATCGTGGCCTTTTGAGTGTTTCTTACTCACAAAGTCCGGTGGCTACTTCTAGAGGGAGGACGAACAAGGGAGAATTCTCACTACGTAGGATTTCCGCCTTTGTTAAGCTGTGAAAACTGCAAGCAATTGATATCCAATGTGATTCCAATGTGGCTCCCCTGCCATTTGCATTTTAGCCAGTTCATGCCAAATTTTTGTAACCTGTCCGGATTCCCATCGCTGGGTATTGTGCAAATTCCTTGGATGGAAGGAACATCTCATACACACACACACACACCAATCACTTGCTATGAGGACCAACCAAAGCTGCCGCGGCCACTGTGGTCCGCACGGCCACATCTTGTAGCCTGTCCTCCCACAACCTAGGATAGCTGCTCGGCAAATTGGCCCATGAAAAAACCAACGACTTGGTTTGTATAAAATATTGTATTGGTTTCTCTTCGAGTCTTTGAGTGCACCATATCTATAGACAGGTTCATCGTGTTGTTTGAGCCAGAACAACACAGGGAATCAGAGTCCCTTCATTGAAAATCATGGCACCTCGGGGTGCTCACGAAGGGAATTCCACAGCGGCCTAGGCCTGGTGCAAAAGAATGTGCTTCTGCGAGGAATGAAAACAAGGCAAAAAAAACGACTTAACATGCTAAATTGAGCCATCTTTAGCGTTGTTTTGCCACGACTTGTTGATGCAGCTGGGGTCCCCATGAGTCCCTGGGCCCCATCCCGTCAGCACCAGCTGCCACTCAGCGACAGCGGCTCCGGCTTTCTTGGCAAAGGAGCTGGCGCTGAACCTGGAGCGTGGCAAATTCAAGCTGATGAAGGGTCGAAGTTGGTGACTCATTGGTTGTTGAGGACAACATTTCTGGTGGTTTCTCGAACCATAAGGGGACCAAAGATTTGTTAGTTTGTGACTACTCATATATGACTATATAGATAGTTAATATAAAGGATGATTCGGGGATACTCCTATTTTAGCCACCATATGAATTGTCAGGTTTTCATGTGGCCATGGGTTCGAATATATTGCAAACATAGTGGCAACTATTTGTAATTCTACAATCAATGTGAACCAAGAATAGACCCATATATCATTCTCGTTTGCATTCAATTCTTGGGTTTTCGTCGATCCAGCTCTTGACAAAAGCACCCCTAGTTTAACCAGAAAATGCTGATTTACCCTTCGAACCGTGGGGGGGTTATGGTCCTGTGCATCTCCTTTTGTTCTATGGCAAAAACATGCAAAAACCAGGTTTTCCACACCTCACAGTATTTGCAGTTCAGGTTCGGCAGCCCCTACATCTGGGGAGACCTTCCATTGCATAGTTCGAGGAGATGGTGCCGTCACAGAATGCCATGAGAGGGGCTCTAACGACTCCAATGCCAGTCATGGACAACCATCCGTTTGACATGATACATATCAATGATTATCAATGCAACAATGTACTGTATCAATGACAACGATTTCTCCAAAGGTTTCCAGGAATGGCTATCGAACACTGCTCAACATTGCGTCCATGTTTCATGCTGACTCACGATACAAAACCAAAAACATGCCACATATGAATACATATGATGTATATAAATACATGTCATGTGGAGCATTAAATGGCGCAAAATCAACTGTCCAAAGGCTGGATAACTAACATGCATTCCCACACTGGATCATGTTCCAGCAATCCCTCAAAAATAAGCTGGTGAAATCCCCTATAATATCAAACGAGCCAGTGAGCCAGTTCTTGAACCAGGATCGTTGCTTCCCACATGTTCTACTGAGCAGTATGATAGGGGACCATTTCCAGCGCATGACATACCAAATGATTAAGCACATGTGATGCAAATTGAGTGCTGTATGTACTTGTGGTGTTTTCTGAAAATGGGAACCCCCCTCAATTTATCGTTGTTTAACAATTTATAGGTCCTCTATATTGAGAAACCATCATATCAGGAACAACTTATGATATCTCAGCCCATTGAAACTCAGTTGTCACTTGGCTGTGGTCAGTTCACCCTGTACCTCTGGTTCCCCTGTCATTACCAGCTCGTCTTCCCTACTCTTGTTGGTTATTATCCCCCATTGATTGGTAGGTTAACTGCTTGATTGACCCATTGCCACTTCTTCCCAAATCCATCTCGCACCATCGGCTGGATAAAGCTTTGCCAGCCATGGCTTCAGTCGGCCTCGCAGCAGGGTTGGGCATGCAGCTATTGGCGACAACCAGTGGTAAGAATAACAGCAACTGGCTACTTAACGACAACTAGTAACTAAGTATTCTTAAAACGTGGCTACACCTGGCTAACTGGTAGTTTGAGTAGTGGGTAAAAGAATCCGTTGGCTGATGAATTTTGAACAAATGATACATGCTAATTCAACAAATGTTGATGATGGTTGATTTATAGTTAACTAGCGACAGTGCTACAGAATCTAGAAAGAACATCTATTCCTTAACGAACAGTTATGCTTAATTAATCGAATCAGTAATGGTTGAAGCACACATGCAAATGCAAAGTGGTTGATTAATAGCTAAACCAAGTGAGAACACTGCCAATGAAAATAGATCATTAATGCTTAAGCAACCATTAAACACAGGGTCAATGATAGTTTGTCAATGGTTTATCTAACGGTTGAACAAATGGCTCGCGATGATTAATGGTTGGCTAATGATAAATACAATGATGCCTACTAGCCTACTATATCATCTCTCAGGATAATTGCCAACAATCATCCTCTGAGTTGGCAAACACAAATAAATACCGGAAGTTCCTACAAAATTGCTGCAAGCCTCCAAAATGTGTGCACATTTTCTCATCAACCAGTGTATTTAACAATTTGGTTAATTAGCCTTATAGCATGTTGTAACTTAACCATATGGAGCATCTGATATGGATCGCACCTGTTTTGAACAAGGATCTTCCTGTTCTGGGTCCTGCCATTGCTTGCCAAGTGTATGACTAGCCTTGGATCACGGTCTCCTTGATATTGCTCTCCCCATGGCTGGCCATCAGTTTAGCACTTGAATTTGTGCACGCTATGCCCGTAAAATGTCGTTACAATCTGATCCTTTCCAATCAGAAACAATCAGCGAGGCATTGACAAAAGAAACACATGTTGATAACGTTGATACTGGTAGAATGCACATACATGTGCGCCTATGTTACAATGCATCAGAGCCAAGTAAGCTATGTATAAAGGTAAATGAATAAATCACTATCACATATATGAATATATGTTTATATAAAAAAATGTTATATCTATATATATATATAAATATATACATACATACACACACACATATATATATATATATACACATGATTACAGTATACACACAGTTTCCCACAGTGATTGGACTCTCCCACACAGCCTTCTTCTCCATCCGACAGGGATCACTGACAGAGTCAGGCCTTGTCCGTCGAAGAATTTGCTCAAACCAGCAGGAAAACGACCTGCAACAAAGTGCCGTGGCAGTGCTACCAAGACGGGGGCAGTCTGAGAATCCATTTCACGCGGATCGAATGTTGCCAATACCTTGCTCCCGAGACTTTTGATTGAATGTTCTCCCATTTCGAGTGGCATGGTTTCTTCGATGCAAAACCTGCACTGTGGCCCTTGGATACCCATCCCATAGCACTGATGCCCTTGGCACATCAATCCCATAGCCATTGCTCCCTGCGTGCAGGAGCTGCCTTGGACATTTTCGATTTCATCCAGAACCAGCTTGTCCTTGCGGGGTGCGGTTCCCATTGGGGTGAACAATAGATCAGTGTCATCCGAGAGGTCATAGTCAATGAAACAAAAGGAATAGTGGCCAGTCAAAACAGTAATCAACTTGCCAACCATCATAGAGATATGAATCGTTCACAGCATTCTTCCCAAACTCCCTTCATAGTAGCAGCTGTGTAGTTGATGCGCCTAGACTTGCAAGAGCTGGAGTATCGTATCCATGTTTTGGCAGGGCATTGCAGCCGCAAATGAGTTGAAACTGTTTTATGTTTCCTCATATAAGTTAAGGCTGAATATGATGACAATACCATGAATTTGCATCAACATAAAGGATGTGGGGATGAGTAAGTAGTAAAAATCCAATAATGCGGAAAATGGACGGATGAACATCCCACAACAAAGACTGATATTGTCATGAACAAATCTCATAGAATCTTCACTATCTTCACCAGGGTCTTGAGATGTGATCCATTACCGGTGGAATCGAACTTGAACTCACGGCCTGGTGAGGCAATGAACCTCAACATTTTTTCAGTGAACCATCAACCATCAATATCATACAGTCAATGAACATCAATTGCACAATGCTCGATGGTTGATCATCATCATCATCATCATCATCATCATCATCATCATCATCATCATCACATTAACCATCATTGGTTCACCATCATTGGCAGGGCGCTTGGCACCTGCTCCACATAGGCTGCGTGACCTGCAAAATCCAGTACCTGCAGGATCTGTGGCTGCCAGCAGAAACGCTTCCAGGAGGACGGAAGCGTTTCATTGAAGATCAAAGGGTGAGTCAATAATCAACGCATGGATAACCAATGGTTAAGCAAGGGTTGACTGCTTGCAAGTTATCACAATCAGGACCGTGATGATGAAGTGATGGTTGACTATGATGTGAAATGTTCAGCCATTATGGGTGACTACGTATAGCGATGAACCACCATGCTTGATTAACAATGAACTAGAAGGGTGAATGAACAAATTGTAAATATGATTTGACAAGAATGATTGACTCATGATTAGGGATGGTTAACCCGGTTAATCAATAAATGGCTGATCAGTGGTGAATTAGTCAATGATTGATTCCTGCTGGATGAATGGTGAATTCACGGTCAACCAGACCGAATAGAGCATGGATTGATGGTTTATATAAAAGTAAACTCTCAAGGTCAATACACAGCACTGGTCTACCATTCATTCGAAAACACCAACAAAACCCAATTGTCCAACAGTGGTGGTGACAATAATGTTGAATAAAAATGGTGAATGATGGTTAGCAATGGTTTCTTGAATAACAATTTTCTTAGTATTCCAAGAAGTTGGTATCCTCGAACCAAAACAACCTGATCGTGGTGTCCCTTCTCCTACCAAATGAGTCCGATGTGGGTCAAAACCTGACTAGGCGTCGATATTCAAAATAAAACTTTGCCACGGGTTCGGCGTGTTTTCAATCCATGCTCAAAAGCACACACATAATGCATCCAAGCCGGACAATCAAACAGCCCATTCTGGCATACTCATCTGCTCATGCGTTGTTCATGCAATTTGCAATGCCCATTTGACTGTAGCAACCACATTACTTCAATCATCGCTGAACCTGTAGCAATGTTCCTGACCATGTTCAACCTGTTCCCAATCGCATAGACACATTCACACGGTTTATCCCTCATCCGTGATCTGAAATATGGCACGGTTCTGAACTCATCCTTAGTTGGTAGTCTCACTCTGTCAAACTTCCCACAAAATATGCAAATTGAAAAGTTAACGTCAACATGGATTATCATGGATTATCTATACTAAAAAACATGAAATCGTGCACGTAGGGATACCACCACCTATGGACAAGCAAACTCCGTTCCGGCGCACGCCGTGATTCAGCGCGCCGAGAGCTGGCAAGTGCCCTGACCGACTTTGGCCAAGTGTTGGAGCAAAGAATGGCTGTCCAAGTCAAAACCAACAATGTGTTCTGTTTTTTCTGCCTTCTTCAGCGACCGGGGCTCAAGGTTATTGTTCCATGCGGTGAGTTTTTGAATTCTCTGCTCATGCAGTTGAATTCCGTCTCGGATCTTTTGTTTGACTAAATGGTTGGTCCGCAATGGACAAGGTGAACACGAACAATTTGAATTTTTGTACCGCCCTGCCCCCCCCCACACCCTGCTGTTAAGCAATCTTCTACCATGGAAAAAAACTACATGAAACCCAAGCAATTGCCTCTGCGCATGCACGATATATAGCATGCATGACTCAAACGAAACATGGCACATAATGGCAAACCAGCATCACATGACTTGCTCCCAGGTGTGCAAGCTTTGAGTACATGTTTTGATGATTGGAATGCAAATACTGGCTCGTGTCAGCTGCAAAAAGGCATGCTAAATGGAAGATTTATAAATTGAACGTCAGTGATCCAAAACGAAATTATTCAATTCTGAAGTTGAACCTCCTCAGACCTGGCCGTCCTCTTGCTGCTTGTATCATTGATGTTGACCGCTACGGGAGGACTGCCAGGGTGGCACCTCGGGTGGTGGTAGTTCCACTGCTTTCCTCGGTGCTAAGAGAACTCGGACCTGGCCTCGCGCAGCCACCACCAAATAGTGAACGCCTGCAGGTGACCTGAAACTGGCGACCGCTTGTTCGATCTTGATCTTGTGACTTTGCTTCTCTGATCTCTTCCGTTTTTGCCCATTCTCATGGCCCAAAAAAAAAATGTCATTGGGGATGGCCGAATAAAAAGATCTTCACTGGGGCCCTGGCCTTTCGTCGTCAATCACTTGTCTCAACGCCAGCCTCAACATGCAGGATCCAAGGCACTGTCGGTGTTGCACATCATGTATCTGCCATTTGTATTTAAAACCACGACAGTTTGCTCAAATCATGTATCTTCATCCAAGCGGAAAAATGAACGAAAAGCTCACTGTGAACCCCAACTGAGAAAGGTTAGGTGCAAGCTTGGGCCGCTGCAGCAGCAAATTGCTGAAGTCAAAACTTGCCTGGGGGCCTGCAATCGAGAAACCTGCATCATCTACGTCTTACCGACCTCCCAGCATCATTAACCCTGCAATACCCTTCCAAAAATCCGCGAGGTCATTTACTCATCATGTCGTATCATGTCCTTTCAATCTGTTCACTACTTTTTGATGGGGAGCTTCAGTCTATCCGGAACATCTTGTTCAAGTGACCCATGGCCCTACAAACCTCAACAAGAAACCAGTCACACCGGCGACCAACGCTGGACCACCCTGAAGAAACCAACAGTCGGATCTACCAGGATCTCACCTTTACCAGCCATGACCAATTAAAATCAGTAAAAATCAACAGCCACTACCAACCCACCGAGAGGCTATCATGAACAGTGGCCACAACTACTACAATAATAAACAATCAGCTATAATTGATGAACCAATGTTCAGCCATATGAACATTGCTCAGTGATTGGCCATGATCAATCATGACTAAATATAAACTATAATCATCAACTGCAACTAGTTATGACCCTTCAGCCAGGCTATTG
Source organism: Symbiodinium kawagutii (assembly GCA_009767595.1). NCBI lineage: Eukaryota > Dinophyceae > Suessiales > Symbiodiniaceae > Symbiodinium > Symbiodinium kawagutii. The sequence continues at coordinate 131,423 of VSDK01012652.1, read as the reverse complement.
ATTTGTCAGCTGCTTAAACCATTCAGTTATCACTCAACTTTGATCAATTGATTAATATCATTTAATATCAATCACCTATGGTCAGGGTTGATCACAATCAGTTGAATCATCTAATTGTGACATATTGTGACTATTAATCATCACTGGTTCGTGGTTTCAACCCCTATGAAACATTCAGGTCAGCCAACCAACCATGTGTTGACACTACGGAACATAAACAAATGTCAATCAAACAAGAATCAATCACTTCACCATATTCTGAATACTGATCAGTCACAGGCCCGTAGGCCTAGGCTGCTTGGTGGACAACACCCAACTGACTCTCTGACTCCTGGGCTCGCCAGCAGGTCAGGACGCGGTGTCGAATCCCAGGCAACGATGACCGCCGCCGTGCCATCCGACACGCGAACCAACCTCAGGGGAGAGGCGCCGCAGCCCAACACGGATTTTCTATTGGGCGTTTCTCAAGTCATCGAGGTACCCCATGGTACCCCAAAATCATCTTCTATACATCCAAAAGACAACAGCTGATCCTTGAGCCAAAATGGCATCAAGGTCCAAACATTGGAAGACACCTAAGACCTCATAAGGCCCCTTCCCAACCAACCATACACTTAAGAAGGTCAATCATTTTCGGCAATTGGCCAAGCACTTTTCAGGGCCCTCTGTTTTGAGAAACCACCACGTAAATGTTTCCGCCAATGCTTGTGTGCAAATGCAAATGCTTATGAATAGATCTAATCACATACGAACACATGATATGTAGCATGTTGCTGGGGTATGCACGGTTAGCATGTCGTATTTGCAAGCTTGGCTGACTTGGCTGGTTGGTGGTTTCAAGCCCTAAAAAAAATATTAGTCAACGAACCAATCATTTATGAATACCATGGAAAATAGAAAATGTTTAAAACCACCAACCAGTTGGGGCTTGTGCAATGTGAGCAATGTATCTTCTCCATGCAGCGGAACTGAGTCAAGCAGCTGGCCGACGTGAAATTGGACGCCTGTCCGATCCTTGCCAACCGCAAGCGTTGGTCGTTGACGCCGAACCACCGAGGGGGGAAGCATGGCGAAGCCGGAACATGGGGATGGGAACCTACCCAAACTGGTGAGTTCCGCATCAATAATTCGAGTAAATGAAGGCGGTACATGGCGACACTGGATACAAGCGACAGCCAGGTCAGTGAGAAATCAAATCGCTTGGGGACGCTAGGAAGGCCCAATAAGTGACAGGCAGCATGGCAGGTGTGGGAAGAATGACCCTACCTTGATCAAAGTAGCTTCCTTTCAAAGCTCAATTGGCTCATCACCAGCATTGAGGATTCACTTTGATCATAAACCCCCAAGAAGCTCGAGACCGCCAACAACGGCAAACGAGCACATCCTTTTGAGCACCACAGCTTGTGCTTAGCCTTGAAAGAAATAGGCCAAATCACAGGAAACAATTCCTTACGGAACCTGAAACAAATAAGCGAAAATGCTGAAGCTATTTGAAGCTTAAGCACGTCAACAGTAGTCAGGGTGCTGTGTGTGTAATCGGTGGCCATCCATGGTGGAAATCCATTGTCGACTATCCCCATCTGAGATTTATGGCATCCCCCAAGTGTGGTCGAATATACAAATGCCATCAATCTCAGAAGGATGCCAAATCAAATATCAACGAATATCATCCGAGATGTCAAATATATGTCAAATATCATCAAACATCATCAAGTACCAACAATACCCCAAACGACCCACTGCACATCGCTGCAAAGAGCTGGCGCCGCCCTGGACCCCGAATCGTCGTTCGGTGGCCATGGGTCGCTGTGCACTTCAAAGGCCACTGGCAGCTTTGGCGCAGCGGGGCGCAGCGGCAACGGGTGACCGCCTTGGGCAGCTGCCAGGGCCAGGGATGGTTTCTGATGGGTTTGGTGCTGGTGATTATGGTGAAGATGACTGGTTGGTGGTTGAACCAACCCCATGAAAAATATTAACCAACCAATGGTTGAAAATTACTAGGGAAAATAAAACATGTTTAGAACCACCAATCAGTAGTGGTGAAGATGAGGACGAAGTGGTGAGGAACAGGACTAATTGTCACAAGCTGGTGATGATGATGATGATGATGATGATGATGATGATGATGATGATGATGGGAGCCAGGACAAAAGTGGGGACGGTGTTGATCTACGCGAAAGTCCAAAATCGTGAAACCATGCTGCCCCAAAGGTGCCCAAACACACACACACACTGACTGACTGAAAGATAGGGAATCAGCACATAAAGGGGTTAATCATTGTGGAATTAGTCAGTCTATGGAATCAATCATTACCCACTATGGAATCCCATCCTATGGAATAGAGTCTATTGAATCAATCATTCTCCACCATGACAATAGAAGGAATCAATCACTATGGAATTGACGCTGAGTTGGCAGCGAGTCACATGGAACACAGGCAGCTTTAGCTATACTTTATGGACCACGCGTCTCCTCAGCCGAGATTCTTCCAACTTCCTTCGGATCTGGAGTGGGTGCCTGCATGCAACATGGGGGGTGATGTAGAAGGTCTTCTTTTATATGGTGTATTGTTTGCCATTAAGCTGTTGATGCAGAGATGCAGGTCAAATATGCATTGTACTAATTGTAGCCCACCAGCAGCCAACTCCAACAACGGAGGGCAGGTGTTCAACTCTCACGAATTGGGGCCACTCAGCCATTCCTTGGAGATCACAACCCCCTTAGAAATGCGGACCTCAAACATGTAAATCAATTTCTGTACACTTTTTTAAGCTTCTGGTCTCGATTTTTTTGTTTGTCTGGATTTTGGAAAACCCGGATAATTATTCAATTTTGGAGGTCTAATTTCGGTAATTGCAACTTACATTGCTGACATCCCCCCGGCATAGCATGTGATTATAGGGGAGTAGGGGCCTCCGGAAAATTTCAGGTCAAGAAACTCCGAACAGAACGGGCCCAACTTTGTGACCATAAAACACGGGCAACAAAAAAAACATCTAACCACTTTGTTAACCATCCCAAAAAAATGAAACACAAACATCTAACCAAACCAGGGCACATCCAAAGAAAAAAAACATACTGTGAACATCTAACTAGCAGAGATTCTAAGGGCAAAGCCGCCAGCTACAGGTCATTCAACCAGCCACGGGTCCAGCATGGTCCAGCCCACCTCCGCTTGCATCGTTTGGCAGTGCAGCTGCCGCGGCTCGGATCCAGGGGGCCGCAAGGGGCGCCAAGCGCATAGCAAGGAGCTGGCCACCCACGCCACCCACTCGCAACCTGGGGCCACGTGGACCCCCTGGGCAACAGCCATGAGCAACGGGATGCTTGGTGGCTATCAGCATTCATGGACCCATGCTTGGCAATTGGTGTCACAGGATTTCTAGTATTAAAATCTATGAGACGTAAGATTTATTGATCAGCATTGTTCATAATACCCTTCCGTTTGTATCAAATGGTTTCCATTCGAAACATAAGATTGCTTGATTAGTATACAATAATATTGACAATGGCCCTTTTCTTACAAAACCAACAATTCCACTTGGTAAGTCAATTGCTCCAGTGAAACAATTTCCATTGTCGTCAATTAAGTCTCTACCGCGCTCAATTCCACTAATCAAGTCACAAATTTATCTTCAAACAAGTTAGTAATTTCCGCTAATTTAGAACCAGCCTTCGCTATTCCATGAAGCACCTTTGAATTAACTAATATGGTGGTACTCAACCATTGGTGGTTTATTTCCATGAGCCAATGAATTGACCAATGATCGAGTATCCAACCAATGGTTAACTCACTAAGCAATTAATGATACCACTAATCAACCGTTAATATCAGTAACCAATGGTTGAATATTAACCAATGATCCACCAATGCTTGGTTTATATCCACTAATCCACTAACCAATGGTGTTAATTGGTTGTAAACCATTGGTTGTAAACCATTGGTTGTAAACCATTGGTTGTAAACCATTGGTTGTTAACCATTGGTTGTTAACCATTGGTTGGTTTAACTCCACTAGTATTGTTGCTTATGATACCCTAGTGTAAACCATTAACCAGCAACCTGTATGGTGGTAAATGGTAACCACTACCTATTAGTAACCAATGGTAAGCAACCATTAACCACTAGTATGGTTAGTATGTTACCCTATTATTAACCATTGGTGGTTGGTTTATATCCACTCACCAAGCAATGCTTTCCAATGCTGCGTGGATGATCCGACCCTGCTGCCGCGGCACGCCCAGGTCTCTCCAGCGCCAGCAGCGCGGTGTGCCCCCCATCCACGTCCGGCGCCAAGGAACGCCACGTGGCCGGGCACAGCCACCTGGCAGCTCTCCGTTGATGGTGAACCAGTGGTAGAACTAGTGAATATCATGAGTTATTCATGGGGAAACCAATGGAACCAGTGGTAGAAACCATGATTCCAATGGGGAAAATCATGATGATTTTTTGATAGTTCACCATGGAAAACCATGAGTTAATATAGTGAACTAGTGATAGATTTTAACATCTAGATGCGGAAGCCAGCTGTCTATGGTAAGTCTCCAGCATTAATATTGCTCAATCGATCAATCCACCAGACATCATAGTCACTCTCTAGCATAAATCTTGGTCAATGCATCTGACATACCATCCAAAGTTTAATAGCTGGGGGGTTACCACCAAATAAGGAAATTTTATAAATCTGGATCTCCTGGTAGCCATTCGTTGGCCAGAAATCAGCCATCATGTTACCAAAGGTTGACCATGATTAACCATGGATTGACTCTGAATTGAGTTTCAAGAATCATTCTTTACAATCAGTGTCCGTCATGAACCAGCAACCATTCTTGATCATGGTTTCCGCCTGCAATACTAGTAGATGGAAAGGTTTGCAAAGGTGATGGGCACTCAATTTTAGAAATAAAGATCAATCATTACATTGATCCGTAGATCGATAGACAAATAAATAGGTACATTGGTACGGTAGGTAAATAGATAGATCATCAGAAAAATATGTAAAACGTTACTTGAGAACATTAAATCTTGTACAGTAAACTCCAATCCTTGGAGATTTCCCGATATCTTCGCACATCCAAGCTCAAAATGGTCGGGCTTTGCGGCGAGATATACAGCGTTGGTCAAAAAGCTGTTCAATGATAGTGGATAACAGTTCATAAGCTCGTTGACTCGTTGATTGATGGCCAATCAATGGTTCGCAATGGATACTCAACGCACATGGATGCAAAAAGTAGCAATACCTGCTGAAGCCCCTGATATGTTCATCATACGGTTTTGATTTGTGCACACACACACACACACTAGCGACACCCGTGCACTATCTAGTGCCCCCAGACAAGCACAAATACAACCACTTTTGCCAGAGAAAAACTGGCGGCGTCAAAGCTGTCTTTTGCTAAACCCTGCTAAACCTGCTGGCTACCCCGCACCTCACTCGAGCACTGTGCTTGCGCGTGCCATTGGCAGCCCGACAGTCCTGACTCTGCTGAGCAGTGCCAATTCTAGCCATCCAGTAGTAAATCTTGAATAATCTTGAGCTGAGACTCATCATCTTTATAATTATACTTAAACGGAATCCGGTCAAATCATTATGTTCCAAAGCATCGCTACAGCACCACAGCTGAAAATGAAGGGAACAATGAGAAAACCACTCCATAAATCACGGCCGGAATGTTCTCGTGTTATTCTTCCTGTTCTCCTCTCTCTCTCTCTCTCTCGCTGGGCTTGGCAGTCTGCCGCCTCACAGAGGCGCCCAAAACACACTAGACCCGCGCTGGTGCTGCTCTCCTGTTCTCATGTCAAACATCCAAACACACGACCCTGTTATGTTCCTCCCAACTTCTTGGATCATGGAACGCCTTCGCAGCCTCCAACCTGCCCTATGGAACCCTCCAACCTGGCCGATGTCCTGGCCCTCAGCCAAGGCGAGCTCCAAAGCCTTCCGGCGCTGGAAGCCACCGATGGCCTCTGCCAGCCTTGGTGGCTTCGGTGCAACAAATCGCTGAGGCCCTGGGTAAATCAGCTTGTGGGAATCAGCTGGTAGTATATCTACAAAGAAATATCTAGGTAGCACATGGCCACGAAAAACGCAAAGCGTATAGCATATTTATAGGAAATTTGTAGGAACCTAGTAGGCAGTATATCTACACATGGTTATATGGTGGGACAATTTCAAACTCAATACCATACCACAATGTAGGCACACGCATGCAACCACTAATAGGTCATGAAGTAGCTACTATACGTACATATCTATGCATTTATGCGTTTATGTATGTTTGGGTGTATGGATGGAGGGAAGGAGGGAGGGATGAAGGGATGGATGGACGGACGGACGGACGGACGGACGGATGGATGGACGGATGGATGGATGCATGGATGCATGGATGGATGGATGGATGGATGGATGGACGGATGGATGGATGGGTGGGCCCGATGGATTGACAAACATATGCATGTACGTACAGCGCGCACGTACGTATGTGCGTATGCATATCTATGTGTGAAGGTTGGCCTGTGCATGCGTACATTTGAACATTTGAAATCTATGTACGTGTATGTGTATGCACTGTATGCATCTGTTCATCGATCTTTGCTTCAAACTCATATACTCATTTTGTCATATCTGATATCTGCACACATCTTATGAAAACATTGGACAACAAACCATGTGGTTTGTAAGAACAACCGCGAGTGACTACTACTGCCAGCCATCATCGCCACTGTCTTATTCTTAGCAAAACCTGATTAGACTGGATATGCCAGGGTGATCCACGATCCTTGTTGGTACAGTATCCGCACTGGCCTTTTCTGCATCTTGAACCATTTCAAAACAAACAATCCTGGGCCAACTTTTGTTCACCCAGCTGCGCTGATGCTTTCAACAGGGTTTCAACTGGGTGAAATTTGCCAACCAAACATGTAGCTTCGTCAACCCGACCAACCTCCCGGGCGTAGGGGAACAACCCCGGGGCCCCATAGCTTCAAACAGTTAGCGGGCCGCCATAGGGTACTGTGCTGGATAGGTGAAACACAGCATGGAACATGGATTTAACATGGATGGAACATGGATGGAACATGGATGGAACATAGACTTGCGTCATCTTGCGTCTGATTTGATGCTTGAGAAAGGGTTGACTCTTCGATGGCTGATAGGTATCTATCCATGTTTACTTCGGTTGCTTCTGCCCTTTGAGGGGGCTGCGAGCATCTACTCAGGCCAAGCCAGTACTGCCACCAAGGGGCTTTGCAGGAACCGCGGCCCATTCAGCACTCCCATCATCAGAGCTCCCTGTTCCTGCACATTGATCGGTGCATGGACCAATGCCACAGCGTTTGCCGCCTTCAAAACTCACAATGTGCGATCAAGGCATTGAGGTATCCACCATTTATAGCTGGCTCCCAGAATTTCCTGTCAAAAAAAAGTGATGTTCCCTTCCATGTTAGCTTACCACAGGCTATCCACCAATGACAGGGCCATTGCAACGGGTGATTTCTCTCCACCAGTTCGATGACCATCCCTTCAGACTGGTAATCACATGCAATCACCGTGCAGTTTGGATCTGAATCGAATCCGAGAGGTGTGCCAGCAAAACAACAGGTAAGTAGCGGCCTTGAATTGACAACCATCTTCTGAAAAAGTGCTTGTCTGGCTTATCCAACTGTTAGGTCTAATTGCTGCCCCATGCTGGAAATCTCCTCAAAACGGGGACCATTTTGCTTTCAAAATGGCAGCTGATCAAATCCATAGCTGTCAAAACCTTTGCCGACAAAAAAACAAAACTCACAGCCAACGTGTGCCAGCCCTGCTCCTGAATTCACGGATTGACCCGGGACTGCTGGCTCAGCATTTACCAAATATGGCACCTAGAGCCATGTGCAGGGATTGGGAAAGGGGGCACTGTGGCAGGATTGTGGTCTGTCGATTGGTTGTCAACTAGCGTGTCAATCATGCTGTAATCAACCGGCGTTGGTGGAGGAATTGCAATCTGAATTTCAGGGCTTAATTACCGAAACGAAGGATGAAAAGGGCACTGAAAGAATCCAAAAGAAAGGATTAGAAGATATTAGAAGAACATATTCCCTCTTTCTCCTATTGCTTTCTCTACCCCACAACAACGAATATCCGCTTCCCGGAATTCATCTTCACCAAGCTGCCGCGTCTGCTGTTGAAGCAGCCAGCAGCACCTGTGGGGCAACCTGTTGCGGTGATGGCCGGCTGCATGGCATGCAGCTTGGGCATGCAAACAACATGGGGCACAGCAACATGTGCCTGTAGGGCGTGCAGGTGCCGTGTGAGTGCTCATGCAGGATGATATGGGACACAGGACCGCAACCCTGAAACATAGGAATGCGTGCAGCATTGCAGCAAGCATAGAAATCTCATCAGGAACCATTAACATTATATTAACATCATTATATAACACATAATCAGCTGGACAAAAGCGTACACGGCCCGCATCGTTTTTATGTGGATTCCTCTAACCGATCGACATGAACAGTTGATAGCCTTAACAATTGGGAGGCGACTGATCAACCGACTTTCTGATCCACTATCGACCTGGCAGAGCACTGTGGATTCTTGTTGATGAATCGCCACCAGCAAGTATCGAATGCAACATGTTGAGGATTCATGTTGATGGATGTAACATGATGTTACTAGGTGCAAGATTGAAGCTCAAGCCACTTGAGCTTTGCCACTATCGCGCCAAATTTTGATATCACGTTTCAATGATAGTTGATGTGTTGCCTGCCATGGCGCCTTGCCGTCTGCAGTGGAAGGAGCACGGCTGAGGGTGGCCTCGCAACATTTGAGCACTGGCTTCGTGAGGAAAGCTTTGAATCCGATGGATGCGAGTCTTGAAGATTTTCAGACGGTCAATGCTCGATTTATCTTTGTTCAATTTCTCCTTAGAATTACTGTAATAGATAGCTCCCTGGAGCCAATCAAGGGAACAAATGTTCCACGAACTTTCGCTCACGGGAAAGGACCTGAGCGATGGCTGTGGGTCAAAACCCTGTACCCCTGCTTCCCCATCATTAACCAGGCTGTTTTCCCTCTTGTTACTGGTTATGATCCCCCGTGAAATTGGTTGGTTAATATTATGTTAATCTTGACCCAGAGCCAGATGTTTCCAATCCTGGGAACGCTCCACGGACCCCCCGCGGCACCTGAGAGACGTTGCCTTCGAAGCACAGGGTGTAGTCCCAGCGCCCGCGTTTCAGCCCCAAACATGGGGGCTCCAAACGAGGCACTGGGGCCAGCAACCAGTGGAAGATCTCAGGCGTTGACCTATGCCCATGCCCAGGTTTGGCAAGAGGTAATGGTGGTTTCTCAAGCCATAGGGAACCCTAAAAATGGTTGGTTTATTGCTTTAAACGGTTGATATCAAGTTGATATTGGATGAGTTAGGCGGGTCTCCTTGTGAGAAACAACCATCTAAATTTGGCTCTGGGATGTTGTGGGTATATAACGCAAAAATCAATCGTGTAAACGTTCAGGGTGCACGTCTGCATGCGATGTTTGCATACTGACCAAATTTCAACTCAGCGCGCTTGCCCACGTGATTTTTCTCAAACTTCTGTGAGCTCGGATGTATCGGAATAATCGATAGGTGGTAGGTGGAACAGGACGATGGTGGAACGTATCACTCCCTGGCTCAGCGGAGAGCTTCAAATCTTTGACATTCATGTGGCTCACAATCCTCGTGAAACCCTGAATTTCGGATGCCGAGTTGCATGGACCTCCCTTCCTGTGCTAAGCGGCAGCACGTCGGAAGCGAGAGGTGCATCGTATGGTTTAGGCCTTGCAACTGCGGCGGACGAAGCCACAAAGTTCGACCGGAGACCGTACCAGGACCTCTGTTGCTCCAGTTGTGACGGCGTGATGGCCACATCTTCCATGGCCGTCCTAGACTCGAACTTGGCATGAAAGCTCAGTTGTTTCTTCACCACTTGGGGAGCCGTTGAGGGCGGATCACTGAGATTACTCGGATCCATAAACAGCTGGCGTCTTCCCTCAAACATATGGCGGATTTATGTTTTGACCCTGCTGCAGTTATGGGAGGTACCTGATGCTGTACAGCTATCATTGCCCAGCCTGGGACCATTAGGAGACCATGAACAGACTAGGTATTCTCACATACTTTGACTGGGTATTCTCACATACTTTCAAGAGCTAGTTGTCTTGAGGAAATCGGCCAGCTACGCCAAAAACACACACACGCATCACACAGAATCACACAACATTGCAAAACATGTTATGATGATGATGATGATGATGATGATGATGATGATGATGATGATGATGATGATGCTGATGGTGATAATGACGACGACGATGATGACGATGATGATGACGATGATGAGGATGATGATGATGATGATGATGATGATGATGATGATGATGATGATGATGATGACGACGACGACGACGATGATGATGCTGCTGCTGCTGGTGGTGGCGGCGGCGGGGGTAGTGGTGGTGTTGATTGTGATGGTTGTCTTCAACAATTTGCCTGGATGGTTGTCTTCAAAAAACAGCCCCCCTGAGGCATCTCAAAGCATGGCAGTGGCAGAAAAGGCATGTATTTTTCCGAACTCAGTTGAGCCTGGAAAACGACAAGTAAAGACCAACAGTTGGTTATGTAATCAGTTCATTAGCAAAATAATGAGTAATCAAACATTGTGAAACCATTGATTTCACTATATGAATCATACTGGATCCAGCCTAACCATTCATTCACCCCAGCACGAAGGACGCCCATTCATTCGAACCCTACGCACCCTGGGTGCCTGTAGTCCAGGACGTGATCTCAGGCCCCTGTCCGCAGTTGCACTGCATGACCATCTCCGTGTGGGCGATGGAGTTCCTGGGGCTCGCTGGTCAGATCAGTGCCAGCCAAGCATGATGCCATAGATGGCCAGCAACGGGAGGTCCAGCTCTCAACCGCCAGTTGAACACCAGAAACAGCTGATGATTTGCCATCAGGGGTTCATTAAGTTTAAGATGGATCATGGATATTTTTGGATCCATCATTGTTCAAGAAAACTCCTGCGATGGAACTCTGGGAGACTAGCTGGCCACCCCTATCTTTGTGCCCAGATTCACATAGTGCAGCGACACCGAGCCATTCGGATGATCCTCATCGTAGCTGGAATTGTACCAACCTGTGCCAAGGAACCAGCTCAACATAACCGCTTGGACATTATCCAATTCTATTATCCATATTTATCATCCCGCATATCAATTCGTTTCTACAGTTCTATCCCCGTTTGATTGGGCCCTGGGTGGCTCAACCCCTGCCATTGACCAGCATGAGTCATCATGAACCTTCATTGGCAATCATTGGGCGGGTAATCCAGCCTACCTACTGCTATCAGCCATTCTTAGTTCATGATAAGGTCAACCTTTGTCAACCACTATCATTAACGATTACCAGCCATTAACAACCACTATCAACCAAAACCAATCATTGTCAACCACTATGGGCCACAATGGTTTAATGATTAAATCACTGAGCATCATTGACCAACATTACTGTTTATACGTAGAAATCTAGATAGAAACTATGATTGACCATGCTCCCTGACGATGGGAGAACATAAACGACGGTTCATGAATAATGTTTACATTGAACATGATGATCATGACAATTCTATAATCAACGATTCCAAACGGTTCACATTTATTCCTTGAGTGATTTGTGATTCGAAATGTGTTTAAAGAAAATGCTCTATAATGCTACTCATGGTCGTTAAAGGACAAAAGTGGTTGGAGTGTATGGGGTCATCGTGATACCAAACTACATGATAGGCAACATGCTAACGTTACAGGTTTACATGTGCTTATCCATACATGGGAATACGTCCAACCATGAATGACAATTGTCGCAACCACACCAACGGCCTAAGGGGCAACCGCTTCATATTATGGCTCTGTCTTTCTCAATACGTCTCAGGGCCCGTAGAATCTCCATCATTGAACGCCGAGGATTGAGAATCTGAGGGGGCTGAGGTGTCATCAGGTGAGTCATGATTACAGGTTCAAATCCCATAGCCATGGGTTTGATTACTTGTTGACATAGATGAATCAGTCTTAATTAATGAATATCGTGTATATTCATTGATGGTATTCTATCAAAGTCAATCAATCAGTTTCTATCTCACGACTCGACATCCCCAAGTTCCATACCTCTAGCACCTATTTGTTGAGCTCACTTAGCCGGGCCATAGGCGGGGCAGCTTCGACAGCATCGCCGCCTAGGTCGATGCGTTGCAGCCATGGCTTTGGGGCCCAAGCAACGGCGTCGCTGCTGAAACAAATGCCTCGGTGCGCCAGAAGACGGACTGGGGATGAGCATCGGATCAAGACAAGCCGTAGCAAACAGTCTCAAGTTCGGTAATAGATAATAGAATTAAAATCAAATGAAATGACATAACCGTTTATCATGAAAATGAATGATCATGAAATGATCACAAACATCATGATCATCCCCAAGATTCATGACCCCAGTCCCCAAGATTCATGACCCCAGTGTTCTCCCTTCAGTGCTGCTGGATGCAGGCCAAATACGATACGACCAGGGCACCTCGCTCACATTGACCTGGCACTCACCCAAGGCTTATTGAAAACATCGAGTTCTGGAGAAGTTGTGAGCAGCTGAGCATCCACGTGCCACGATGACTTCTGTGATCTATGTCATACAAAAGAAAATGTGTGCATTATGTTGGCAAAACATTGCATGTAAAAAAACATATATACTATGATGCGTACATCATTTGATCTAGAACTTACATTGGGACAAATACCTCTTCAGCCTGTTCCTGCATTCTTATTGTCTGCATCTAGGCAGCCACCTCGAACATTTGTGCAATCAGGGCATCCAGCATTCCACAAAGCATCCCACCCTCCAGCAAATCTTGCAGTTCAATTGTTTCCTGCTCTTGTGCTTGTTGCTCACCGCGGTTGCATCTCGCTGCTCCCATGTCTCTCTGCTGTCCACGCAATGTGCTTTCCGGTGACTGAGACGGACCGAATCACTGTGGCCAACCGTAGGAAGCCACGGCATGCCAGGCGTGCCAGGACGCTGCGGTCATGGCAAATGGAGCACCAACACATCAAAGAATGGCATAGCAAGCAGCAAAACAACAAACAGTGATCAGTTCTCGTCCTCGTCGTCCTACCTGCGGATTGTTGTTCCTTGTTGCTAGTGTTCCTCATCACTGGTCGATTCATATTCATCAAGCAACTGATTCATCACACCAAGTTTAGCTTAAACAATCTTAAATAGCTTGTGATCTAACAGTAGTAAGATAAGATTGTTAAAGCTATAGTTTTACTTGTGATTTATGTCTCCCTTATCCCAACATTGGCCCCTGCAACGGAACGAAGCAATTCCCGTGGCCTTGTGATGCCAAGCATGGCATCGATGTCGCAAGGGAGCCCAGCGAGCAGCAATGTCCTGGGCGGCCATAGCTTTTCTCAGCTTCTATGATAAGGAACTAGTAACGAAACCAACTAGTTACTAGCAACTAGATCTTAATCATCATCTAGTATGTACTATCTAGTTGCTAGATAAGTAACTATGATCTTTGCTTAATCAGCTGAATCTATGCTTCCCAACTGGTAATTAGCAAGTAGAGTAACTAGTAGTTACTAGTTGAATCTAGCAACTAGAGTACCTAGTAACTAGCAACTAGTTCCGTAGCTTAATGAGCTGAATCTTTGATTACCAACTAGTAACTAGCAACTAGAGTAACTAGTACTTACTAGTTGAATCTAGCAACTAGAGTAACTAGTAACTAGCAACTAGTTCCTTAGCTTAATGAGCTGAATCTTTGATTGCCAACTAGTACAACTAGTAACTAGCAACTAGAGTAACTAGTAGTTACTAGTTGAATCTAGCAACTAGAGTACCTAGTAACTAGCAACTAATTCCGTAGCTTAATGAGCTGAATCTTTGATTACCAACTAGTAACTAGCAACTAGAGTAACTAGTAGTTACCAACTAGTAACTAGCAACGAGAGTAACTAGTAGTTACTAGTTGAATCTAGCCACTAGAGTAACTAGTAACTAGCAACTAGTTCCGTAGCTTAATGAGCTGAATCTTTGATTGCCAACTAGTACAACTAGTAACTAGCAACTAGAGTAACTAGCAGTTACTAGTTGAATCTAGCAACTAGAGTAACTAGTAACTAGCAACTAGTTCCTTATTGTAATGAGCTGAATCTTTGATTACCAACTAGTAACTAGCAACTAGAGTAACTAGCAGTTACTAGTTGAATCTAGCAACTAGAGTAACTAGTAACTAGCAACTAGTTCCTTATTGTAATGAGCTGAATCTTTGATTACCAACTAGTCACTAGCAACTAGAGTAACTAGTAGTTGAACCTAGCTCAAGGAGCTTAGTCTATGATATGGAAGTAGTAACTAGCAACTAAAGTAACTAGTAACTAGTAACTAGAAACTATAGTCACTAGTAGTGGTCAATTTGCTCAGTCAAGAATTGTCAACCATCCGTGATGAACCCTAGTTACTGTTAAAATTGAACACAGTAACCATACATTTGATATCATTTGATACTGATCAGCCCAGAACATAGACCGTCGTGTCAAAGCACAGCGGCCAACTATGTGAAGGCAAGTGATGGTGGTATGAAGTTCAAGGGGCTATCCATTGTTTGTACACAAACGTATGTACTTCCCAAACCGCCAACAGAATACACATGTAGTCGTATGATGTCATATGTGCGTGTATGTCTCATGATCTGACTGTTGGATGTATTTGGACGTCTGAAATTCTGCACAGTGATCGCCAAGCACATCTCAGCTAGGAAAATTGTGTTGAGCAGGTCGGCACCGGCTGCAGCATGGAAAAACAAATTGCTAAGCACGACAACTCCCTTGAAAAAAGTGATCCCCCAAGAAACATTTGATCTATAGTACATGCACTACCACTCATTGAAAGCACTATCGATTGCCTTCTGATGTCTTCTGCTACTTTGCGCATTATCTCCCTCGCAGCCCGGCCACAACTAAGGAATGTCCTAAATCATTCCTTCCCATCTAGAGTGATCAGCATTGACTATACACTGACCATGACAACTGCCACGAACAAAGATGTATCAATCTCGGCGACTATGATATGATGATATATGATGCGCTGTTTTTCTTTGGTCCCAACGGATTGGAACCATGCAAGTGCTCCAGCATTTCAGCTGGAAACATTCTTCCAACGAGACAGTTTCCAGGGCCGCAAGCTCTGTAATCCCCAGCCCTCTTCGCTCGAGAGACCTCCTTGCGCTTTTCATCGCGCGAAGCCTCTTGGAACTTGCAAGTGGTCACCTTCCGCGGTCAGGTACGTCGACACAGCCTACTTCCTCTGCTATACACAGGACTGTATGAAACAAGCTGGCTAATCTCCTTCTCAAGTGCGCAAGGTTTAGACTTGCTAATTGCATCTAAGCGATGCTTTTTAATTGTTGATGCGTTAGCGTCATATGATATTGGGGCCCAAGCATTGTTGAGTGATGAGCTATTACATGCTATTGTTGTGGAAGTGTGACAGGTGGTTTATGTATTTGTTTTAATCGGGTGCTTGGGAATCGGGGATTTTTGTGCTACCAGGGTCGCACAAGTTGAAGATTCTTGAAGCAAATTATCGGCGGAAGAGAAGGCCCAAGTCATCCTTCTTTAGCAAAAGGCCCAGAGAACCCAAGCAGAGCTGCTTGCCACGATGGCCCTGGCGAAGCAAACCCTGGTTGTAAGAAAATGCAAATCGATACTGAGACGGCTGTGGGTCAAAACTCTGTACCCCTGGTTCCATCATTAGCAACTGTTTTCCCTATTATTTGTTGGTTATTATCCTCCATTATTGGTTGGTTAATTTTGACCCATAGCCATACTGGACTATGACCGAAGGAACATCCTCAAAAACCGCGAAACCCCCGCCTTTCCCGCCAAGTGCAGTCGTTGCGTCAGGATTCTGCCGCCCTCGCCTCGGGACTCAGGAGAGGCCGTCTCTGCCAAAGGCATCAAGAAGGCGTAGTTGTTCGGCATAGGCTTGATAAGTCAACGAAAATACGCATCTAAGTATCTGATAGTTCGTAGGCCATATATTGGGCGTTGGCATCTAAATATTTTGATATAAATAAAACCATATATGTATACACATACATTGATGCGGCTAAATGCTTTAAACCAGTCTTTGAAGAATTTTGAAGTCTTTGCTTCGCAGTGGTTTGAGTCAAGCCCTTAATCTCCAACAGTACTGGCCATCAAAGCATGGTCAAACTTGATTTGCACCATTCACCAAATGCTTCCCACCAAGTCCATAAGGTCAACTACTAAATTGCTATGTAAAAGCTTTAGGAATGCCTGGGCCTGAATGGATGCTGGCGGATGATGGCAGTGACGGCTCGCTGTGTGCGGTCAGAGACAGCCATAGACCAAGTGAACCAACGAGTTTGAGTTTTCTGGATTCCTGGATGGGGAAATTCCAAAACGATCATATCTACTCATTCTTGAGCCAAGCATCATTAATATCAAAACACTTTTGCTCAGTGCTAACAAAGACCAACCTCTTGGGCGTTGGTTGTACTTGTTTTTCCTTCCTAGGTGATCAATCGCACTGAACGGGCAATGACAGGTGTGCGTCAGTGCAGCATGGATTTCCACCTGGAGTTATGGGGATATTCCCACTGCCTGCAGGGCATGATCAGGTATTGGTTGATGGATGCCTGTCCCGGTGCTCAAGGACCCCCTTTGGCGTACATTCTTATACTTGGCTACGCTGATGTAGGCCATTGCCCTCCAGAGCATGCAAAAGCAAAACCCATCGGGAGCCAACAGTAGTAACCATCTTGCAGAATACAGTCAAAATATTCAGCCATTTGCAATCGCTCTCAAGCAACATTGGGATACTTCGGGCAACTCAACCAGCGACCATATAGTTCTGACAGGATTTTGCCGCCGAAAAAGCTAAAGGTTACCATTAGCATCTGGCAGGCTACCTGACCGAGGCTTGTCCACCACCACAGTGTGCCTGCGGCTGGACGTGTTTATGCTTGCATCAGTTGGTTGAATCACTTGCACTGTTTGTTGACTGGATCTTGGTTGCTCGAGAAACATCATGGAGCTTAACACCCTATAATTACTGCATTCTTGGGTCCTGTTGCCTACATATTCCCAGTGCCCTGGTATGATCAACCATTCTTTGCCATAGTTCTTATTTGGAGTGTCACCGTGCCCTGGTAGATTTGATCGACCTCCTCTGTTCACACTCTGGCATACTAACCCAGTCACCCGGGCGCTCCCTCTCTCTCACTCACGCTCTCTCTCTCTCTCTCTCTCTCCCTCCCTCCGCGCTAAAAATCATCATTTTATAGGTAAACCATCTATAAATTGCGGAATTCCCACTTCCGAGTCAGTTTGCCAAAGCCGGGTACTGGACAGGAGGGCGGAGAACCAAACAAGTCATGAAAACGGGTATGAATCTTGTGCCACCATATGCACTGAACAGCACGCACCGGTGGAATATGGGAAGGATGTAGCTAGCTGCAGCCAGCTGCCTCCACTTTCTATGATCCACCACAGCCGAACCAAGTTGCCGAACCATTCACCACTTGTTGACCATCATTATATACTGCCATTAAGCGACAAACTCATCAGTCATGATTAGCCATCTTTACACCACACTAATGTTGCATTCTGATTGCCGGGGCGGCACTCAGGTACTCAATAGCAAACAGATACAAGCTTATCAGGCCAAATCGTTTTTGTGGTGGTCACCAAATGATTGTTTCTATGTTGAGGGAGTGAATGCTAACAAATATGCTGTGCTTTCAAGAGGAGACAAGTGAACGGTTGAAGTATGGGGTGTATATTTACGTCTTCAACGTAAACACATACCCGCATCGCAAAAAACTTCAAATTCATCTGTATATAAGTGTATGCATGCTCATATTCAAACATATTCATCTGCATATGCACCCACCAATAGGGAACAGGTGCCCTTCAACTCATGAAAGAGACAATGTATTGCTTTACAAATGCAATCGCCTAAAAAAGAAAACCAACTCAACGGTAGATTGCTTGCCACTTGCTTCAAATATGCATTTTTTGGGGGAGCATGTGCCCCGAAGTACAGAAGCTTGAATCAAAACTGCGATCCTTAGCGATCCTCTATGTTTGAACCTACGTAAGTCAGCTCGAAATGGATAGCCAAACTTCCGTCATGATCCCTAGCAAACTTAAACCAATTCCAAAAAAAAACAGCGTCATGATTCACTCCCAAAGGTCGGTCACACCACAAATTGTCCCACATATGAGGATGAAACACTCACCACCATCGTCAACCATGACTATTATACAAGCATGAGCCAACCACTACTGAAAATCATTATATCACTACTTTCCACACATCATCCACCATGATTGACCATAATGAAAACCTGATGAACCATAGTTCATCATAATTAACCTATCATAGCCAATACTGAATACTGTATTCGCTCCACTCCTATTAACGATCCCTGCAGGCTAGAAAAAATGCAATTTCCGGTGGGCAACCATCTACAAATCGCAAAAAATCCACTAAACAACTAGACGTTAATAGTTGAACAGCATATAATGATGATAAGCCAAAGATCAATGACCAGTGAACCATCAAAGATCAATAGTCTGTAGCCACTTTACCACAGACTGCCGGCAATGGGCACACGACCAGCTCTCCCATCAGACCTGGCGCCACCCAGCAGTGGTCGCCACGCTGCTTGAGCGCAGCTGGCCACGCAAGTGAGCAGCGCAGCCACGCGCATGCCGGCGAGTCCATTGCTGAGAAGCGTGCAACTGCTTGCATGCCATGTTTCAGCACAGGTATTTGTCAAATAAAATGAACCAACAGAAACAAAATATACAACTAAAACTATATATGAAATGATATGAACATGTGCATTTTTAGTTGCATCTCTCTCTACATCGCCTTCAAACAAAAATAATATATTCATATATAACTATGTTTATTTATGGTTCAAAACGTCCACACATACACATACACACATACTATATACATGAATATCAGCTTGCTCATAGTCGTTCGCATGCTCGGCAATGCACAATCAAAGTTGGCTCTTTGCCCATGAATCAGGGTTGCTTTGAGAAACACATGACAGCCGCATGTGGGACGTGCCCATGCTTACTCTCTGAAATATATCCTGACATTGCATCTCTTACTGGACAAAGCAGGTTCATTCAGGTACAG
>VSDK01012652.1:97159-107159 GCA_009767595.1 Symbiodinium kawagutii | reverse complement strand
GCTCCACATATAAATTTAGTCACAACTCGGTTTTGTCAATGGGCCATAAACACGTGCCACTTTGCCGACATATCTACGGTTCAGTACAGTTCACTACTGCTATGTGTTGCATATCTTGTCACAGCCTGCAGCACTGTCACACCTCTATGCTCTCCTCGTAGTCCATGTCTTCTACCTTGCAACCATGCACCGCTGAAATCTGCTGAACAAATGGATCATTCAACCAACTCAGAACCCCAACTGCCTTCGAAAACAACAGAATTCAACATCAGCTCAGTGCTGTTTCTAGTTTTTACCACATCAATTCAAGGCACTGATGCACACTCGGGTTTTGCCCCAACGCGTCCACACATGTCCAACAATTCATGCTCTCACCTCATGTAAAAGAAACAAAGTGTTTGCTGACTGTTGAGGTGCTAGGAATGGACTGCCACAAAAACAGCCTCAAAAAATAAGACAACATAAGAATCCTTTGTGAGCACAACACTCATTGATAGCTTTCTGGCAAAGTCAAATTCCAAGCATCAATGTTTCAGGATAGACATCCCTCTGTTGGCTGGTCTACTTAGCCCTTGCTGGTAGCTTGCCCTGTCCCTCCTCCTCGCCCGGTGAACATCCGGTATGCCCCATCCACCGATGTCGCCTTTCGCTTGTAAACTTCGATGAGTCGACTCGTCTCCCGAAGCCATGCGTCATAAGCATCTAGGTACACCTTCCACGGGTGGTTGGTTATGGTTGCATGTAAAATGCCCCCCCCAAGTATTCACCATCAGGATCCATGATTCAGATTTGTCCAGCCTGAGCAAGGTCGCTGTTTGAAAGACAGGGCAACACTTAGGATGGTGGCTGGCCTCGTTTTAGCTACGAGTAGGACCAAAGTTTATTACCCAAATCAAACAGAAAATGACAGGATGGATCATGCTGCCTCAACAAAGGGATTGAGTTATAAGTACCTTTAAGGTACCAGTACCCCAACACGAAAGAAGTAATACCATGAGTAGCAACGGCATGAAGAGTCCAGGGGTCCATGTTTACGATGGGCTTCCTTCGAAGATCATTGAAGCTGTCAAAGTACGAGTATGAATTTGTACTCAGTAACGTAACATTTTGGAATCCACTAGTTTGCAAATACACACCGACATGGAACAATATGAGCCTAGCTGATTCCCGAATCGCGATTTGCACAAACAAAAAGATTACTGCAACTAAATCTCTATATTTGATGGCCGTTCCTCGCGGAACAACTCCTAGCAACCTGTCCGATGCTTCCCGTGAAATGCTTCCAGAAGCAATGCCTATCGGACCCTTGGCGCATGAAAAAGCACCATAATCATCCTAGCCCTCCGCAAACGAAATAGAAAATCCATGAAAAAGCCCGATGAAGAATAGCTATCAATAGCTCACAAATCCTTGAATAGAAGATCCCCATCCATGAAGAATCCGGGGCTGCCAGTGGTCCAGCCCCGCCTCCCATTGCTTTCGGCCCTGCGCCCAATCGGACTCGTAGTCGACCTCTCTCTCAATTAATTTTGCGCCAGTTCACTGAGATGAGCAGCCCCAAGCCAAGGCATGACATCATGGCTGCCTGTTGTGTCGTTTTTTCTCCTCGCACGTAAACATACATCAATGAACCTAGTACATAATCAAATATAGTCTTGAAAGCACCACCAAATGCGGACCTCCACTAATGCTGTTTTGATGACAGACCCATCTGAGGTGCCGCGCCGGAAAGGGTTGCACACCCCAATCGTCCTGTCCCGTGCCCAGGGAAGTCCCAGCTGGGCTTTCCACCCATAGCGATGGATAAGGAATGCATATGGCATATGTCAAGCTGATTGGTATCGCCACTTGGGGGCTTGCTTTGGCAGGCATGGGCTGGACAAACCGAGAGCTCTTTTTTGATTTCCAGCTGGGGAAATGGTATTTTACAAGATCGTGTTCGTGGAGGGGGGAACCAATTACATATAGTGCTTCAAACAGTCTTCGTGCTGACAAGAGTTCTGCGAATACTATGAAAAATACTTGTTTTCATCAGTATATTAGTAAACAAAGGACAGTATAGGATGTAATTCAGCCTCATGTCCATATTTCTAAGATTGGGTAGATTTGTGGCCCGTGGCCCTCCCAACGTTCTTTCGTGAATCGATAATCACGAGCCATCCTGACCCAGGAGAAATCTGAAGACCAAAAACGGATGAGAATACTTCAAACTTGCCCCACAGACCCACGGACAAATCTCAAGGGCCAGGGATGGACATTCCGGACCCCACAACGCCAGGCCCACCCAGGCCTTCATAGAGTACTTGGGGCCTCATCTGCTGGCTGTGCATCAACTTGCAATCCCTCGTTGACTACTTTTCGATGAATCACGATCAAGCAAAGGTCACAAATACAAACAACGCACACACACTGTCCTTGTTTCTCCCGCTATTGCTCTTGTTCTTCTTATGAGGGAAGAAACTACCTGCGAACCTTTCATCTGCGTACATGGGCGTGTCAGCACCTAACATCGAAAATGTGCCTCCAAAGTGGCGTCCCAATCAATTTTCTTTCTATGTCCACTTGGCTGACTTGAACAAAGACAGATTAGAACACCTGACATAGATGGGCAAAGCTACACATTGAATATCTGGTCATTGCAATTTCTCAATTGAAAATCAAGAAGCCATCTTTGGAATGGAGAGCACTTTATTCATGCAAGACTATGCAGGCTATCCACGGGTGCCATTGGCATCGGGAGTTTTCAGGATCAAACGAGGCAAGCCATCTTCATAGAGCCAGGGGTAGCAGCAAGCATTTGGGTCCTTGGAGCGGGACCCACACGAGCACCGGCATGGGGGTGGTGAACGATGAGAACCGGGGGAGATTCTGCATATGCGAGTCACGAGCGCAAAAGTCGAAAGATGCCAAATACATCTAAATACCAAATCTAAACCCTAAACCATGCCAGAAACAAGTGACTCCACGGAACATCAATACAATACGGGCCATAAATTGAAAAGAAGTGATTCAGTACCCAGGGCAGGAGACACATCTTTGCGCGGAATGAATGAAGCGTGATTCAAGGGCCCTCGTGCGCATCAAGCGCATGCTGACCGTTGAACTTTGGCGCCCGAGGCGGGTCCCAGGAGTCAATTTCATCTCTATAGCCATGGGCCATTGCGTTACCAGTTGATTAGTCATCATGAACCATCACTAACCATCTCTCTCTTTATTAACAATGAACCACTAACTGGCTAACTGTCCTAAAGATTTATATTCTTCTTGCTCAAGAAACTTAAGCCATGGTTGGGCGCACCCTTTTTTCATGGACATCCCTCATGATCCGCAAGCACAAATGCATGATTTTTTCATCTCTCTCCCTTCCCTAGCAGTTTGGCATATTGTATTTTCCAGGCAGGATGACTGTTCGCAACACGAAAAGCCTCGTTACAAACACGTGCCTGGTTTCACTGGAGGTTGTGTTGGTGTATTATGTTGGTGTGGTTGTATGTCAAAAGGGCAGGGTCGAGCACAACATCCCGAAATGGGTACCGGTGAAAATTACTCTGCATCCTGACGGGTGCAAACAGTGTGACAATGTTCATAATTGCATATTTGTTTTCGCTCCTGGAAGCAAAGGTGCGTTGCTTTGCTCTCTTTCCAAAATGAAAGCATGTGAAAACTCCCACACTTGATGTCATATGACATCTGACTCTCAAAATTGACTCAACAAAAGCAAAGTTGCCGCTTGGACCACGAGCACATTCATTAAATTTTACTAGACCATACTGGACCTCTCCAGATTATGTACCTCCGGGTTACGTACCATTAACTTTCAAACCCCATGGATCAAATGTTTTACCGGTCAAGAAGCATGACGAAGTGGCCCAGACCTCCTGCGCGCCCCATGACACCAACTTCCAACCATTGGTTGATTCTGGTTTGTGGCTCTGTGCTGCTCTGTGCATGAATGGTGTCCATAAATGGTCATGTGCAGCATACCTTGCAAAACCGGTGGATTCCCATTCCAAAAAATCGTGGTTTTGGGATGGTTGGGGGTGATTGAAAATTCTCGTAAGTAATCCCCGCCTTGCGTGCCCCAAAAACGAGCCATGGCAGCCATACCTCATCTGGTTGGAGATGTCCGAGACACACGCCACCTGCCCCACCAGTAGGTCTCGGCCGCCTCCTTCGCCCAGGGTGACCCCATCAACACCAAGGATCACAAGGCTTAGGGAAGGCTTAAGGGATAGATGTGCCTGGTTTGTGACCACAAATCCCGTGCTGAGATGAGGATCCAATCACCTGCCTGGATTTCAAACATGCACTTCAAATATCTGTGAGCATGTGTCTATACACAAACATCGTTTTTTCAAGTTTTGGCCCCGGGTTGCGGAAGATCCACGTGCTGCCACTAGTCAATGGTGAGCCAAGACGTCCTGTGACCACTCATCTTCCGCTGGCACTTCTGCTCGTGGCATGGCCAAGGTAGACCGAGCAACTGCTTCTCTGAGTTGCTTGGTTGCTAGATGTTGCTAGACATATTCTGAGTGGAAAATCATTCAAAGTAAACATGTCAAAACAAAGGCAAATAAAAACAACGAAAGATAATAGTCAGTTTGAGGGTGTGTGTGTGTGTGGGTGCGTGTGCGTGTTTGCATTTGTTTTTGAATGCAAATTGTCAATGATGGCTATAGCATTTGTTGG
Source organism: Symbiodinium kawagutii (assembly GCA_009767595.1). Classification (NCBI taxonomy): domain Eukaryota; class Dinophyceae; order Suessiales; family Symbiodiniaceae; genus Symbiodinium; species Symbiodinium kawagutii. The sequence continues at coordinate 102,470 of VSDK01012652.1, read as the reverse complement.
CCATCATTGTTCTAGCAATCGCTCTTGGATGGATATGGCTGGCCATTTGATGTCATCGATGGAGCTTTCAGCCCTTGTTTTTAAAGATGTAGCCCCAAGCGGCACCAAACTCAGCGACTGAGAATAAGCCTTTCTGACCAATGTGCCTTGCTGCAACGCCCAAGGGGCAATATGGTGCGAGAAAAAGCAAACCGAACGTTTATAGTGCGGCAAATCTCAGAAAAAAAGACAAGTTGAATCTAGAATCTCATTTCTGGATGTGTGCGGGGCTTTCAGGAGGTCTCCAAACGTGGAATTTCAGCACCCACTTTGTGAACCTTCGTCAGACCACACGGACACACACACACACACACACAATGGAGTCGAGCTCATGCCGGCGTGACGCGCGCAATAGCTGTCTGAAGTCTGTTTCCAATCATAATAATCTGCTGTCGACGCTGCACATAGTAGGTGTATAATCAAATATATTTATATATATATATATATATTCATGTGTATGTATTGAAATATGTTTGAACATATGTAAATATAAAGATAAACAATAGCTGTTCCCTGACGTCCAATGTTTGGTCCGCTAACCCTGGGAAGCCTTAACCTTTGAAATCGCATAGCTTCAAGACCTTCAGCTGACATTTGTGGAACCTCTGTGCTGTGAAACTGCGCTGTGAGACTACGACTGGGTGACACGCATTGGTTGACAGGGCTCTGTTGGTGAATAGTGACCCGCGGTCATCAGAATATGGACGAACCAACTACCAAAAATGCAAAGTGTCGAACCAGCAAATCAAGCGCATTACATAACGTGCTGGGCCTGTTAGGCTGTTCCTGCCCTGCTTGCTCCACATGGCGACCTCAGAAGATTTCCACTTCCATCCTGGGCTCGGATCAGCCACATCAAAAGCTACAGGGATCTGCTACGTTGCAATTGATGAATGCTTAATGCATGGCTAACAAATAGCATCTAGTAACTCAGCCAGTATATAGTTCATATTTGTTGAGGAAGGCTTAAGTAGTAGCATCTAGATCTTTTGACTGGTTAACCAATGGTGAGCTAGTGGTATCCGGTAGTCGGTGATTGGTTGGCGGACAGTTTGATGGATGGGTCATGGTTGTAGCTAAAAAGTACACTGGACATGCGAAGCTCGAACCATGGAGAAATCAAAAAAGCCCACGGTTCATCTGTGGGAAACGTGCGGTGGCAGTGCCCGGACACCGGGTATCGCCGTCGCCTTTAGTCATCTCAGGGATCGAACTGTGGCGAGGTCAATGTTCTGGCACCGTGGTGAACCCCAAATGATCACACCAGCTGGGATGTTCAGTTAGCCAATTTTTGGATGGCCAATATTGACTGATGGTTAAAGGTTGAACGCCATTATGTATGATACCCATAGAATCCATAAATCTAATGGCTATATGTTGAAACCATGATGCCCATAGAATCTTTGATGGTTTCATGGTTATATCCAAACAATATGGGTATCATCTATGGGTTGCAACCATTGTGGTTGAATCCAACCCATACATGATACTCACTATTGGATTTGTGCTCCTGATTGATATTTGCATCAATTTCATGGTTTTATCCCAAAAAACAGGTAGCATCGTTCATCCATGGGTTGAAACCATTCTTGGTGCTACGGCAGTGGGTCAAAACCCTGTACCCCTGGTTCCCCGATCATTAACCATAGTTTTCCCTTTAAAGTAGTTGGTTATTATCCCCTATGATCAATGGTTAATATTGACCAATAGCCATACCCATAGAATCCATAAATCCAATGGGCAAAACATTTCCTTTTTTTGTTGCTCTCGAGACGCCGTCCGCCTCGCTTCAAACGTCTCGCGACCGACTCTCGTGGTCGAGCACTGCGCATTGCACTCAAACTGAGAAGGCGGTTTAGTTGGGAATGGTTCATAGTTTGGTAGTGGTTCAGTAGTGGTTGCTACTAGTTCTTAATTAACCACTGTTAACCCCATATATCCCCATATTAACCACTGATATCCACTCATGGTGCTTGGTAGTTGATGATTGATGGTCCATGGTGGTGCTGAATGATTGCCTTGTGCGGGGAGGAATTCACAAATTGCAGGAGCACGTGTCTCTGCAGGCATGGATGCAGCCATGCGCATCCGTTTTCGTTAACAAGGATCACTTTTTTGGAGAAAATCAACCCCTTCATCCTAGTGCTTCTTGGCAAACAAAACACCTTGGATTGCCAGTTCTGTTGTTCTTGATTTGGTCAACGCAGTCGGCCATGGTCCTAGTAACCAAAAAGGACAGCAGCATTCCCCAAAACTCAGAATACCTCTGCCATCCTATGCCACATTTAACCCGCGGGAGTGCTCTATTCGCGTCCAACTGATTGTTTCATTAGTTAGGGTTTTTGACTCATCATTACTGTAGGTTGTCTTGTTGCTACTATTCACGGATCTTGAATAAGGAAATCCAAAAGGACAAGACTGAAAACACAAACAGCTCAGTTGTGTTTGTCAATTCTTGGAGTTTTCTTCCTGCAGCTTCCCAACGCTTTTGAATTGATTTCTATAAAGTGAAAAGGTTGGAAGCAGGGTTACCGTGGAGATCCCCTACTGCCAGACCCACCCTTAGAAAATCTGAAGGGTGTTTTGTATTGCGGGGAGGGGAGGGTTTAGCAATATCTCGAGGAGATTATCCGTTTATATTGAGCAAGCCATACCGATGATGCCAACAACTTGTACACAGGTGCAGCAAATGCAGTGCGCGGGGACTGAAACGATTTGGATTCGAAAAAGGCATCAACACTCAGAATCCAGTGGTGCAGGGTCTCCATGTGACTGCTGGCTTGTGGGAGAGGCTGCTATGATGAGTTTCACATTAAGCCTCACCGCCTCACCCGAACCACAGCCCTTGCATCAATGACCACATTGCAAAACTGCCATCCAAAAGTTCCTCTGACGTGGCCTTGCACCGGGATTGATTTTTGTCATCACAAGTAAAGGTGATAGATTGATGAGACTATCCAGGTAACGAATTTGTTGAAATGCACAGGTAATGTATACTGTTAGGTGATTCATGATTTCTTCGAACATGGCCAGCACTCTCTCCACAGCTCGGCACCGGGACCCTGCCAAGCAAAACTTCAAGGCTATGAGGCAACAGCATCTCCAAGTCCAAGAGCAGAGCAGAAAACATGGAGATCCCGAATGTGACTATTCTCCATCCGAAATTCCAAACCAATATCCAAATGATATCCAGATATACCCAGACCTTTGTCCTCATAAGAATCATCACCAAAGCTCTCTTGAAAAAAGGGCCGCCAAGTGGACGCCGTTTCGATACGTTTCGAAGCATCAGTTGGAACTCCCCGACTTGCCAAAAGCCGCCACACGGCTGGAATTGTCCGCCCTGGGGGAGTTGTTGCGGCACGGGCACTCCAGTTATCCATGCAGTCAGTTAAGGCACAACCATCAGCATGGCAGGGATGTTACACCATCAGCACATCAGCGCACATACTGAGGGATTTTTCTCAAAGCCTGTGCAGTGGAGGTCTGGGATGATCTTGGATAGCTGCTTCATGCCTTCATGTCGCAGGGAAAGGTCAGCTGCACCCACCTTATAATCATACCACTTGAAGTGTACAGTGTATCTACCTGTCGGTATACCCATCAACAGGTGATATAAGGGGGCATGGTAGGGTGGCTCGGTCATTAGATTTGTAACTTGACTTGGGCCTGCAATTTTGCCTCGCAAAACGACGGCTGTGAACACGCCATCAGCTGCAGAGCCATCGAAAATTGAAGCTGACTGTCCGCAGCAAGTAGGGCCTGGACTCGCAGTCAGTTGGGAGCTTGAACCACAAAGCCTGTGGCGTTGCCCGAAGCAAACCACGCCCATCTCAAACCTCAAAAAATCAGCGATTTTGGAATTCCCTGATCTCTGTTTGCAGTACTGATCCTAGGTTGGCACTCCCCAATCTGATGCATGTGTTTCGCATGTGGTCAATTTCTGCGAGTGTGGCCTCCTTGGGGGCACACAGTCCCCTGTAGTCGCTCCCCCGACTCGTACCCAAAGCCCATTTGCATCGGCGTTATCACGGAAAACATTTCCTACGGAGATTTCATCTGGGATCAGCAATGCTTCTCATGCCGCGGCAAGGGAGGCCCCGGGCCGCCTGCATTCCTGTCTTACACCTGAGACTCAGAGGCCACGATGAGAGCATATGAGAAAATCATGAACAAAAATCAAGAGATCTGGGGAGCACGTGGGAGCACCAGTACCCAAGTACCGCAAGTTCCACATCAACATGACCTCAAGTTCAACAGGTCACAGGATTGCGAGGTTCTGGCAGGTCCTGGTCCGATTCTCCAGATTCATCCCAAGCTGTCTTCAGTGCTGGTTGCCACTACTGGATTCTGAAATTGGAATACACGGCAATTCAGACATGGTACGTTCAATGCTAGTCAAGAACTAAAATGTGGAAATCTTTCAAAATCAAAACCAATCAGATCATCGTAGACGGAAGTTTGGGAGTCAAACGCCCAGCTTATGGAATGCTGTATGTTCCATATTCGTGCGTCAGTTGGTAATTAAAGCGCCGAGCAAAACTTGCACACGACTGGCTGTGACGAGAAACACGTTTGTAAGTCCAAATCCTAAATATTTGATGGTCTCGGGGGACTTTTGGAAAATCAAGTAGCCAAAAATCACACATAAGTGCACACTGCTGTGGGGAGAAGCACAAGTGTGAGTCAAAGTTGTAAAACAAATTCGCGTGTTCGAACATTTTTTCAAGTCAAGATCTTTTGCACAAAGTGCATAGCTCTGCGACGAGAAACACATTTGGAAGTCAAACAATAAAAAAAGTTGGGGGGCACCGTGGCACTTTTGGAAGATGAAATCTGACAAAAGTGCGTGCCGCCGCGGCGAAACACGCAAGTCCACACCGTGAAAACTGCCCGGTTCGCAATGTTTTTAAAGTTTGAATGGATTCAAATGGTTTAAGAATTGCATGTGGCTGCAGCGAATGTTTGCAAGTCCAAATCGGGATTAGACGACTGTTTTGGATCGGCTGGCAAGGACGAAGGGACATCACCACCAAATCAACATCATCACCAACGCCATCATCGTCATGAACATCGCCATGATCGTCATCAACATCGCCATCAAGATCGCCATCATCATCATCATCACCACCACCACCACCATCATCATCATCATCATCATCATCATCATCAAAATCATCAAAATCATCAAAATCATCATCATCATCATCATCATCATCATCATCATCATCATCATCATCATCATCATCATCATCATCATCATCATCATCAT
>VSDK01012652.1:84249-96254 GCA_009767595.1 Symbiodinium kawagutii | reverse complement strand
AAATCATCATCATCATCATCATCATCATCATCATCATCATCATCATCATCATCATCATCATCATCATCATCATCATCATCATCATCATCCATCTATCAGAAGCCATCAACCATCATGAAATTCAGTACCTTCATGGTCGTCAATCATGAATCATCCACAATGCCACCAGTAGCAGCAAAGAAAAGAATACCAAGATAGTTACTTTACTTCGCGTGATCCCCACGCTTACATTCAAAATCATACAAATCTAGAACAAACGTGGCATAGATTCTGACACTGACCGTCTTCCTGGCACACATACTGGTGTTCTATTTGGCGCATCTTCAAAAGATAACTGGTATATTTTCTGGTTCTCCCCTTTGCATTCTACCTAGCTTGGAGTCGGCGCTTCAGGACTGGCAGTGCGGTCTGCTAAGATTTGACAACCCTTTCAGCTGGGGAAAAACAGCAGCATTGAAAAACACCCTAGACAGAATGACCTACAGGCATCAGAAAAACAATTACTGTCGACTGTAGGAAAAAAACAGCAAAGAAACAACACACTATAAAACAAGACAACGGAGAAAAACACCAGCCAAAAAAAACTGACAACACAGAAAAAAAACACGGCAAAGAAAAACACACCAAAGAAAAACCAACAGCACAGAAACAAAACACCAAAGAAAATGAAAACAAGAACGGCACAGGGACAAACACCTGAGAAATCACAACAGCAAAAACGAAACAAAACAGAAAACCATCACCAAAGAAAAACACCAGCACAAACAAGCACCTTGAAAGAAACACACCACCAAAGGAAAAACACCAGGAGGGATAGAAATGGATAGAACACCAGCAAAGAAAAACACCATCAGAGAAGAAACACCAAAGAAAAAAAACATCGGCACAAGCCAAAACACCATAAAACACCAGCAAAGAATAAACCACATCACTTTCACTTTGCTGCTTTTGCCACTCGCGCCCCATTGGGTGCTACGGCGCATTATCTAGCCCCAAAAAAATCAGGCATATTCAGGCTCACAGAAAAAAATGCTAAAACGGAAAAATACCCCTCGTACAGGATGGACAAAAACAGGCCTGAAGGGCCAAAAAAAGTGAAACAAACCGACTTGGACGGAAGAAAACCGACACTAAACACACATATTCAAAACAAACTATTCAGAAGCATTGTGGGAAGCACAAGTTACACAAACATCATCATCATCACCGCCACCACCACCACCACAACCATCATCATCATCATCATCATCATCATCATCATCATCATCATCATCATCATCATCATCATCATCATCATCATCATCATCATCATCATCCATCTATCAGAAGCCATCAACCATCATGAAATTCAGTACCTTCATGGTCGTCAATCATGAATCATCCACAATGCCACCAGTAGCAGCAAAGAAAAGAATACCAAGATAGTTACTTTACTTCGCGTGATCCCCACGCTTACATTCAAAATCATACAAATCTAGAACAAACGTGGCATAGATTCTGACACTGACCGTCTTCCTGGCACACATACTGGTGTTCTATTTGGCGCATCTTCAAAAGATAACTGGTATATTTTCTGGTTCTCCCCTTTGCATTCTACCTAGCTTGGAGTCGGCGCTTCAGGACTGGCAGTGCGGTCTGCTAAGATTTGACAACCCTTTCAGCTGGGGAAAAACAGCAGCATTGAAAAACACCCTAGACAGAATGACCTACAGGCATCAGAAAAACAATTACTGTCGACTGTAGGAAAAAAACAGCAAAGAAACAACACACTATAAAACAAGACAACGGAGAAAAACACCAGCCAAAAAAAACTGACAACACAGAAAAAAAACACGGCAAAGAAAAACACACCAAAGAAAAACCAACAGCACAGAAACAAAACACCAAAGAAAATGAAAACAAGAACGGCACGGGGACAAACACCCGAGAAATAACAACAGCAAAAACGAAACAAAACAGAAAACCATCACCAAAGAAAAACACCAGCACAAACAAGCACCTTGAAAGAAACACACCACCAAAGGAAAAACACCAGGAGGGATAGAAATGGATAGAACACCAGCAAAGAAAAACACCATCAGAGAAGAAACACCAAAGAAAAAAAACATCGGCATAAGCCAAAACACCATAAAACACCAGCAAAGAATAAACCACATCACTTTCACTTTGCTGCTTTTGCCACGCGCGCCCCATTGGGTGCTACGGCGCATTATCTAGCCCCAAAAAATCAGGCATATTCAGGCTCACAGAAAAAAATGCTAAAACGGAAAAATACCCCTCGTACAGGATGGACAAAAACAGGCCTGAAGGGCCAAAAAAAAGTGAAACAAACCGACTTGGACGGAAGAAAACCGACACTAAACACACATATTCAAAACAAACTATTCAGGAGCATTCTTTGAAGCACAAGTTACACAAACATCATCATCATCATCACCGCCACCACCACCACCACCACCACCACCACCATCATCATCTTCACCATCATAAATCAATCAATCAACCAACCAACCAACCAAATAAGCAGTCAATCAATCAATCAATCAATCAATCAATCAATCAATGAACCAATGAACGGAGAAAAACACACACAAGCAAGCAAGCAAGCAAGCAAGCAAGCAAGCAAGCAAGCAAGCAACCAATCAGTCAATCAATCAATCAATCAATCAATCAGTCAATCAAGTCAGATCAATCAAATCAATAAATCATGTGATTCATTCATGCATTCTTGATTTTTCATTCTTCAGTCCTCAACATCAACACCCCAACCCTCTCTTCCTATAGGCTATCGCTTCTGGAAACTTCCGCCACCGCCTTGTGCCATCCTCATGAGACATGATATCTGAGGCCCAGCCCCCATGGCTGGTGGCCATTTCCATCCCTCAAAGTCGAAGTCCAGCGTGTGAACCAGCGCAGCTAGCCGTGGGATCCAGTAGGACCATATTGGCCCTGTCGCGTGACTGTGCTTGATGTGAGTATAGCGGGTAGCTTATCAGTCTGAATTTCTGCAACAGCATCCGTATGCAAATGCGTTGTTCAAGTCCATCACTCATTCGAGCAAGCACAAGCATACAAATGCATCGGGTGATGATATGTGATGATATGTGATGATGCCCTGTATGTCTACCTTGCATGTCTATACCCGCGGGTATCTCTCAAGCAGCCTTGCTTCGTATCATACACTGTACTGTGAGGACCTTGGGGGGTTGGGCGAAATTGCATCCAACAGTGTCACCTGCCTCTATCCAATGCAACTCAAGATTAGGTCTCTGTCAAAAGTTGCTTGCACATCTCCAAAAGCAGCTGGGCGCAGTCACACGACTCCAGTCATGCAAAAACAAAGGGGTGTTCAGTGCCATTGGCAACTTTTGGCAACTTCTCCCAAGCCACATTTCAAGAGTGAAATGCAGGGCTAGCGCCTGGTGGCTATGTTGGACCAAAATGGTACAACATGATACGAGCTATTGTGCAGCCAACATGCCATAACAGTGCTTGCAATCAGAAACTGGAAAAGCTGCCATTGGCCATCCGAGTGACCACGAAAGTCACGGGCAGTTTGCTATCTTCGGATTTGGATTTGGCTCAGAACAAGGATCGGGACACAAAGTCACAACTTTCGGTGCTGGCAGTTGGTGGGCAGGGGAGGCACAGTTGCTGGCTTGTTTTGAGCCGCATCCGAAAATCAAAGAGTTGACAGGCATCAAACACTGTCCAAGGCACCCCAACATCCTGTGGCAGGGGCCTGCCTGATGCCGCATACTGCATCAGCACGAGCGACGTCACAAGTGGCTACTGATCAGAAAGACTGCTGTGCAATCATTCGACCACACTGGTTGGCGGCATCAATGACAATGATGTAGTTCGATCAGCTGAAACCGGCAAACTGTGCTTTTTTGTGCCTATAGGGGTCAAATCCAACGCGTATGCAATCGAAATCAATCAAATGTATTCATGTGGCCTAACCCTCATCAATCAGGACTAATGGTGACTACCCATCTTTTATTTATTTGGCATAAAATGGTAGGCCTTCAATTCACATGTCCAACTGGACGCCACCAACCAGCAATTCTTATTGGATCAGCGGTCAGCGACTTCGAGGCGCATTTTCTCCAAGGCTGCGGCCAGTCGTTCACCAGAAGCAGCCTCCGAAGCTGTCTGAGCCCTGCGGTGAATCACCAAGCCCAGAAGGCCGCTGAAAGTCCTGGGACAGCCGTGCCGGTCTTGCCAAGCCATGATTTCCAGAGCTTGGCATGTCTCTTGGTGGGTTGGGTTGACACGACTTTGGCCGAAGACATGACCAACAAACAAAGCGCAAACGTGGCCATCACAACACCAGGATGGAAGTAGCAGTGGCAAAGGCAACAATGACAGCAATCATAACAACAAACACAAGCAACGCCACCACGACAACAGTTACAGCAACAGCAACAGCAACAGCAACAGCAGCAACAACAACAACAACAACAACAACAACAACAACAAGAACAACAACAACAACAACAAGAACAACAACAAGAACAACAACAAGAACAACAACAACAACAACAACAACAATGACAACAACAACAACAACAACAACAACAACAACAACAACAACAACAACAACAACAAGAACAAGAATGGCAAAAATACGACCACGACAATCCCTCAGCAACAATCACAGCAACAACCACAGCCGCGACCGGCAGAAGTGCTAATGAATCAAATAGAAATGATCAGGTGCGGCTGTGCTGGTGCCTCCCAATCACCATGATTGATAAAGTCTATGCATATATGAATGTTAATTATATCCGACACAAGTCAGGATAACAAACGACATGTAAAAATCTGACCTACAAGTACGGATCTCTAATATCTAGCTCCCTGCCTGCACCGTGCAGAACTCTGAGTGTCCGTCTTGAACATACAAATACAAGTTTCAAGCTGACATGCATAAAGAAGTCTTGGCATGTTCATCCTTCCGTTCTTGAGATTACGCAAAGATATACACTGCCTGAAACATATTCACACACATACATATATGCATATGTATATATATATATAGAGAGAGAGAGAAACATATTTTTACGCGTGAAATCTGTGTTTTGAATAAGACCTGTGTCTTGACAAAACCCAAGGGTCATGCGTGCCAACGTCTTGCAAAGAGCACGGTTGTCTCGGTCCGAAATGGATGGAAGTGGAGCGCTGCCTGCCTCTGACGTGAGAATCTCAATGATCTTTTGAGCTTCTTTCACCATGCCAATTTCCTCTGCTTTTATCTTGCAAAGGTGCAAGGTCAGGGCAAGCAAATCTTGATGGCTGAGAGCTTGCATGATGTTGCGCTGCCTCTTGTCAAGCTTTGGAGCTTTCTGTGGATGAGGAAGGTGGCAATAAGTGCAATCATCTCCATTGGAACAATGGCCTTGCAAGAAATAGATGCACTGGCGACGGCAAACCTCTGGATGGCCCAAGCTTCCAGGAGTATCTAAGGCTGCTGGAGATTCGACAGGGTCATTTGGGAGAAAGAACGTAGAGGATGCCTCAGGCGAATTGGAAGAGGACGCTGGCGTGTTTGATGTGGAAAGACCTGCGGCAAAGGATGGACTTCGCAAATCCATTGGAGTCTTGGCCTGCAACTGATGGGACAGGTTCTCCACGTAGCTCTCCAAAGAAGCCTCTTCTGCTTCGAGTTCGGTGTCCGAAACACGCTTTGCGCGGAGAGCCGGCAAACTGCTGGCACGCTTCGGTGCTGTCATGAGGTCATCGTCAGCATCGATGAAGCCTTGGAAAAGCAAGTTGAAAGCCCCCGGTCATGGTAGCAAATCATGCTACCAAAAGAGATGCCATTCATTAATGCCTTGCTACCAATTAATTAACCAAAAGCATCTCCCATTCATTGGTAGCAAATCATGCTTGGCGGCTAGCAATGTTTACTGGTCTTTTTTGGAAAACTAATCAAGGAAGGTAACCATCCAAGGCTGCAAATGATTTTTCATGATTTCCCTATTCCATATGATCCGTGGCTCTTGCGCCTTTCCGTTGCTATTTAGATTATATAACACAGGAATCCCATGGATCCCCAACCACTCTCAGGGGAACCTTCAACACAATGAACCAGGACCCACCTAGCATACTGATTATGGCACCAAACTAACGCATGGTCAAAAAGAACACACATGCCACTTGACGAAACAGCAGTCTAACATAATGAACTAAAAGATGCACATCATACGTATCATTTGTGTTGTTGTATGCAAAGTGATACTGCTGTATGTACAGCACATGTAATAGTCATGCAATGTTTTATTGCGACAAAGTCACATGAACAAATGTGCGCCACTGTCTTAAGCCAGCGCTGACAAAGTCAGGCTGAAACCAATGGCAATCTCTGAGGACCATGCAGGACTCGCAAATTCCCGAGTCAGAAATGGACCCAACCGCCACAACTATACACGCCAACAGAGAGCAAAATTACGAAAAAAAACAGAAATGAGTTGATGAGTTGAACGGTCATAATTGAACACTTAATTAGTCAGAAACAAACTGCACCCCAATGCAGGTGCAATCAGGTGCGTATGATATACTGTATGCTGAAATTGATTCAACAAATATTATGCATATGTGTGCCAAATCCGACTGCATGCAAAAATCCTTCGGTGGGGGCACTGGAACCCCCTAAACTGGCGGTCTCCATGAGACATTATGTTTTTTGGTTTTTTGTTTTGAAGTACCACGGCGCGACAGCGTCAACATTTGCAGCAAAAGAGCTGTTTCTGTACCGGAGCTTCAGGAGAGCCATTGGCACTCCAATGCTGCTATCGTCAGTCGCTGAGTTGCTGAGCAAAAACTGACGCACGGCACAGTGAGGTTTGGCGGTAGGACATGATCAATACATGTGAGTCACCAAGAATTCCCTCCGCAAGTTGTACCGTAGCCATTTTTCAAAGAACGATTTCAATACATTTGCCTCAAATCTACATGATAGATTGACCAAATACATAATGTCGAATACTATATTTGCAATATACACACGCACATTACTATATATATAAAAAAATATATAAATACTATACATATTGATATAAATGCAATTTACACACAAATACATATACATACAAACACACATTCTCCACATACGACAGCAAAGAGTTGGAGAGCACCTGCGATGCTGAGGCCAAAGCCCTGCTGGTAAGGACAAGTAGAAATGGTACGCCTGTCGCTGCACGCTACGAAGTAACGTCAAGGACTCAACTTGAACAGGTCGATGGTTAATCTGATGGTTAAAAATGGCTAACCTGTATTGGTACACTTGGTTAAGTCAACTGACAAATAACAAACTTTGCCAATTTGCAGCGACACTGTTGGGGGTACTCGTCGCATGCCCTTGCCAAGTTCGCGAATATCCAGTGCTTAAACTACCAACAAGTCGCTGCCAGTTTCGCGGTGCTCCTTGCAGGGTGACCCCAATACCTAGCTGCCAAAGCAGAAAGAATCCCTTGTTTGCAGCTATCGGTTTCAAAATTAGAGTCAGCGCATATCTCAAAGGATAGCGCAGCATCTTGTATATATATATATATTATGTGACCATCATCTGCGAAGCTGATCTTGGATTAAGACGAATCATCTCATGGCACCACGATTCTCACGTAGCTTATATTATAAAAGAATGAGGTTGTAGGTTTGTAGCTTAATGATTATCACGTAGCTTAGGTTTGTAGGATTATCATGGCCAACCTCCAACAAACATCCAAAATTGGGACTTCACAAGCTCATCTTCAAACATATTGTTGATACCTGTTGACATCAGTTGACCATTCACACAATAGGACGTTGCACCGCCCCCTCGGCACCAGCCGAAAATCAGTGCCACTTCACAGTTGTCGACTTGAATTCGTGGCAGTGATTTTTCAGAGAAAATTCATGCTCCTCATGTGTGTTCAAACGATTGGTGGACATTTGGCTCATTGAAAATAAATGAATCCTACAGATTAGGTCATACACACAGACATCTACACACAGAACACATGTACTCATACATGAACATTAAAACATATCATATGTATTGCTTGTTGAGCAATGGTAGTACATTCAAAACACATTGAATCATACATGATACTTGACATGGGTAATGCATTAAACATTGGTTATATTTATTTACATAACTGGGTAATTAGTACACTAAACATTGATTATATTATATATACATAGCTTTGCAAAATCATCAAAAGTTTCAACATCTTTCAGTCTTGTTGTGCAACCAACCTTGACCCCGGGCCACCGTGGCGCGCCTCGGGCACCTCAGGTGTGATCTCGGCTGCAAGGACCCACCTGAGGCGCAACCAACTCTTGGGGATGCCATGGACCCACAATTCGTATCTGAGAAACCCCCGGTCTTCCCAGTGCTTTCTGTGAATCCGAGGTGTTTCACCATGTTTCACCATGTTTCACCTAATCCCCTTATCTGCACAGCCTTCAGGCAACATCATAGAGGCTCCCAAATTGCGCAAAATTGACGCATGGCTAGCAGAAACATGCAGGAACCAACGCAGACCACATTTGGCATCAGCAAATTAATGTATTGCAAATGCTTGTGGGGGCTAGGAGGGGTTGAAGTGGCTTTGGTTGAACTAGTTTCGGAGGAGGTTAAAACTGAAACCTACACAAACACCCCAGGATTATCAGTCCATGGTAGGAATGATCCCCATGACAAACAAAAATGGCAAAACTAGTTGGTGGTTGAACCGCCCCTATGAAAAATATTGGTTAACCAATGGTTAATAGTTACCATGGAAAATAAAAAAGGTTGAAACCACCAGCTAGTTGCGATATGTCAAAGTCCCAAGGCCTCCAGCGCACCATTCTCGACCCACCACGTCCACCAGCCCCCAGGGCGCATCGATTTTTGCGCTGGCGCACGGGGTGCTAGCCCAAAACTCCGAAGCAGCGCTCGTTCAATGCGTAGCCCTCCAGGGGCGTTTCATCTCCACAGCACAGCCGGATCTTGCAGTACCTGCATGCCATGCCAGACACGGCGTAGAAGATCAGAGGTCCGTGCATGTCCTAGTGGAAATCTATATCAACCACCAGCATTGCAGGCATAAACAGAAACAGCCGGTGATGCATCAAATCCGGATGGTCGATTAATATGGATGCTACTTAGAAAAGAAGGAGCGATTGCCATTTACAACGAGGAAATGCACAATCGCTCTCTAAAGGTGATTGTGTCTTTTTGTTCTTTCTTTCCTTCCTTCCTTCCTTCCTTGCTTGCTTGCTTGCTTTCTTTCTTTCTTTCTTTCTTTCTTGCTTGCTTGCTTGCTTGCTTTCTTTCTTTCTTTCTTTCTTTCTTTCTTACTTTCTTTTTTTCTTTCTTTCTTTCTTTCTTTCTTTCTTTCTTTCTTTCTTTCTTTCTTTCTTTCTTTCTTTCTTTCTTTCTTTCTTTCTTTCTTTCTTATCTATCTATCTATCTATCTATCTATCTATCTATCTATCTATTTATCTATCTATCTATCTATCTATCTATCTATCTATCTCTCTTTTTTTTCCCTCTCTCTCTCTCTCGTTTCTCTCTCCGTCCGTCCAGTGTCTCAAACAAACGTCTGCTGCAAACAGACTACAAGGACGAGTCAGAATTTCCATCGTCGGAAAATGCTCGAACATAGAATAAAATGACGCACCAAAAAACTTACGGTATATGCACACAATACCAAACCACGTTGTGAGAGGGTAACTTGGACACAAAAATGCAAACCACTTGCTGCCCAAGTTCATTTGCATCTATGTCCAGGATATTGACAATTTGTTTCGCGCAATGCGACCATCGGACCAACATGTTTTCGGCCTATGAGTCGAGGATACTGATAACCCATGTCAAATATAAAATAGAAATTTATCTCAATTTTGCTGGGTCAGCATCTCCCGCGGGGTATGTCGCGATGTTAAACCATGTTGAAGCTATGCCGAAGCCACCGTTGCCTGAGCTGCATACGACTGTTGGTCGCGCCAGCTTTGTAGTCATGCAGCCACTCGCCCAAGGGAGTGATGCTGGCGACCTGAGCCAGTCATATTGTTGACTGGTTAACCGCTGACATGAAACCGAGCATTGCATGGGACCTGTGACTTGGAGGAAGCAAGCTGTGGATATATATATATATATATATATATGTGAATAAAAATATATATTTATATATAATATATAAATAAATAAATAAATATATATATATATAGATGATATATAAATAGTAAATATATATATATAATGTATATATATATATAGATATCAAAAATAAATATAATATATATATACAATATACAAATATAATAATCATAAATATAATATAAAAAACATAATATAAATATATATAATATATAAAAAAAGTAAATATATATAAATAAGTTAAATATATATATATATACATTTAAATAAATATATAATATATATATATATATATACATTTAAATAAATACAATATATATATATATATATATATATTTATAAAATATGTATAAATATAGATATATGTATGTATATATATATATCTGTGTGTGTGTGTGCGTGTGTGTGTGTGTGTGAGTGTGAATGTATGTACAAAACATGCCGATGCAAAAAACACACATTACTTTTTTCAACGCCTTCTCAAGGAGTTCAGCAGAGCTACAGGCACATATTATATTTAATTGATTTTTGTGTCTATGTCGGACTCCTTTGCTCATGGAAAATGATTGAGACAAAGGCTGCATCGACGCAAAGCGACCTTGAACGAAGGCATCAGAAAGCTGTTCGTGAAGGGGAGAACAAATGACATATGTACATACATATGTCGTATATAAATATATATGTTTATAATATGATGTATCCAATGATACGTCCCAAGTTTACCACAAATGATTGGTGGCTCACTATCAATCATGAATGGTTCATCAATATGGATACGCATGAATCGAGCATGAGGTAGCTTCAAAAGCCTGTTGATCTTGTGCAGGAGACAAATAACTCCGCCATCAAAGATGACCCATGGATGTCGACCACATCAGATCTCCCATGGCATCTGCACTCGATTGGGCGCTATGGATCACATGACACCAAAATCAGGGAAGTGAACAACGTGCACATTCCAAAACATATTAAGCACATCTGATTGAGTTTCATCTTCATCAAACATGTCCCGCAAAATGTGGAGACCTAAAGAAACCGATAATTTCATCCAAATCCACTACCAATACCATCAGGCCTTCATTTCTACATTGAAATTTCATCTTTACCTTACTTCTTTTGGGGGCAGGCATACGTGAAAGAGTAAAAAAGAGAAAAAGGGCACGAAGCCATGACATTGCTCAACGCTTACCAGAATGCCCAGCCCAGCCCCACTTCATATAATAGCAATATATTTGACTTGTTCCCGGGACGATGTGGTGATATGCAAATATGAACACATGCATGCGCGCATGTGTTGGTTGTAAGCACGTTTGTTTTCGCACATTCCGGTTCCCATGTCATACTGCCCTTTGGGATGGTAGCCCACCAAAACAAACACTTCCTGATGATTGGGGTTCATGACCGATTCTTCATAGTCTGTGTTTGTAGACGAGCCCGCGATGATGAGATTCTTTTGGCACCGGCGAAGCATCACAGCAATCCAGGAATTGCTCTATAGGCTCAGGCCCATAAAATGCATGAAACACTGGAACACACTGCATCCCAAAATTCCGGCCGAAACACGCCTAAACCAGCAGTTTGCTACTCTTGCTGCACTTGGTGCGACGCATGCTATGTGTGGTAGCTGCTGATGAAAGAAATTTCCCAAGTGCAATCAGAAGTCAAACTCACACAATAACAACGATACTCATCATTCATGATAGTAATGCAAGAAATAATATAAAGGGAAAAAATAAGACTATTTTCCTTCATCGCCATCAGCTGTATGCTGCCCCGGCCTATAATATTCAAAGATAAATACATTGACTGGTAAAGGGCTTTTCTAGTGTACAAACATGTTCAAAAAATATATTACATTTACTCTTCTTCCTGC
>VSDK01012652.1:53362-70854 GCA_009767595.1 Symbiodinium kawagutii | reverse complement strand
CCGCCCCGGCCTTAGAGAGAAGAAGAAAGAAGAGCGAGAGAGAGAAAGATCTGCAGATGTCAGCGTTTGAAGATCTAGATCTGCAGACGTCAATTGTGAAGATCTAGATCTGCAGATGTGAAAGTTGAAAGATCTAGATCTGCGGAGGTCAGAGTTTGAAGATCTAGATCTGCAGATGTCAGTTGTGAAGACAAAGTTTGAAGATCTAGATCTGCAGATGTCAGTTGTGAAGATCTAGATCTGCAGATGTGAGGTTGTGGAGATCTAGATCTGCAGATATGATAGTGTATGTTGATGTTGTTGATATGATGTTGTGAGGATCTAGATCTGAAGATGGCATGATGTGAAGATGATGCTGATGATGTGATGAAGTATTCAAGTTTACAGATGTCGATGATGCTGATGTGATGATGTACAGATGTTAATGTGATGCTGATGTGATGATGATGTGATGATGCTGACTGATTTGATGATGACGCTGATGTGATGATGTGATGTTGTGAGGATCTAGATTTGAATATGTCATGATCATGATGAGGATCTAGATCTGAAGATGTCATGATGTGAAGATGATGCTGATGTGATGATGTACAGATGTTAATATACGACTGATTTTTTACGAAGAACCCTTCGCAGGCGCTCTCGGGAAAAATGAATCACCATAACATTTTATTTAAATCATGAAAAATCATCACAGTATGATACCAATTGAATTAAAATAAATCCCCATTCCATACCATCAAAGCATACGTCACGGCGCAAGGATGCGCATCTTTTCGCCGGGGGCACGTCATGGAGAGTTCTAAATCTGGCCGGTGGATCACCGCATCGGAGCTCTGCCCGGCAGGCAGCCAAGAGAAAACCTGCTGGGCTTTCGAAGTCCAACAAGGGGATGAGCTCAACCCAGCTTTGCAGGGCTATCAAATGACTAAACTAATACCCTTTGGTAAACTAACCTGGCAATGGATTTTAGCCACAATGTAAAGTTAAACCCTGGCAAAACAGAAATACATGGTGGATTTTCCATTGCCAGGTTAGTTTACCAGAGGGTAATGGTTGATGTACAGTGCTCAATCTATACAGGTCCTGCTGAGTTGTAGTTTAAATGTTTCAATTTGTCATGGTTGATGGTTGATTCGTGGTTGGTTCATATTGGCTAAGAATTGGGGTTTGAATGTGTTCAACAATTGTTGGCAATGTTGCATAATTCATGATTAATCATGGGCACGAGGAGGGGGAAATAACCAACAACAATGATTGATCATGAATCATAATTAATGAAAGATCCACACTACGCTCAACTGGCTCAACTCCACATATTTGATGGTGAATCACTCTCTCTCTCTCCTTTTTTGAACTGATGGCAGTTTACTAGTATGGATTTTCCATTATTGGCTAGGGTTCCAAGCGACAGGTTGCATGAAAACAATTCTGGGCAAAAGGGCAGGGGTCCAAGAATATCTCCACAGAAAAATGCTAGTCTAGATTCTAGATCACAGCAGAAGCATCGAAAGGCCAAGATTGCCCACGTCTACCCTGATGTGTTGTCGATGACTTTGTCATGCGTGGGTGTGAGATGGTGTGAGCATCCACCCAGCACAAACCTTATGGTGCCAAGTGGGGCAAAACAATATATCAAATATCCACGCTCAAACGCTTCAGCGTTTGTCAAGAACCGCCCTGAAGTACTTGTCCATCCGCACTGAGTACCAACATGCAGCCACTTAGTTTTGATCTTGTCTGCTCCCCGCCTCTCCTTCTCTCTCTCTCTCTCTCGCCCTCTATCCCTCTCTCTCTCCCTCTCCCTCTACCTCTCTCACTCTCTCTCCCCACTCTCTCCCCCTCTTTGAGGCTCTCTTCGCTCTCTTTCCTTTTCTCTCCTACACTCTCTTACGAGCACTTTCTGTCTCTCTCACTCTCTCTCCTCTCTCGTCTCTCTCGCTCTCGTCTCTCTCGCTCTCTCTCTCTCTCTCTCCTGGTGTTAGATGCCTCACATAAAAATCGCACTTGTCCACCTTACTTGAAACGTAAAAACAATTTGGAGATCAGCTGGCCTTGTGAGGATGTACCCCCGATCTTTCAATGTGTCACGTTTTAAAACTGTCAAGATTTGACCAGGGTGTAAGCGGATATGTGGTTGGTGACTTCAACCCATTGAAACGAAATCGTGGCCGACCCGATGCAAGAGCGCATGTTTGATGATTTGTGATTCCAACAAGGAAAGCATCTCCCCACGGTGCTGGCGCAACTCCACAAAAAACGCATGGACTTTGGACAAACTCCCTAGAAGCTGAGACTAGCGGCTGCCAGCTGAGAAAACAAAAAGACTTGGTGATTCTTTGTAATAATTATGAATTGAGTGCCACCATATCCCCCCACTCGACTATATAATATAACACGAAATACCCTGTTTTGGGATGAATATTCAGGTGACACCCCGGCTGTGAAAACAACCAGCCAGCAAGCGCCCTGAGCACTAAACGAACTACTACTGCTGCTGCTGCTGCTGTTGTTCATCTTCTTCTTGTTCATGTTGCTTGTGCTGATGTCTTCTGGCATTCTCATGGTTGCAACAAAAAAGCAAGAAACAAGCAAACAAGAAACAGATCGGCCGATTGATCCAACAAAAATACGGAAGTCCAAGACTTGGGTGCGACAAGCAAATCCACACACTATCAGCTATCATTTCATCCGGGAAAGTATGCGGAGTAATGATCAAACCATGTAGGCTAAGGGGAGAGCATCGACAGGTGACGTAACCTCGTCCCGCTACGAAGCAAATTTGCCCAAAGCCATGGGGTAAATGTGAGCAAGTAATTAGTTTCAATAGTTTCAATGCGAGGCCGACAAAATTGGTTTTGCTATAGCCAAGTCATGACATGGCAGACTCAGTTTGTGCACATGGCGTGCTAGTCTGTGGCACTCTGCCAAACACCCTGGATACCAAAACTTTGCCAACTCCCAGTGCACATCATTGCTGACATATTCCTTCTAGCATCAGGGGCTAGCCAAGGCACATTCTTATTCTTGAATTCGATGGCCATATCCTGCAGCATGGGCCATCATGGACCACTATGAATATTCACATGATAACGCGATAGTGGATCACAAAAAGCATTGACAGCCCAAAGTTGCGGCACCACATGGCCGCAAGTTTGGTCCCAAGGGAATTCCACAGCCTAAAACCTGTCAAAATGTCTCCAGGCTGTGTTGAAAAATTTCCAAGCAATTCTGAGGGGGAGATCACATGATCTGCGAATTGGGAATAGTGATTTTGGCAAGCACACACAAAGCCCTATACTATACTTATCACCTGGCTGCTGAATTGTGATACTTTTGAAGAGAAACGTTCACAAATATGTATGTGGCTCATTGCTCTCTGCCTATTATGATCGGTTCACTTGGGATGGGGGCAGCAACAAGGCTATGCATCCACGTATTCCACATAGTTACGCAGCTTCCTACCCCCCTGTTGCTCAATAATCATCCAACATCAATCCATGATTTTTGCTCCTTTCTCCAGCTAGATCTCCAGGTAGGGCAAGCCATGGGTGCCCCATGGATCCATGGCCAGGCCTTGCCAAGAGATACACGACCACCTCCCGGGCCGTCCAAAATTTGAAGTCGAGGACCCGAAATCTCCAAGTGAGATCCCTGGCAGGTGACGACGTGGTGTCCACCACTCTGGGATTGGATATAGCACCATGGATACCTTGCCTCACCAGGCTCGTCCCGTTAACATCCTACGATGTAACGGTGATAAGGATATAGCAACTTAGCTATTTGATGATCAATGTTTACATTGATGTCCAATCAATTGGCAACTATGCCATGACAAATTTTCACACGCAAATACCTACGTGATCCTAAGCTTTCCTAGGTGTATCTGTGAAAACCGCCGGTGTTAGTGAGTCTCACTGGAGCTCGGTGCTGCTACATCTAAATTAGACACAGCGAGGCTTAGTTGTCCATAGCTGGGCCTTGGTCTAGCGAGGCCATGAAGCCGCTGCCAGGAATTCCTGGGTTACTAAAGCAGCCCATTGATGAATCACTTCCAAGATCTCCCAAAAGCATCATTTTTACAATTTATAGACATTTATATCTCCATTTATCACCTTTCTTTTGGAGGGTCAAAACTCACCTTTTGTTGGGTTGGGCACATGGTTCCAAGATCTTGATCCAAGATCTTCTAACAGTAAAACGTTTGGAGCGGGCAACTGCCGTGGCCAAACCCGGGAAGGGCGTGCTATTAAGGCATCCATGCACCGTCACTAAACACCATAAATCACCAAATGATTAATCACTAGCCCAAACAATCTTTCATGTCAAGCGTATGATGACCATCTTTCAGTAGACATCACTAGCCACCATTGCCAGTTCCATGGAACGTCTGCTGATGGGACCATCTTCGGAAGGCCTCAGACTGCTTCAGCTGTTCGTTGCAGTTTTCTAACCTGGGCAGCGAGTTGCCACGTGGATGACTTCATGGCTTCACCAATCCTAGGGATTCCCCATGTCCACCATGCTACCCTGCATGTTGCCTTGCTGCAAACCTTTCCTTTCCGCACATTGCGAGGTCTTTTCACAGCATGACTGCGGGCCGCTGCCAGTCTTGGGGGGGTCCCAACCGGCAACGCCAGCCTGCTATGCCGGCTGCGCGTTTGCGCAGCTGCTGGCAGCTTGTTAAAGGCGAAATTTCACACAGCTGTTGGCAGCTTCTTAGGGAAATGGGAAATTTCAAAATTAAAAGGTGATTCAGTCTCTCAGCAAGGTGATGCCAGGCCGGTGCAGGTTCTCACGGTGCAACAATGAGACTCCGAAGCATTGCTGTCACAAATAATCCCTGTGCATTTGTCTTCAGAGATGCCATGGCGAAAAACTGTCGGCACCACTCTGCCATCAGTGCTGTGTCAGTGTTGGGTCGACGTTTTGATCGGCATAGTTGAAGGAAGTTAAAGGCCTGTGGCAGGTGACAGGCGTTAGCGCATGACGGTGATGAGAGGGTGACAAGGATGACGATGGTCCTGATCAACCAGTTTGATGGGAGCAAAAATGCCACCAACCACCACTGGACGGAACAATGCTGTTGATGAAAATGGTGATGATAATAATGAATGATGACATGCAAATGCCAAAAAGCTAATTCCTCCCAATTTCATAGTGACAAATCAATATTCAGCTGCTCCATGTATGGCATATCTACCTGCATCTTGTTGATGTTTAAAGTATCTTATGGGAAAATGCAGGGAAAAATGCGATACATGGAGCAGCTGGATTCGGAATGCAAGTAGCCAATATTTATACCTACCATACCTGGTAGTTCCCCCCATTCACAGCCCAACGGCTATAGCTGGTTCGGGGCCCACCTTGTAGGAATACAGTTGACCAAAACAGCACTCCGTTTTGACATGACCCTCCTGGTTGCTACACCACGTGATCCCTCCTAAGATCTGCGAAACACTGCTGGGGTTCGCTATCGCCTAAGCGCATACGCCAAGGCATCCAAGGCTTAAAAGACAACAAAGTAACATATGTGGAAATTCTGTCGTATATTCATTTGCATATTTGAACTCATGTTTGGAAAAATGAAATGAACATATTAAAAAATCCTTCAATGAAAACAATACACAAACATACATACATATTTTGAAAAAAGGTAAATATGTATTAGATAAATTTATATATTCATAAATCTGTATTTAGATACTTATGCAAACCTTGACCAATCTGCATCACAATTCGCAACAATAACCAAGGCTGCCTCACCGGCCTAGATGCTGAACTTCTGCCCCGTGATCTCCTCTGAGACCTGCCACAGTTTGCACGCGATGTCAGCATCTTCGGAGAGCTCAGAGGGTGGAGTCACCACCGGCGGCCCGTAGAATCCCCAGCGCTTGGGTGTCAAGTAGTCGCCACTCTTCAAGCTCATATCCGTGGCAGCCCGCAATGTGTTGAGTGAAAGTTTTTCATTCTCTTCAGCGACCATGTTGGCCAATCGATCCTTCCCTCGGATGTGAACAAAAATATCGATGTTTCTGAAACAAAACAACGAGACACAAGTGGTACACTATTGGGTACGTCATGTCAAGTTGGCCTGGCATTATGACTTAGATTGACTTAGACACATGGTCCGGCAAAAAGCAGCAGGTGAACATATACGGTACATCACAGTACCTAATGTCCAAGCTCTGTAGGAACAGTGTAGCTGAACGCCAAGTTACACCCTGCGAAGTCGCGGTACAGTCCACTCTTGCCAAATCCTGGGGAAAGTGTTACGGCCGTAATCCCCAGGCCTTTGGCTTTGCAGTGGCGCGCAAGTTCCTTTGTGAAGTAGACATTCGCCAACTTGGCTTGGAAGTAAGCCTCCCGGGGTGGGTAGCTAGTCAAGGTGGCTTGCCATCGTTGGAACGTCACGTATGAGCATCAGTAGAAACAGTGCACCTTTAGCCTATTTTCCAATGGAACAATCCGATCCTTCTTGGTTCTTTTAGTACCGGACGTATTGCAAAAACAACTGCCATGCACTGCCATGCACCGACTCACTAGTGATTGGCCAAATCACCATCATCATCATCATCATCATCATCATCATCATCATCATCCAAATCACCATCATCATCATCATCATCATCATCATCATCATCATCATCATCATCATCACCATCACCATCATCATCATCACCATCACCATCATCAGGCGCGAACATTCATGAGCTTGCTGTGGTTGCTGACTTTTCCGGATCAGTTTTTCCCCGGGCGGATCAGCATGGATCAGCACCTCATAAGGATCGTAGTCCCTCTTCTTCCAGTCGAGGTCATCGAAGTCGAGTCCACTCTTGGTCCAGCTGTGACCCACACTGGACACCGGCACAATCCGAGCCTGGGAGCGAAGCGGTGGCTGCGACTGCAGCTGTTGCAACTGGGAACGGTGGTTGTAAAGCCTATGAAGCAGCTGGATTAATCCTCAGGGTTAGTGGGCAGTGGGTGCCGAAAAAAGTCCAAATTGTGTCAAAAGTGTCGGGGCGTTGAGCAGTGCCGGTCAGAAACTAAAGGTCTTGTATGGTCTTGTGAGTCTTTTGGTAAACGGCAAACATTTCCACACGAAAGTCAAAGCACCCTATGGGTGCTCCACTAGCTCCACGAGACTAAGGCAAAAGTGACAGCCGTGCTGGGCTTTGCCCTTTAAGTCTATGGCCTTCCTGGGCCAATTCTAATGAAACCAAAGTGGAAATGTCAACAAGTGGCTCTTACGTGCGTGAAAAAATGCCGGCAAGGTTGAAAACACTAGAACCTCTATGCCATCATAGGGATCCAGAGTGGGTGAAGAAATAAACGGCAGCCGCAACACGCTTGAAGCATCTACCAGTAACTCATGATTCAACATCACCAACCAATAGGGTCCGACCCTGCTGCACTCCAGGGAACTGTCGGCGCCAAGTGGGGCCAAACCAGAGCCGTGAAGAGGAAGTGGCCAAAATGGCAAACGCCCATGGTGGACTCCAGGCCTGGTGCCGGGCAGGCGGCTGCTTCATGAAGCACCATCCAAAAAGTGAATTCCGCTGAAGCTCAAACTGCACATTTCCAAGTTTGCAAAAAAGAAAAGCTGAGGGTCCCATTGACAAAGCTCGGGGTCCCATTGACAGAGAGACCATAGATAGATAGACCAAGGGACAAACAAACATAAACAAACAAATGCCAGCCGTCTCGCGTGCTTCCGTTGGATCACTCTGTGCTCAATGCAACGCACACAGCCTCTCTTCCTATATGCAGTAGGAACTTGTGTCGCCGCCTCGTGAGGTACTACCGGTATGTTTATGCACAGCCCCTACAACAACCGAAAACTGACAATTTGACAATTTGACCTGCAGCTATAAAAAAAATGGACTGTGTATCATCACGGTGGTTTGAGCGGCCCAACCTCTTTTGCAATTGCGCTAAAAAATTGGCCAGGTGATGACTACATTTATCAGCAATCTGATCCGAGACGAGAAAAGGAGTCCAACAAAAGTGGCCCCCCATGCCATGCCATGCTTGCTGAGGTGCAGCTTCATGGGGCTATTCAAGACCAGCCCGGCCTTGCTTGGTGGTTGACTTCTCCAAGTTGAGGGCTCCCGCATTCAGAATCAGCGTATCCACCTTGGACTTTTGCAAGGCCAAGTCCTCCAACGGCAAGCGGCGGGATGCTGTGGCCGGGCCTCTCCAGTAAGGGGGCCACATCCCTGGAGTTGCACGCATGCCGAAGCGCCCTGTGACGACGCGATGCATGCAGCATTATCCATGGGATTCGATGGGGATGAAGAGGATGGTTGAAAGAGAGGGGAATCAAAGCCAGCGAGAAGCAAACGGCTGGAAGAAAAGGAACTATGATGCAAAGATTGATGAAGGATTGCCAAGAAAACCATCACCACCATCCACGCCACCACCACCACCACCACCACCACCACCACCACCACCACCATGACCACCACCACCACCACGAGAACGCCAAGAGAACACCGCCAAAACACCGGCGAGGACCCCGCCAGTTGCCAAGTCACCGCCATCTGACAGTGTTGATGAGCGGCAACAATGATCAATGGTGATGCTGCCAGGAGGAATGATGCATGGGGAATGATGATGATGATGATGATGATGATGATGATGATGATGATGATGATGATGAGGAGGACGACTAATGTTGGGAGGAATGAGGGAGGAAGGAGAGAGGAGAGGGAAAGGAGGAAGGAGTGAGGAAGGCGGAGGAGGAAAGATGAGATGTGGGGGATAAGAACAAATGGTTGGAATCTGAATTGTCCGCTTGTTTCGAGCTTCTTTGCTTGCCTGACCCCAACAAAATACTATAGTTCCCATGCGATGCGCCCCTCCAGAAAGGAAACATGTCGCTAGCTAGCATTCCCAAAGTTGTTCAATTACCTGATTTTGTGGCAAAGAACTCCCAATGTTGTCGGCAATTATCAACTGGAAGCACCGTTATGATTCGAGAGAGGCATTGTACCAATAGAGCGAACGTTCGGAGACAAGAGTCTTTCAGTTGAAACATGAAACTGATAGAGTAAATTGGTTGAGTTGACTTGCGAACTGGCCGTGTCCCTGCTCTCAAACTGGGCTGTTCCGGTTCCCCCCGCTTTTGCAACATGACTAATGTCTTGGCGATCCAAACAGTCCAAATTCATGGATCTTACAATCGCAACCACGCTCAAGTTCTTTTGTGGGCTCCAACTCAATACTATCCGAATTAGGGATGACTGCAAACTTCCCGGCCTATATGCCGTTCATTGCCGTTCAAACTGGAAGCCTAGACTGTACAGGGATGCACCTTATTGGTTGGTCAAGGACAACAATTGAGTGATTAAATATGATTAAATGCAGCGCTGATGCAACAAAAATTTGGGCTGTACCTGATGCAAACATGAAACGGCCCCTTTTAACGTAGCTTTAATTCCGGTTGGCAAAGTACTAGTTATTATGGCGGCTCTGAGAATAGAGAACCAAAGGCTCCTGTTATCCCCTGGTCTTGTGGTTGATTTTCAGTATATCCTCTGTGCTTTCCTGGTGTGCCTGTATTGTTGTTTGAGTGTTCAGTCGTACCACCCGTCAACTTTTACCGGTTGGCCGGTTAAAAGCACTTCTTGCTCTGACCAGCTGTATTGTTTAGATGGGTGGTGGACCTATTTGTTGGTAATATGATGTAATATGGCTGTGGGTCAACACCCCAAAGGACCAAACTTGTCCAACTGTTGAAGTGCTTACCTACCCAAGTGTTTGTGAGTTAATATGGCCCTAGACCATCAGCTTGGCGGCTCCAACCCTGCGAGCCATATGAGTCAACCCATCAACCCACCAACTATCCCAAATATTGGGGCAAATGTTTTTTCCTCAAAATAGGGAACCCCAAACATAGTTGGTTTAGTATTATCAACGACTATAAACTGGATGATTTGAAGTACCCCTATTTTGAGAAACCACCAAATTGTCATTGGCAATAACAACCATGAATCCGTCCCATCCTCTTGGCTCCTTGGCAGCTTTCTTCACTGATTCAAGGTCCGAGAGGTCCAACTGCAGGAATTCAACGCGAGAAGCAGCATCTCAGCGGCGTCCCCGAGGGACCGGGAGCTGCATGGCAATCTTCTTCGTAGGGTAGATGTATTGCATATGTAGACATATATATATATATAAATATATCTATGTGTAAATGCACATGCATTAATGATTTTGTTCTTATTTGCACATAGTAATCTACCCAAGGGTATAATCCATCATCTTACTGAAAACCAGCTGTTTGGTTGAGCATCACAGGTTGAAATGCAGCTTGGGGATCCCAGCTGCCTAGTTTTCACCTTACTGAAAACCACCTGTTCAGATTCTGTCTGGAATGGTGATTTGCAGCTTGAACATTCTGGACATTCAAAAAACGCAAATGGACAGTTGGAATTATTGAAACAACAATACATTCAAATGCAATGATGACGTGTAATGCCAGTGCTTCAGGCTTTAGATACAAAAAATTGACCACCAGTTGCCCGACGCCATCAAACCATAATGATATATCACTTTTTTTGTGGAGAGCCTGTCTTTGTTTCACGGCATGTCGATGAGATATTTTGGACTGCGCCGGTATTACAATTTGTTTTTGGCAGGAACTTCCGTACACTATATTTCACAATGCACCTATAGTTGCAAAACCTATGCGCAATTCGGTCCAAAACAACAAATTCCAAAAAGGCGTCGTCTGAAAGAGGCTGATTGCCCCTAAACATCCCAAAGCCACATTGAAATTACATAATGTGCAGCACAGAAATGACAAAAATACAAGTAGTAGCGGGCATGCTCATGAATGCATATTTTCAGAACTGGGAACTAGCAAGCGGCCGGGGATGGTTTCGGCCTTATAGACAACCCACAAACAGCCAACAAGTATCCAACAAAAATAGCTTCACACCAAGTCATCCGGCGTTTGCCAGGGTGTTTGCCTGGTGAAATCGCTTCATGGATGATCACGGGCAGCTGCTGTTAATTTGTTGCTCCTTTTGGCTGCACATTGGTCTAACATGGTCTAAAAATGCACCCGGCATAAATGGTTCATGTCCTGATTGAGAAAGAAGAAAAACCTGGGTGACTGATTTTCAATATGCACCTAACATGGTCTAACATAGTCTAAAAATGCACCTGGCATATTGAGTCAATGGGTCACTGAGTCCATCGTGACCAGATTTCTCCGAGGGGCCGGGACCCAATTTCTTCATGGCTTCTTCAGCTTTCTCCTTGGATCGACAGGCCATAATGACCTTCGCCACCTTCGTCTGGTTCAAGTAGTCCTTAGCACAAAGGCATGGCTGCCGAGGATGCTTCTCTGACGTAATGGGAGTCGTGCCACAAGTAGATGACCTCCAACAAATCGTGAATCAAAATCATTAGCATCAAGATTGGCATCTCGTATCCTCATATTCGTCGTCTTCAGCGTCACCACCATCATCAAAATCAGCAATCTTTATAATGAGGGCACAAAACTCACACAACACAGCTTTCAAATGGCACTTCTCCCGGTTTGTGGGGTCTGTAACCGGAGGCAGGTGTCAAAACCATGAAGCACTCAATCACTGGCTTGACTGACCCCTCAACCTATGTAACGTTGACACTGGTTGTAAACAATGATGGTTTGACAACGGTACATGGTGCTTCATGATCTTCATGATCCTTCATGATGTTTTTTTCGTTGTTTTTTATGACATTATGGGATTCAGGATGAACCCCATCCAGAGATGGTTTCTGCCTGAAACTATGCATTTTAGGGTGGCTAATGGATCTTCTGACATGAAAGGTAAGGGATGGGTTTCTTATCCTCTTGAAGTCATACCACTAAATCTGGAAAGAATGCTACTACGGGTAACGGAGGCAATGACATAGGATAATTCTGCCATGCCACCCTAAGACCTTCAAGGATCACTCGTGATGACAATGAAGGAATTAGTTGGGCGTAGTCGCCAGCAACGTTGATTCATAGTCGTTTTACTCTCTGGCCATCATAGTCAGTCAGAACTTATGACCCAATAAGAGCCATTCATGATTACAATCTGAGGAAGCACCAGCAGCGTCAACAAAACTCAAAGAAAATCCATCCAAATTTGCAAGTGAATAGGGATTGCCATGGCTATGTGCAGTCCAGGGAACAGCTGTGAGAGCATAACCCAAACCCTGGTTGGCACCAGTTATGAGCACCGTCTTCCCTGTCTGATCTGGAACATCCTGGAGCACTGCACTATAGCTCCCGCATGTGATCCGAATCTGTGTGTTCTTAGTCCGCGGTGAATTAATGGTTGGTCAATGGTTCATAATGTTTAGCTAGCGGTTGATGAATGATGAGTGATGGTTGATTCTTTCATACTTACTGCAACTATCTAATGTTCTCTCTCTTTCTCTCTCCCTCCCCGCGTGTAGGCGCTTACAGAACATCTTGCTTGTGCTTGGGTCGGCATCGGCTACATGACACCCACATTGATATACCTTCCTAAAAGCGTGTAACATGCACACACACATGCACACTGCACACTGCATAACACATACACATACATGTCAACAGGAAATTGTATGTCTGAATGTATGCATGAATGCATGTATGTATGCAGGTGCGTATGTATGAACGTATGCATGCATGTAATGAATGTAGTGAATGCAATGTATGTAATGTATGTACTGTTTGTCATGTTCTGTAATGTCTGTCTGTCTTCTCTGTCTGTCTGTCTGTTTGTCTGTCTGTCTGTCTGTATATATGTATTTGTGAATGATGCATGGATGCATGAATGCTTGCATGTATGTACGCATGCATGTATGTATGCATGTATGCATGCATGTAATGAATGTAGTGAATGTAGTGTATGTACTGTTGTGTACTGTTAAGTATTGTTATGTAATGTTCTGTCACGGTAGGTAATTTCATGTAATGTTATGTAGTGTTACGTAAAATGTTGTAATATAGTGTAATGTCATGTGATGGTATGTAATGTGATGTAATGTTATGTAATTTCTGGAATGTATGTACTATTTTGTACTGTTATGTAATGCTGTGTAATGGTATGTAGTTTTATGTAATGTTATGTAATGTCATGTAGTATTGTGTAATGGCTGTAATGGTATGTAATGTGATGTAATGTTATGTAAGGGTATGTAATGTTATGTAGTGTTGTGTGATGATATGTAATGTTCCCGAATGTTATGTGGTGTTATTCAATGTTCCGCAAAGTTACGAAATGTGATGTAATGCAATGTATGTAAGGTGATGCAGTGGCATGTTGTGTTATGTATGTATTTATGCTGTGTATGTCTGCATGTACATATGTAAATATGTAATATGATGGAACGGAATGTGCTATAACGTACTGTCATGTACTGTAATGCAACACGGTGTGCGGAGGTATGCTGGTATATCAAAAATAGTTTTGTATATGTATTGATATACCTATGAAAAACATGCAATATATATAAATACATACATATAGATAGATAGATAAACTTGATATAATCATAGAGGAAACACATGTACGTGACAATGTGTGACGGACCTAAACACATCTTATACTTGCTTGTACTTAGCGGGATTGCGGAATTTTTTTTTGATCACAAAAAAAAAGATATTTGGCATTCACATTTTTTCCCCAAAAGATATTTTTTTCTCGTTTTCATGAATGGTTCATTTGTTTTTTGTAAATGTTTCTTTGTTTCAAGATCATATTTTTTGTTTTTTTCCATTAGCCCTGTTTTCTATTTAGCATAATGAAAAATTCCCACGTTTGATTGTCGCATCCTGTTTTTTGGGTTTCCTCGTTTTTTTGTCATTCAGGCTATTTGCAGCACAATGTTTCCTATTTGTTTTTCTCGTTTCATTTCAACTCAATGTGTTACACGCTGGGCACCCTGGCTCAAGCAGTGCCCGCGATGCTTTGGTTGGCTGTTGCGGCCATTCTAGTCGTTGCTGCTTCGGCAATGCCAGTTACTGATAGTAATGAAAGCATATGGGCAAAGTTAGGGGAAAAATGGTGCAGATGTTTTCCAATTGCGGCAAACCAGCCGCAGCTGGGGTCATGGATAGATGTGACGTTGCAATCATGGGGTTTGGGTTGCCGAGTGTGCAAAGAAACAAAGGTTTCCAGCGCTTGGAAAAAAAGTGAAGAGGTGGAAGCCGATGTACATAGCAACGCCTCCGTGTCAACCATGGAGCGTTCAAGGAAAAAGAAAAGGTCTCGAGCACCCTCGAGGTCAACTCTTGAAGGTTCCCTTATAATATGTGAAGAGACATCGTCCTCGGCTATTCATGTTTGAAAACGTAACCGGGCTTTGCCAGAAAAAACATCGTCCTGTCCTGAAAGGCATTCGAACATGCTTGAGAAATTTGAACTACAATGTGTTCACAGGTGTCCTCAACGCATGCAATTACAAAATTGCACAGAGAAGACAGCGGTTGTTTTTGGTGGCAATTTTGAAAGACTCATATCGTCGACGTTTTCAGTGGCCCAAAAAGCTGGGAAAAAGAACTCTGACGAGCGTGCTGGATCCAGTGAAGCCCAGCGATCGACCTGGTCGTGTTCCAAAGAAGAAAAAAGGAAAAGCTTTGTTTTTGAAAGCTTGCAAAGAAACTTTTGCTCAAGGCGTGGACCCTCGCAAAGTGCCAGTGGCAATTGACATTGGTTGCACTGACAAGTATGCGACCTTCGGGGTGGACATCAGTCGCACACTATGTTAAGCCCGTGCCAAAACAGGAGGCTTTTGGATCAGCTCACGCGGCCGCACCATGACCACCACTGAGATGATGAAGATTTCAGCGCTGCAGCCAGGCAAGGATTCGATTGGCTGGGACAAACTGGCGAGTAAATCGCAAATCCAAGGCATGTTAAGCAATTGTGTACCTGTGCCGCTGGTTGGATCTGTGCTTCAAAGTGCTCTGTTTTCTGCAGGTTTGATTTCCCAACAGATAGCATTTCCTGCTGATTGATTTGAGTACTGCAATGTCTAGCTGCTTCGGCTAGACTGGAGTGCTGCAATGTCAAGCTGTTTCGTCAAGACTAAAAGTGTGCGGGGCAAAAACCCCAAGGCTCTCAATTGGTCCGGCGTCATGGCTGTTTCGGCCTTGTTTGGCAAAGGATTCGGCCCTGTCTGTAATTTAAGATTCATTCATGGAGTATCAAAAGTACTCATTGCCACAATACAGGGGGTGCTTCTGGCGAGAAAAAAACCGGTGTTCCAGGGAAAGGTAGGTCCTCACAGGAAAAATTATTCTTGTGGAGTTGTGGCAATAACAATTTGTGTGTTCAATCATAATTATATGACTTTTTGGCTCAAACAGCTTAGGGTTTACTGGCTCTGCGCTTGTGGAGGTGATGGAGAGCTCCCAGCGGAGCTCGCCATCACGGCCATTGGTGCTGGGCCCAATAGATCCTGTAGAGTTTGGCCGCTATGCTGGATCAACACGTGTAGCTGCTTTTGCGAAAAGCCCCGCTTACTTTGGTGCCAACGGGCACGGAGAGGTGATTGACTCCACCTGCGATGCCTTGCTCTGGTGTCATTGCAACATGGAGGAGCAGGCCAGGGCCAAGTATGACCAGGAAATATTACTTGGATTGCACTTACTCACTGCAGCTCGTTCTGGAATCTACTCGCGGCAGGGAATGGTCAATGAATTTCCTCCGCCCAACGAAAAAATGTTGGTGAACAAGCAGATCAAACAAAATTTCCGCATTGCTGCTCTGTTGATAGATCATTTGGCAGCCACATGCTTTGGGGGCTGTGAAAAATTTACATGGTATGGAATGAAAACTTCCTGGTGGGATCATGTGGCCATGAAAGTGACCAACACCGAATTGCTTGGACCAGATGGAGATGGTCCCGGAGTTTGCGCTACTCTCCACTTGTGACATATGGGCTCAAGACCATCCTCATGAAAGTACCTGTGCTGGGCGCAGAGCTGCTTCGGCTCAGTCGAAGTGACTTTCCTGAGCTGCTCCGGCTTCATGTACAAAGTTACAGGAAGGAAGCAATGCTGAGCTGTTTCGGCTCCAGTGCGTCGGGGCTGATACGGCTCTGGTAGATTTTGCGGGACTTTGTGTCTTCCGAGCAAAAAAGTTTTTTTCCTTTGTGTTGCATGTGGTTAATAAACAGTGTTTGATAACTTAATGAAATAACTATCGGTTAATTTAATTTGACATGGTTCTTAGACTAGACATAGAGGGAAAGTAAGTCCGGCTGTAAGTTTTAATTACTACATGGTTATTGAGGGGTAAGTAGTAAGTGCGGTTGTCAAGTTCTTACACACATGGCTTAGATAACACCCAGGGGGGCTAAGTAGAGGGCGATCTGACCTCTCCAACCGCAACTCGGGGATGTCCTTGAACCTCCTAAGGGGGGGGCGAACCAGGGGGCGAAACGGAATTCCATTCAATTTTACTGTTTCACATAGTGTTGTCATCTCCTTGTCCTCTCCAACCGCGGGTCGGGGACGTCCTTGAACCTCCTAAGGGGAAGACGAAATGACCTCTATGTAGGACGATAATCTTGTGTGTTGGCAGTCTTTCCGGCTCAAGTGGGAAAGTTTTTTGGCAGGGCTGTTTCGGCCTTGCTGAAGAGCGGCTGCTTCGGTCGCTGGGATGGCGTTGCAGATTAAGAGATATAGGAAAAAATATCCGGCTGCTTCAGCTGAGCTTGTGGCGATCGATGTTGGAGATGTTCTCTCTAAGAAGGGCGACGAAAAATTTGAAAATGATGAAATTTTTCGTGCAGCCAATCGCGGCGCCTACATGTTCGTCCACCTTCTCCGTCACAGGACAGGCAGGTGGCCGACGATTGTGAGCAAAGTCACCCGCCCAACGGCAAACCACTGGGTAGTGCGGTTCGTCGAGAGTTTGGGGGTGCCACGTTCCCAGGTTTTCCTAGTGAAAACCAAAGAGGAAAAGGACCGGTATTCTCAGCACCATACGTGTGTGATAGACGACAACTGGAAGGCATTGTTTGCTTTGGCACGGGGGGCTAGCTCGGCCTTGATCGAAGCCATATGGTTTCAGTCTCATTCCGATGTGCTGCCGCGAGCGAAAGAGCCATACGAAGAATGGTTGCACCGCAAGGTCAAGATCATAGGCGATTTCATCACCTTGCAGGACGAACTGCGGCTGCAATTGAATGAAGCTTCGATGGCAATCTTCGAACAAGGACCGCCAAACGGGCCTCATAGGCCAGAACTGGTCCTGGCAGCGCTGGAGGCCTTGGTGCCAAAGCCTGGAGGCGATGAAGGCGGAGACGACGTCGCACCGTCTTTGCCAGATTTACCAGGACATGATGATGTGGATTACACCGGGGGGGATGAGGAGGAAACTGGCGTAACTGCGGCTGCTCCGGCTGCTTCAGCTGCAGGAGTTGCAACAGATGCGGCTGCTGCGGCTGCAGATGTTGTTGTGGCAGATGCGGCTGCTGCGCCTGCAGACGTTGCAAAGCAGGAGTCGGATGTGGCT
>VSDK01012652.1:37500-50611 GCA_009767595.1 Symbiodinium kawagutii | reverse complement strand
GCAATGCACCTGCACTTGAACAGTTTGTGAAGTGAAAAAAGTGTGGCTGCTGTCAGTGCTTGGTTTGCTGAGCATTGAGCATTGGAACCCAAAGTTTGTGGCCTCTGGCACTGCAGTGTTTCTAGAGAACATGGTCTGCAAAGTGTTTGTCAAAGTACATATTCTTGGCTAAGTAACATTTGTGGTCAGTAGCAAGATATCAAATAACATTTGTGGTGAGTAGCAAGCTGTCAGGTTCAAAACATTTTTGCTAAGTAGCATCAGTGAAATCTAATTAGAAAAGCAATAGGAAAGTAAAACTTGAATGAACAAAACAACAGTTCTGAAAGAAAAATGTTCAAGTTTTCATTGTTTTTTGGGGGCTAAAAAAAGTTACCTTAAGGCAAAACAGTAAAGTTACCTTAAAGTAAAACCAAGTTACCTTAAGGCAAAACAAAAGTTACCTCAAGGCAAAACAGTCAAGTTACCCTAAGGTAAAACCAAGTTAAGGCATTTTCTTGTTCTACCTATTAGGTAAAATTTTCCCTTAAGTTTGTAATATCCCTTAACTTACAAGATTCTGCATTAACTCAGCTTAGAGGGTGGCTGTTTTCGTCTCTTGCGATTCAGGCTGGCCAAGAGTTGGCTCAGGCTTTGGCCAAGTCTGGGAGTCCAGCAGCAGCAGCTGCCGCAGCAAAGTTGGCCTTGGCTTTGCAGACCCAGCGTTCAGAGACAGCTGCGCCGCCGGCGTCGTCTCTTGCGATTCAGGCTGGCCAAGAGTTGGCTCAGGCTTTGGCCAAGTCTGGGAGTCCAGCAGCAGCAGCTGCCGCAGCAAAGGTGTCCTTGGCTTTGCAGACCCAGCGTTCAGAGACAGGCCTGCTGCTGTCGAAGCTTCCGGAAGAAGTCCTGTGGACGATGGAGAAAAAAAATCGTCCTCGTCGTCAGAGTCGACGCCAGGGGATCCTGTGGTCTTGCGGGCGGTGCGCTCCGAGAGCCGCGATGACACAGATGTGTCTGACCATGAGCGTCGCCTTGGACCATCGCAGAGGCAGATGGCGAACGACGGGGAAAGAAGCACCGTCCGGCTGAGAGAGAACCCCCAACGTGTGGCCACACAACAAGACCTGCAAGACGTTGTGGCTCAACTGACCAAGGACCTGACAGCTCAGGTGTCAGAAGCTGTGGCGCAGGGCATGGCTGCATCCAGCAGCAGCAGTTCTGGTGGAATGCCACAGCCTAAGACTCCACCCTACTGGCGCAGTGGTGGGGTGCCACAGCCTAAGACTCCACCCTACTGGACCAGTTCAGGCAGACATCGCTCAACCAACTCTGGCTGGGTGAATCGTAAGCAACAAAGAGCCCAGGAGAACCAGGAGCGAAAGCAAAGGGGTGAAACCAAACCTCCGCCGACCTTCGCCATACCGATGTGTCCAACCTGTGGCAAAAATCAACCGGGGGCACGCTGCTCAAATGGCCTGTGCAGGACGTGTTGCCCGGGATGCGAGCAGCATCGATATTAAGGGCTGCTCCAATTTTTGCGTGGCTGTTTCGGCTGCATTTGCTGGGCTGTTTCGGCCTTTTTTCGGCGCGCAATGGTCGCAACAATGGCGACACTTTAATAACTGCAAGACATGTTCAGGCGCAAGGAAAAAAGATGCTGCCTGTTCTTGTGGTCGTCGGTCTGGGTGGTTGGCGGTAATGGTTTGGAAGGGTTTTTTTAAAGGTTGTTAGCTTCTCTGGGATTGATAAATTAAATTACTTGTGATCGTCGATAGTCATTCATGTTGCGTCGTTGCATTTCTGCTCAAGCGTCCTCACAGTAGGGACCATGGCACCGAAAAAAAGGGTCGAGCGGCTGCTCCGGTCGCCATTGCGGATGATGAGCCTGACGCCGGCGATGCTGGTGTTTGCAAAGAACACCTGTTGAAGGTTCATGATGCGCTGGAATGCATCCTGGGCCATGACATGTTCAAAGACATTTTGCTAGCGCAACCCCTGTCATGACATGACATGAGCTGCTTCGGCTCTTTTATGGCTGTTGCCGGCCATAGCGGCTTGACTTGCTGAATTTCTTGAGTGAACTGTGTGTCTTCGCACAGTTCAATTAATTTGCAACTCTCGTGTGGGTAAGAGTCAAAACTCGTTTGCGGCTTCTCGGAGATATTTTGGGTGCGGGGCTGAACTCATGTGTCAACTAATTTTGGGTCACATTCACAGATTCGAAGTTTTGTGTAGAAATGTTTCAGTTACATGCATATACCTGTGGCTATTGTTGATAGGTCATTTTTTTCATCACATTGCCATTTTTATTTTTGTTTCTCGTTTTTTGCAAATTCTTGGTCTTTTTTTTCTCGTTTTTTTGAGTTTCAAAAAAAAAATCCGCAATCCCGCTAAGTACAAGTAAGTATACAACAATCCAATGCATGCACTAGTGCTGGCAGCTGACCGAAGCAAAGCTTGCCGAACGGTTTCAAAAAAAAACACCTTCATCATTTGTATAATTGAAAAATGCTTGGAAGCTTGGCGCCAGCGTCCAAGATGTGTTCCTATTTTTGGAAGGCCTTAACAAACAAGGCCTTCAAATCATTGGATGAAACTTCTGAGACACACCGAGTCAAGCTCTTCACCGCTCCCTCCTCATAGGTGAAGTCGGGGGCTGAGCTGGAGTTTCCCATGGCTAACAACTGCCGCGATGCCACAGCAAAGGCGCGAGGCGCAACTTCAGCCAGAAACTCTGCGCGATGTCGCCGAGAACGTGCAAGATGCAAAGAAGACCCTAGCTTAGCTACTGACCGTTACTTACCCCTTGCTTACGACCAACGCATGCTAATGAACTTGTGGAATAAAGAAATCAATCGACCAATGAACTGAATCATATGTGGACACTCATGCTATGTGGGCATCGGTGCACGTCTGCCCCCCGCGGCTATGCCTTGGGCTGTGCCAAGGAACTCAACCAGCTTTTCAGTAGCATGGTCAAATATCCACAGGGAGTGCTCCTCCAAACTTGGGGTCAAAAAGACCCGCGCCTGAGCCGCCAATGCGGAGGCGTGGCAGCTGTTCAACAAGGACCAGCTGAGCTGCTTGCAACTCTTTGGAACACATTGGTTTGCTTCGGCCAACGCTAATGCAACCCTTACGCGCGAAAGAGTTCCTTTTGATCACGCGAAACAAGCGGACCTTACCCGGGACTGGTTCGGAAGTGTCACCAGGGGAACTGTTTCAGCGGCTCTGGCCTTCATGTTGAAAGCTTACTTAAGAACACTTAAGCTTATCCGATGCAAGCCAAAAGAGAGTTGCCCAAAAATGATGTACCCTGAAAACTGGCAGCCTCCCTATCAAGAGTGATCATTGTTGGTTGGTCAAGGGGTACTACGTTTGTGGATAGATAAACCAGGGGGTTGTTGTCCACTTGTTCAACTTCAAACAACATCATCAACATCAATATGCTCAAATTGCCACCCCTGTCCCACTAAACGACACTTCTTCGTCTTTCCAATGTTACTTAGTGCAGCGGTAACATTGCGAAAAGCAATCCCAGAACAGCTCAAATACACCAAATACCATGCCTGTCACACAAGTGACGATCCAACACTTCTCCAACATCACCTCGTGCAGCTCTACCGCTGCGGAAAGCATTCCCAAAACAAGGCGCCAAATGCACCAAATACCACACCTCTCACAAAAAGTCTATTTGGCGACTTTCCGATGTTGATAACAGTCACACGAAACAGGCCGAAAGCAAACCGGAAGCAAATTAGCCCGTGGCAAACTGAGACCATCTTGCACCCGTCCGATTTTCAAGGCCACCGTCGCGGTCAAATCCAGCGCATTTCCCACATTTCCACGATAACATATCGTTTCGTGACCGATCCAACCCTGAAAAAACGTTTCATGCGAGACATCTTCCACGATTGTCACATCAAATAGCTTCAACATGCTGAAAGTACCAAGCCCGCAACACAAAATGGCAACTCCTCATCTCCAATACCATGTCAAGCAGTTGTTGTGTTCTCGATTTGTTGTGTGAAGGATCTGTTATGATTTGTTGTGTTCTCGATTTGTTGTGCGATGTTTCGAAATCACAGTTACACGGAAGTTTCGCCACTTCATCACTAAACTTCCTTTGATACATTCCTTACGAGCCTTACGCACAACAAAATACGGAAAACATGTATGCGGCATAACCCACTCGGAGTTTGCTTATGCAGAGGTATTGATATGTCCCAACTCTTATCTACGGTAACATATATAAACAGGAAAGGTTTTAGAGTGACTCAGTTGTCCGATTCTGATATGCATGCCTTAGAGAAGCTTCATGCAAAATGGGTGCAATTAGCCTGAAGTATCTGTGAGCAAAATGAGGGTTTCAAACATCACCGGCTGCACCTGTACAAACATATCTTCGAAGAAGAAGTGGTATTGAAGCATGTCGTGCCAGCCCCCGGGCCACCGAGGAAGTCCCGTACCTGCATGGCGAGTCAAGCAAACAATTATCCATATCGGCATGATTCAACCACTGTGCTGAACCAACAGGGACGAGGAACAACATTAGTATGTAATGAATACGTATAGCACGCGACGATCCGAACAATAATGGTGGGTGCTCATGACAAAAGCAGTGGGACTTTTGCGATAGCAAAGGCGAACATGGTGTGCGGGTGGGCGAGATGAACAAGGGTACAGGGTGGGTATGGTCTTCACCAACACCTGCACTAAACTGAGAATCAACAAACTAAAAAAGGGCCCATGTCGGCCTGCAAAGATGTACCCTCATGTGACAAGTGATGAGTTCATGAAAGGTTCATGATGTTTGAATATGATGGCCAAAATGATGACCACCACTATTGATGAGCCAACCATTGCGGTTCATTTTTTTCATCAATCAGCCACATAATCATCTATGTTTGGCCAAACGCTGAGTTTGACCAACCATCCTTGATGCT
This sequence comes from Symbiodinium kawagutii, assembly GCA_009767595.1. Taxonomy (NCBI): domain Eukaryota; class Dinophyceae; order Suessiales; family Symbiodiniaceae; genus Symbiodinium; species Symbiodinium kawagutii. The sequence goes on along the minus strand of VSDK01012652.1, from coordinate 45,686 downwards.
TACCGAGAAGGTTCCTAAAGGTTAACGGTTGGTATGGTCAGCTTGGCACACCCCAGCAGCTGCCACTTGTCTGTGAATGACATTTGTCGACAAACATCATCAAAGATCATATTGAAGCCTAATGAAACCCACATGAACTGGTCCGGCTCTCTACACCCCATACACCACAAGCGCTCATGACTAGTGGTCGAACGTCCAGGTTGGAGATTGTTGGAGGTAGTTTTTTCGGGTCAAAAAATCGCAAAGGGGATGGGCAATATCTTAGAGGTCACCTTATGGTCACCTTATTAACATCGGACAGCAGTTCTAGATGTCCATGTGGACAGCGACAAAAATCGACAGGACATGAATTGTGGGATGCAAATGCGTGGGTGAATACCTATAGTTACCATCACTTACCCCTAAGTTTGACCCACTTGTTGGCATAGTGATGTCCACTGGCCTCCCAGAAATTCAGAATGGATTCTCAGGCATCGCGTCTCAAAGAGATTTTACAATCCACCATTATCAGTTTCTACCTCCGTGTCTTGGCTGTATATTCGTTGTTACCTCCAAGCATGAATCACCATTTAAGGATCACTGATAGATATCGTGTGATCATTTGATCATTCATTGCTTTGCATCAACCCTGATCTATCACTTTCATTTCTATAGCTATAGGATCATTACTTCACAGTGTCTAGCCATATCTAGCCATTTTCACTGGTAATTTTGGAATGTTATCCATTATGTTCAATGGCTGGCCGCGCATGTCCACACATGGCTGCGCCTGCTGCTTGTGCCTGCGGCTGATCTGGCCCCATGGCCATGAATCTGGCTCGACTGCCTACACCTCGCGGCTTCAACATGCTTCGAAACGGTGACATAGCTGGTTTCAGTCCACGTCATGAGAAATGCTGCAAAGGGCCACTTCAAACTTGACAACTCAGTTTGGTGTGTGAGAATTTGAATCGGGTCGTTCAAAAGCAAAATTGGGAGAGCTTGTTTGAGAATCACACACCATTGTGAGTGGCAGTCCCTCAGCAAGTCGAATTGGGAAGTGGTGGAAAACAAAATAATACTGTGTGGTTGGAGAAATTTCATCCTGTTCCTGGCCAATGCAGAAAATCTGCGAGTGGGTCGTGGTCTGTGGGGCGCTCTTATACACGGCCCCCCAGCATGATAATCTCAAAAATTAAAGAAACACATGTAATTAAAATACATTACATGCAAATTGTTGACAGTTTTTGAACGTGTTTTTTGCCATACATCTGTCCAAAGCACCAGAGTTCAACAACCACGGCGAAAGACTGCAAGACTAGCAAAGGACAACTGGGATGCTCTGCATAACTGGGCCCACCTAGACAAATAGTAAAGAACAAACCTGGTCCTGCTGGAACGCACTTAGGTTCCACAGAAAAAAGCAAATCAGATCGTTGATGGGTCGAAGGGATTCAAGGGATGAATCTCTTTCGTCTTTAGTAGCTCTTAGGGAAAACCGGAATGCTTGAGCCATCAAATTATGTTGAAAGATGTTGAAAGTAATGATGGCCAAGTTTGGTTTTTTCCGTGCTTCTCCTCTCAGAAAAGCACAATGAGGTGAGGGAAAGCCATCTTTGATACCTGATGCCACATGGAACTCACATGCCGTAGACCCTCACTAATACACCAATCAACTTCACCAAAAATTGCTGGAGATTTGCCTCATCAAACAGTGGCGCTTTGTGCCCATCCGTGCCTCTCAGTCCTTGTCTCAGACGACAAAAGGCGGCCGCCATTAGCGCCGGTCGCTTCAGTTGAGACAGTCCAAAAGGCTGAGGCAAAGAAGGCCGAGAGATGCCAGACAGTCTGATTCCAATTTCTGCAATTTCTGCAATCCTAAGCATGCACTACTGACATCTACGGACTACTATGTGAATTGACGGGACTACGCGGTTCAAGCACGATTTTCGATACTAAAGAAATTTAGGCTCAAATATATGGGAGTGTCCTTTTCAGCCCTCATTACTGGTTGGTTGTTGGTTTCCTTATTGCCAATGATTGAGGGATAGCTTAGGGGCACCTCCATTTATGGACAGCCTCAGAGAAACCAGCATCTTTGCACCACATTTGGCTCTCCAATTGGGTCAGGCTACGCATCACAAAACTTCTAAATATTTGCGTCCTACTCTTCCATTGCGCAGAAATAATTGCATGGATCCAACACAAGATGATAACAACCCTGGAGAAACCAATGGCTGTACAATAATCATCGTAAAATAGTTGCCACCAAATCGTGAAACCCTACAAGGATGCATACAAAATCAATGCAAGTACACTCATCAAAATTCAAATCTGCATATATACATTTGCGCATCCATAAAAGCAGCTTACGAACACAACTGCAGCAAGTATCAGATGCCCCATGTCATTGCATAGTACTCTCGCTCGATGGCCATCCCTCTGGTCCAGCTTGCTAGTGAAACCGGTTCTGCTTCAGCAAAGCAAAGCGACATTCAAACAAACACACCACGCATAGGTTACGATAGAAATAGGACAACATGCATCACAAGCATATATAACCAAAGGTAAGAAATAAGCAAGGGCATACATATTCACATATTAAAATATTATATGCATTTATCAGACCACCTTCATTGTTCGTCACACCCTGAACCCAAGCCCAAACCTTACCTTCCCACAACGAGATGCAGCTTGTGCTCAGTCTGAGGTCCCCTTACTTCGCCCCGAGATCTGACAGGAAAGTCTCGGCCAATGCCTCAGCTGTTCCAACGTGCGGCTCCAATTCGCAACGAAATCAATTGCACCATGGGTTGGCCATGGATATTGGTGGCAGGTGAAGCGGTCAATCATGTGGTTGGCAAGTCGTGGGTATTGATGGCAAGATGTGGCAGGTGAAGTAGGCAATCATGCAGCCAAGCTAGGAAGCGAGAGAGTTGCAGGCGCAAATGGCCCAGGTGAAAAGCTGGAAATACTTCAGCGGAACCCAACAATGACGAGAGACAACAAGATCCCACTTGCCGACATGTGATGTCTGTGACAATTTCCAGGGGCATAGCTATCCAAAATGTACACTGAACATTTATTGTGCAAATAAATCCAAGGAAACATGATCCAAAGCAACGATGCTGCCAAGAAAGGCTGCAGCTCATCATCATAACAAAATACGCCCAGCCATGAGCAAATCTTCTTGTATCCTCTTCATAGGCAAAGCAAGTAGTCGTCAAAACTCTAAGTGATCGCTCGGCTTCGCAAGTGACAGGCACTGAACCAACACTCAACGGACCCTTTGGGCACCACCATCTGCAGCCATGAAGGCCCTGTAGTGAAACGACTGGTGCCACATATCAGTTTATTTGATGTTATTGGCAAATCACCAGCAGCACTGATGAAAGATTCACAAGTGAAAAAACAAACGCAGTCCATTTACCAAGGGAAAGGCATGATGCCTGCAACCCGGTGGTTTACTTATCACTGTGACCCGTATGATCAAACATGATTGCTCAAAATGCCTGGAACTACCGCTAAGGTCTCGGCTTCTTTCATCCCCCCGCCACTCCTCATCCGGGGGTAGCCGCAAAACGACACAGCTCCTGAACCCGACCCAGCTGTAAATGCCAAGAAGCTCCATCCAACTTACCCTCGTCCACCAGCTCTTGCAAGTGTTCTGCATGCTCCTGGCAGTTCTGGCCCCATGGCTGAGTCCTAGATTCGAAGCTGCTGTGTCGTCCACCATGGCTCGCTCAGTGATGTATGTCAGACTTGTCCCGTTCCCCACCTTGAAGAGATTGCACTCGAGTTCACCTGGCAACGCCAAGGCCAACTCTGAACCATCATCTGTGCGATCTCTGAAATTCTCTGGTTGCCTGTTGCTCACATTCCCACCGATGGTGGGCATCAAAAGGGTCTTTGAATTTCAGATGGTCACTGACGTGTGGAACCAGCAACCTGCATCAACCTGCGCTGTCCATGCGCATGCCATTCCTCCACCTTTTTCCATGCCGCGGCAGTGACTATGCGCTAGGCGCAGCTGGCAGGCCGAGGATCGCCTGACGGCACGGTCCGGCACGGAATCCAGGGGCCCCAGGGTGATAGAATGACTCAGCCATAGGCCTTCTGGCTGGAGCCCATGTTCAAATTTCTTTGAACCCCCAAAAAGTCTAGAAAAAACTAAGAAAAGGTAGCATTCTTCCAATGGCTTATCATTGTATATGGCTTTAACATGCTTTAAACCAGCATGGCAATGCCTTCAGCTGTAGACAAACCATGCATCTCATTGGGGTTCTCATGCCCAACATCCCCAGCTCTGAGTGCCCCACCCAAGGCGCAAATGTCCCACTTGCTCCAAGCACACGCGAGAATATCCTTGGTGGTGCAGGTCGAGCTGTTGAGGCGATCATGGGCCCAGGTCAGTGGCTAGCGCCTATCGTGGATGGATGGGTGGCTTCAAACAGCTTTGCCTCCATAACTTTGCGAAGGCTTGACCATCATGCCTGCAACCCATGGATTGCAAGGTTTCCCCACTCAAAAGCATGTTTTTTGGATCGTCTTCTGATGGTGGGTTTCCGCATCAAGGCTTCAGTGCCTTAGCTAAACATCTGACATCGGCTGTCTCTTAGCTCAGTAGCTGGACAAATGCCTGTCTGAGGCGTCAATGCCAACTAATTATTGATGCGCAAAGCTGCTGATGCCTTTCATTGCTACGTAACAAGCGTCGGAGATGAACGGATCATCCAACCAAACACCACTACCAAGGTTGATGGATCCTCCCTTGAAGGATCATCCTTGCCTCCTCACATGGCCAGGGAACTGTTTTGTTGGTCTGTGTGTTGGTCAATTCCATCTTGCCTGAGCTCCGCAGTTGGTGTCCACTGGTATCAGCCACTAAACCTTCACAAAATGTGGGCCGATGGCTGGTGATCTGATACTTCAGTAGCAAATCGCACAAGGTATGTTCTGTGGTGTGCCACCAATGGGTATCTTTGATCAGCTGTTTCTTTTCAACAGAATTGAGCAGCTTGAGCGTGAAGGTACGTCGTGAGGGACACAGTCACTTGTACACCATCATGCTCCTTCAAAGAGTATGGGCAACCGAACATGAACTCAGAAACTCGAATCGGATCCTGGGTTGAATTCGAAACGGTGATTGACTGCTCAGAAGTTGCATGATGAATGCCGGCAATAATTACAATGTGGAATGGTCAATGGAGAATTCCATTGAGGCTGGGCCCTCTTCTCTCAGATGCAAGTCTTTCTCCTGAAGTTTGCAACACATCATGTACAAAACAGTCTCCATTGACACGGGTTGATGGAAAACGACCGCCACAACCTTGCACACACAGCAGCACGTTGTTGTAAACACTTCGTAGGGTGCTGTAACATATATGGTACGTCTAAGGAGCCCTTGACTGTGCAAATTGAAGTCAGTGCTGAAGCAACCGAATTCAATCCTTAACCTTTTATGATTGCAAAAACCTGATTGACCAGTTGGATAGCCATCTTGTATTGTCATGTCAACTCATGTTCAGCTGCAGTTTTTCCTCGGGATCAGCCAAGGTGCTGTTGGCGCAGTCTTCCTGGCTGGGGGCCAATTGGATGGCCAGCATGAGTGAAGCTCCGAATAGCACAATAGGTGTTGCAAAAGCGCAAGCGATAGACATCTAGGTCATTAATTTTGCGTCCCTTCAACTGATTTGATTCTTCTCTGTTGCCAGAATCCTGAATGCCTTTGCCGCGCGATGATCGATGGCCAATCGTGAATCAAACAGCTTGCTGCATCCTGGCCTTGCTCAATGAGTTGCACCCCTTGTCTCCCTCAACCACCGTCTTCTTGCGGAACTCTGCGCAAATCACTGGGCGAGCTGCGGGCTGTTTCCACTGGCTATGAGATGGCAATGCTATACAAAGCTGGTTGGTGACTGGTTCATGGCAAAAACATCGACCCAAAATCATTCTGGTCAAAGCAGTTCATCATCCCAATGCATGATGTAAGATCTAGATGCAAGCCTTGTTGCCAACAAGCAGCTTGATCCTATCGGTGACTTAGTCCTGTACACTTGGAGGATTGTGCAAATGCTTCTCCTCAACATTCTACCGCGGTTCATTCTACAAGTGGCTGGTCCAACAAACAAAAACCGTGTTCTGTGTTCACCATCCCTGTTGAATCACTTCCCATTAGCCATAAAAATTGAATATTGTTGAGGCACGCTGTGGATTTTTGGGACTCTTGAGGCCGGTCTTGCTAAATGCATGATCTATGGATCGGCTGACACGTTGGTCACTCCTACCTATCTACCTTCGCATTGCCTGATCTTGATATTCTAAGATGTAATAAATCAAACAAAACAAGACCAAATGATGCCCTGTCATGTAGACATCTTTCTGCACACAGCCAAGGTCCTGAATACGACACTTCTGTTGGCAGAATAAACATGCACTTATATGAGCAAATCAACAACAACAACAACAACAACAACAACAACAACAACAACAACAACAACAACAACAACAACAACAACAACAACAACAACAACCACAACAACCACAACCACAACCACAACCACAACCACAACCACAACCACAACCACAACCACAACCACAACCACAACCACAACCACAACCACAACCAACAAACACACACACACGCACAAAAAAAAAAAAAGTGTACAGTACCTAGTACCCACAGTACAGGCCCTTTGCTAATAACTATTACACAGTACCCACAGTACCCACAGTAGTACCTATTACACAAACTCACCAGGCACTGGCGCTGCACCCCCTGGACCCCCAAACCATCTTCGCAGCAAGCTCCATCCGTGGCTCCTACGAGCTCCTGGCCAGGGAGCCGGTGTTTTGGCGCGGGCCAACCCAAGATTGTTCCCGTGATTCTTCCCGTGAACATCAATATGGGGGGTTTCCCAAAAAACAATCCCCGAATCATTCATGATTAAACCAGCCAGTGTTGGGGCTTCCAAATTTGACAAACCACCATGTAGCAACAAAAATTTGGCAAAAAACATGGATTAAACCGATGTCGTAGAGGTAACAATCTCTAACCACACTGGTCACAATGCAAGGAATGTTTTCTCGGCAGGCCTATGGCTCTTTCTATTCAGCGATACCCTGCTGTGCAAATACATGCGAATCAAATTCTACACTGCCTCGTTGTAGAACAAATTGCAAGGAGATCTAATGAAAGCGCGTGAAAAAACACAAGTCAACAACGTGCCTTTAATAAACAATTCCCTGCATACCACGGCAAATCAACCAATCTCAACAAATGAAACAGCCGAGTCTGATTGACCATTATGTATGTAATGTAATGTGCAAATAGATATCCAAAGGTACAAAGAGAAGAGAGAGAGACAGCCAAAAACAATGAGAAGAACATACACTGAGAATAAGATAGAAGAAGAATGGGAATGAGAAAGAATCAATGAGTGAATGATGTAAGGAGACTTGGACATGCCCATAATTCCAATGGCAAATCCAGTGGCATCAACAGCTGTCCTTGGGCTCAGGCTTCTTCACAAGCTTCCCGCCACAGGTGTGCAAAGCGCAAGTGCCTCTACGAGGGTAGCCCACAGGCAGGGAGGGTTCCCGAAACAGATGCTGCATGCAAAGCTTCTCAAAAGGGACATCAACAAAAGCATCGCCAACATTCTACAGGACACAATTTTGTAAGTTCAATTTGTTCTGGATTTTCACTCTTCGCATTTTTCTGAAGCTAACCTAGTACATCCTAGTACACTTTGAAGCATCCCTATCATGCGCCCTGATCATCTGCAGCTTCCTTCTAAAAAGCTTTGGTCTGCGAGTGGCAGGATGTATTGATCGCAGTGCAAGCCCGGTAAACGATTGGGGACATGCTTGCCAGTAATGTTGGTTTCTGATTAGTGTAACCCCCCTAAAGTAATGAAAATAAATAAAACCAACAGGTAGATACCAGTCAGAAACCAACATTACCAACCAAAGCATGGCATGATTTCCCCCAAGACGGTGATAGCTTGGCATCCCTGAACCAGGCGGACTCAAGAGCTGCACAGCGAATTTCCAGCTACAAGATTGTGCGGACGTCACAATGCGGCTAGCCGCCGTCTCACACCGTGGTGGTGGGCTGTACTGCAGGCCCAAGGTTAGTCAAATTCAGATTGAATGATATCAAATGTCACAGCTTGAGACTTTGTTTTCTTGGCAACAAAGCCCGT
>VSDK01012652.1:0-32500 GCA_009767595.1 Symbiodinium kawagutii | reverse complement strand
TCTTTATTCGTCGCTATCTATCCATCTAGGTTTGTCCTACGTCAAGAAATTGTTAAGGCGGTCATGGGATTGAGACTGAGAGATCGGACAAACGACACGCTGCCATGTAGGCAGCTGAGGAAGTCCCCCCCTGGCCCAGTGTCAACGGAAAGTACCAGTCCTACCCGTCTGGTGGAAAGCTGCCTGCTGATGTGTTGTATGTATTGGTCAAGATCTTTATCATCGATCATAAAACATCATTGGTCATCATTTATCATCATCCGCAGTACACATGAATGCGAAGACACTTTAACAATCCAACCACTTTCAGCCAACAAACCATGAGACGTGGTGTCGATTAAGAGGGTTTGAACGTTTCTTCTGCGTTGGTAAAGTCAAAGCTTTGGGGAAACGGGCCAGGAAGGACCCAAAACCTCAAATACAAATGGGTGCCCCTGAAGGGTTTCAAGGCTCTGAGTTCGTCGGGATTCCCACAAATTCTGATCTCCCTACGGTTCGGCTGTGGCAAAACATGTAGTGCCAAACACTATCTCGAACACCCAACAAATTCGTACAGCACAGGCACACACACATGACATGCGCATACACATTTTAAACACTACATATGCATGTATTCATATCATGGCATACTATGGTAAAAGGATTTCACCTCGGCTTGCTTCCTTCAAGTCTGCTGCTGGTCTCCTCCCAGCGTTTTTTCAGATCATTTTGTGGTACAGCTTGCAAGTAGTCCTACCAACCGCCACTTGCAATGCGGCCATGGTGGAGCACAAACGAATGACTTTGGAAATAATCCCATGCACATTGCCATGGATCAATGGATATCAATGGTTTCTCCAAACAGATGCCGGGGCAAAGCCAGAATGGATGGGTGATTGGATGCGCCTCATTCACATGAAGCTGCTTAGGTCAAGAGTCTCGCTGAGACAAACCAGAAGAATGAGAATGATGATCTAGAAACTTGAGGCCGAGTTTTGAGAGACCGTGTTTCCTATGTGCAATCAATCTTGAGTGGAACTACTGCAACTGCAGTGGATGCCCATACCTTAGTTCCGGCGCAAAGAAATTCTGAAAAGCGACAATTGTTGTCAAATCTGTTCCCTTAGTATCCCATGCCACCCCAATGCAAATACCTCATTGCAACATCTCTTCTCAGCAGGCATGGGTATATGATGGATCCCTTCACTCGGTGACGCGGGGGTGTTGCACCTAGGGTGACCTGTCTCCAAAACAAACAAAGTAGCCATGAGCCAGCAACCATAGATGCCCATAGTATCCCACAATTCTGAGTGGCTTTGCCAGAATGATTGGCCTTACCGGGCTTTACTTACAAATACCTGTCATTTTAATACGATGTCACAATTAATCATTATATCACAAGTAAGTACTATAGTATTAAAGTTGCTGAAATGACTTTTATATGCACCACATAACTTTAGGTGTTACTGAGCATAACTAATCATACCACATGACTTATGAAGTCAGTTCTATCTATGCCCCACCTGCAAGGGTTCACTGTCTCACTGTGAAGAGTTCGGGTTGCCAGCCCCAGGGGGCAACTTGAGATGCTACAATTCGTTGTGGTGGCACGTTGACCGCTACGTCAAAGAACCAGCTGCGATGGATATGCCACGAACAGTAGCATAAATGGAACAGAAAAGGAGAAAAATGGCGTGCAACCATCATACCATACCATACCATACCATACCATACCATACCATACCATACCATCATGCTACTGTTCCCCATCATAGGTAGATGATACCATCATCGACCATAGCACTTTTCAGGTTCACGGCACCCCGAGCCGGCAACAATGGACGGCCAGACCTCCATGTCTACGGCGTGGATCGCTTCCTAGAAGGCACAACTGGGATTTCAACGGCCTCTGAGGGCTGGCCCAGCATGTTGTAGCAGGTAGGCTCGTTGATGAGACATAAGCAGGTCAGGATAGGTCAACCATGCATCTTTTTGATTAACCATCATTATACCACCAACCAAATAGCTCCGAGCTGGCCTACTTCAACCACTCATGGGCTGAAGCAGTTGTGCCATCATTATATGACGACTTCTGTTCAGTCGTTATCCAATGTCATCGATTGTTGGTGTTGCTAGTAGTAGCATCATTTTTCCTGTATGCTGTCACCATCTATATGGACAAGTTGTTGGTTACCCATGAGGATTGAGCACCACCAGCCACTGCAAACATGTAGAAACCAATGCAACTCATGATGAAGTGTGACTCTTCATCATTAATCTCAGGGTTTCGTACCAACATTGACCATCATTCACCATTTCTTCATTGATCTGTCAGTCAAACTCACCACTTCTTGGCTGCCATGGTATCCTAAGATTCTCGGAGCACTTCATCCATTCATCTTAGACCCCCCCCCCCCCCCCCGCCGCTTCAGCTGATTGAAGCGAGGTGATCAAGGTGACGTCGGTATTCAGTGGTGGTCGCCTGAATCATTAACCACTGAGTGTAAGTCATCAACCAGCACCACCATCATGATCATGATAATAATCATCATCATCATCAACATCATCATCGTCATCATCACCATCAATCATCAACCTCATCATCATCATCATCATCATCATCATCATCATCATCATCATCATCATCATCATCATCATCATCATCATCATCATCATCATCATCATCATCATCATCATCAATCATCATCAGTATCTCTTGTATTCCCAATTGTATTGTTATTCAGTGTGTGTCATCATTCACCAGCATCATTGACAACACACGAGCCATAGCTCCCCCGGCTGCTCCTGCAATGAGGTCTCAGCCATTAGCTCGGAACGCAGCAAGGCACGTGAAAACGCCTCTAAGCGTCGCCTCATGAAGGCGTCCGCCATGGGGCGCCATAGGTAACCAAGGAGGTTGGGGGGCATGTATGTTGAAGGATGTTGATGGTTGAATCATCATTTGCTATTTACCCTGGGTTGTTCATCATATTGATCATGGATGGCAAATGGATATGAATACATAGTTGTCCGAAGGTGGAGAAGTTCACTTGCTAGTGGATGATCTCTCTGTCGCTTTCAATCAAAGTGATTGATGGCCAACCAAGGGTAACCAGTAGTTGAATAATAGTTCACCATGACCAATTGGTAACAACGAATACAAGAATTGGAGTTCAAATGTAAGGCCTGTTTGCTTCATCGCATTTGTATGGTTGCAAATGTGGTGATCAAGTCCTGGACAAGTGTGGATGCTGGGAGGGTTGACCAACCAACATGGGAGGCATGAACACAAATTGTTCTAAATTGAATGCCGAACATGCCATTCTGAAGGAGCTCCTAGGTAATTCTTCCTTGATATGTTATATGAAGCCTAGTACTGACCAATGGTCAGTGACCATTCTATCACATGAAGAACGTCTTAAAAAACAAGTGGTGCAGGATACATTCAGAAGTTGAAATTCAGATCTCCAGATATCTCCAGTAGACTTGATGTTCTACCCTTTGGTTAGGGCACTCCTGGTGGTGGCCCTTTACAGGGATATATTGGATACCCCTGGTTCCTTGGCGGCGGGAACAACGCCCTGGTGCAGCCCAAGCGCTGCAGATCCTCTGAACGAAGCTCGTTGAAAATGGTTTCCAGGTCCACTTCCCCCAGATCTGGGAGCTTCTCCCCATCCAAAAGCATCTTCACTTCCTCCAGGGCCGCGCTCGCCGCCGCATACGGTGGTGGAGGAACCATTGGACCCTTGGTGGTTTCTCAAGTCACAGGGAGCCCTAAAAATGCTTGGTGTAGAAACAAATATTGAATGATTAAAATGGGATGATAACTGGGGGTACCCCAATTCTGAAAAAACACGATTTGATTGAAACTCCGATTATTTCAGCAGCTTACGACTATTTGCACCACCATCGGCTGAAAGGGGTTCAACCAACATGCCCATGCATGATTTCGAGAAATCCTGCATGGTATATTGTTCTTGGGGCCACCCTGTTCAAATCTGACACTTGGCTCCACCAAACTTCTCCCCCATTTGGGTAGAGTGGCGCCACCTCCTGTCCTGCCAGCTGAATTCCAGGGGCGAGCGGAGCTTTTTTTCCAAGATGGCACGGAAGTCCTCCTCTGCGACATCAAAACGGCTGCGCTTCCGTTTCTCCATCAAGTCATCTTCCTCCTCAGCCTGAGACGTGGCATCATGTGGCATCAAAGTACACTTCCCCTAGAGCATATGACTCCGAAGAAAATTATGTAGGCGTGGTAGCGAGTGGCAAGTCTACTGAAATGTCAAGGCAAGGAAAATAGCTTTCTTCAATGGAGGATGGGAGCAGGGAGCCACCAGTGAGAACTCACACAACTCATCCTCTAAAGCCTTCACCAACGAGCCTCCGCTTTCTTTTCGGTGGCCACCTTCCGGGAGAGTTCCAGTGACAAGGAACTGTAGATCTCTCGTTGCTTCTCTTGGCTCAGGACCTGCCAAGCTCCTCCCTGCAGCAAGCCACTGATCTCGCTGAAGCCTGGAGGTCGTTCCATGGCCGCGGGGTCATGGAAGACTTTTTCCTGAGCCACGGCTGGCCATCCACAGGAGCTCCCAGGAAGGATAGGAAGGGGTAGCTTTGAAGCCCCAAGTAACCAACATGTCACGGTGACGAGGCCATGGTGAAACACACTGCCAGGATTGCACGTTGCCAGGATTTGCCGTCCAAGAACGGGGCACCAATGATGCTTGTCCGCAGCAGTGGCAACACACAAAGGATTTAGAATCATGCACCCCCAAATGTATCGCTGTAAAATATGAATATGTCAAACTAATCACTTGAACAGTATACAACTAGACCGTCTACATACCAAACAGCTGTTTTCCAATCTTGAGGTTACATACTGCATCGAACAAGAAAAGCCTCAGCAACAGCAAATGCAAGAACAAAAAAATGACAACAACCACAACCACGACCATAACCACAACCACAACCACACCAACACAAAAATACAAAAAAACGAAAGATCATCAATTGCCAACCAGTCTCCAGCAGAAAGGATCTCAAAGTCCGTGCAGCGGTTTGTTCCTCCTGCTCTTTGGATTGCTGCATCTCTGCCAGGGCAGCTTCCACCAACCGCTGGCGTTCGGCTGCTGACACCAAGGACCACCGGGGGTCCTGTGACCACTGGCTCTCCAGCTCGGCGTAGCCAACCTCCGTTGGATCCTGGGCCACGACACCAGCTGCAACCGGTGCTTCGACCAACGACGGTTCAACCAATGGGTTCCCTAAAGAAGGTGAAAAATATAGGAACCCATTGGTTTCTTTAGGTTTCCCAAAGGGTTCAACTACAAAGAATTTAAGGATCCACAATAGAACCCACCTTCGTGAGTAGCCGTACTGAGTCAGTTGGCGGTTCACTGCCTCAAGTCATCTTGGTGAGCGGAGGATCCTAGCTCAACGACAAGTGAATGGTGAAGCGGCCGCGATTGATGGCCTCCAGGTTGTTGCCAATATCCATGATGGATATCCAATAGTTGCAGCTGTCCCAAAACAAACAAATGACGTTGCTGGTAGTGAGTCCATTTCAGAATACATCAGCAGCAGTGTACGCCTGTGCACTAATAGCTTCTGTTCATCTAAAACATGACAGGCATGTCACCTAAGTATTTTTACTGATAGTATCTCATAGTAGCATCGACTACTATTTTTCCTTTTATATTTTCTGAAAATGCCAGAGTATATGCAGTCTTTATATATATATATATTTATTTATTTATTTATTTATATATATTTACTTACATAAATAAAATATAAGATGAACTTCCAATACCTTCCCTCAACGACTGAACCCCCTCCGGGGTCGCCAGCCGCGGCAGCCCAGCGGCCTTCGACAGAGCCTGCTGCAGCAGCTCTACAAAGCCCTCGCGGCCTTGCCGTCGGATCTGGGCCTAGCGATCATCCGTTGGTGGCTGACAACCCGTACCATTGACACTCACTAACAAGCTTGGTGAATGATCATCAATAACCTTGGTGAAGAATCATTAATAACCTTGGTGAATAGTAATTAACAACCTTGGTGAATAATGGCTTAGAATTGGTGAATAAGGGTTTATACTTGCTGATAATTTATCATTAATCATAATCGCTTATAATTGCTGAAAATGCTCGATAATGGTTGCTTATGATGATTTGAAATGTTCTTCAAAATCGACGGCTATTGATGGTCGTTGACGATCATTGCCATTCATCAATTATATTCAGGGTTAAGTACCATATCAGCGCAGCACTGGCGGGAAATCAATATACACCATCAGGCTCCTGTTAGTCAACAGTCTTTCTGTTACTCACAACTCCTAACCACTATTGACGGTGTGAACATGCGCGAACCAGTTAAAGGCAATTTTTGTTTGAATCACATTGCCTCTTGCGGCCCCAAGCCTTGCAGCCCTTGACTTCACAAAGCTCAAATTGCACACCAAGCAGTGCAGCTATTTTTGGCGCCTGAAGTTTTCTTTGTCCTTCACCCAGGCTTTGTGCCAATCGCAGAAACAACTTCCGCCGTTGGCTTTTGGGGACTGCAGTGAAACGAGCATCAGCAACCAATCGAGGAAGCCACTGGTCAAAGGTATCAAACGCTTGCACACCTTTCTCCTGACGTGTGGCAAAGCAAATTAACGCAGGGGATAGGCACCAAAGATTGGAAATGGGTTCAACAGGAAAACATGCTGCTGATGATGACTGGTGACGACTGATGGTCTCCCCATATTAGTGCAAAACAAGTCATGATTATTATATATACATAGTGAATTTGCAAGCACATTCTTCTCCTGAAGCATCGACTTGAAATTCTCAACCTTCACTTTGGCACGTTCAGCTGCAGACACGGGGTTGGGCACATCATCCGACTCCGATGAACAAGAACTGGAGACGCACTCCACCTGATGAGTTTCCATTGCGATTTGATCAATTTGATCACCAAATACAACTGCAATGATTTGCAATGCACAAACTCATGAGTTGACTGAAACCAACACAGTTTCTTCATGTACCCCATGAGTTTGAGCATCTCAATCTGCCCACCTCGTCTTTTTTCTTTTCCTTGGCAGAGCCATTGACGACAGGGTTCTTCTTGGCTTCTTCGGGGGGCACGACGATGTCCAAAGGACCCGTGGGAACGGACCACCGAGACTCTTTGGTCTTGGCGTTGTAGTAGTATGGCACGCCATACGGTGAAGGATGCACCTCCCACACCTGCCGTGATGCCATTAATCCAAGCAGCGCATGGCCAAGTGGATCATGGCAAGTCTTTGATTGCAAATCAAGTGACTGTGGTGAATGCTTAGACCATGGAACACATCCAACTTCAGGGTCCCGGGCTACAGCGCCCAGTCAGTTGTGGATGTTGTAGAGAGATGTAAAAAGCGATGCTTAGCTGTGCTTAGCTTGGCAAACTCACGCTGACCTTTTTTGGTTGCCATGAATTCTCATGGAGAGCCAATGGCTTTGGTGCACCTGGCTGCAAAGGTGGAAGCGTTAACGCTACAGCATCCAGCATCCGCCAGAAAATTCCGATTTCTGGGATCAGGAGTGGAACACCATCTTTGAGATTGCCTGAAACCATTCAGCTTCCTCTGCCCATGTGTCTATGGGGGCTGAAGATCACCAAATCCACTATCATCACGTTGATCGTGCGACTGATCATCATACATCCCAAATAATTTCGAGGGATGGGGTGACAGGTAGGTAGCGAGCTCTACTCACTCAAATTGATGGCACGCAACAAATCCAATAGAAACAGCTCTTGTTGGCCAATGATGTTTCGCAAAGAGGTACCTGTAGAGTTTTTATGATTCATACAAACTCCAGAGCTTTGTCTGTACTATTTGTTCTTGGTGGTGCTGTTTTCATCTGTTTCCCCTGCACTTTGCTTCCCCCATCATCCCTCATCATCCCTCATCATCCCCCATCCCTGTCGAGCATCGCTCTGGATCTGGTGCCATGCCCTTGCCACAGGTGTGCAGTGCACAGGTCTCCGCACAGCAAAAGCTCTGCGCTTGGCCCGGAGGGTGGACCTTGTCCTGGAGAAGCCACCAGTCTTCGGGGGAGGCTCATGGCAAGCCAGGTCAGGGCCAGGTCAGGGCCATGTCAGGGTCAGGCCAGGGCCAGGTCTCCAAGAAAATCATCCAATTACTGATCGAGGCATTGCATCCCTCTCGACCTCCACGTCACCCTGGCTACAGAAAATTCAGCACTGGTGGCCCGAGGCCGCTTTCCACCATGTTTTTACTATGTTTTCCAACATGTTTTACACACCAACCTCTCTCTAGCATGCCAAAGGTAAACTGTTGGCAGAGGAAAATGTCTCTGCATGCTGCCAGGTGTTCATCCCTTAATGCAACCTCCTTACACCAAGCATAGTTCCAGTGACGGCGATCAACGCCCCAAGAAAGAATTTGCTTCCCAAGCTTGGGTTCACAATAGCCTCCGCGGCTCATAGGTATCTTCATTTACCCAAAACTCGCTCCTACAAGAAGAATGATGGTCGAATGCAATGGTCAATAACCAGCGGTTAATAAGATCTAAATCTGGTTCATCGTAGTTAATAATAATAAAAATAATGATAGTAATAACATCATTTCAACCGTTACTATATTTCCAAGCAATTCTTCACCATGATTTGCATTGATTTGCCATCATCCAGGGTGAAGTTGATGCCCCACCTCATCATCCATCAGGGGCGCCGCACCCACTGGGCGCGCCTTCAACTCGGTCTTCTTCGCGTAGCTCACTTTGCAGGTCACGTTCGCACAAGTCTCCGCGCAACACTCCTGGTGAAAGTGGTGATCATCCACCGGTTTTTGGTGATGCCCTAGTGTCACTTCATATACACATATTACATTCATATCCATTCAAGAATGAACAAATTAACATAAATAACCACATCAATCATCAATGCTTATAGTTAGATCTTCTAGCTGTAAATGGCACATTGAAGTACTGGCTAGTTATACATATCATAGTAGCTGGCGAAGCTAACAATCGTGATGAGTGTGACTCCATCATCTACATGTTCCCAAGCATCCGCAGGTGCCGGCTTCATGGTGAGCTGGGTGATGTTGTGCTTGATCTTTCGAACAAAGGGACTCAGTCTGCCAAGATCAAGGTTTGACTACAATTAAATAGATGTTAATACTAACCAAAGTTGAACTACCATCTAAACATATAGCCATGTTCTATCTACAATTGAAGGTTTTTGGCTGACGCATATTCTGTCGGGCAAGTACGTGCGCAAATGTGTGTTCGCAAGGGTGTGTGTACATGTGGGGTGATTGTGTCTGCATGTGACATGTGTGCATGTGACGGCATGTATGTGTGCTTGCAATTTCATGCAATTTCAACCGCCCAAAATCGTTTGAAATCATCTTCTATGCATACTGCGAGCCCATTGCAGGTTGTATGGTAACACATGTGTACATGGATTTGTTTTAAGAATTTGACATCGCACGACCGTGCGCCATATACACTCGACCAACATCCCCGAATTAACAATAGTCCAACTTTACAATTGCAATTCCAGGCATGCGGCATCCTTCTTTGAGTAAACTTGGCATATTCACCAAGACCCTTTAACGATAATGCTTGTTCACCGTATCAAGTAATCGAGTAATCTTATGAAAGCTTGGTTTACAATTCAATGCCAAATGAATCCACTTGATCTATGTGTCAAACGGGGGTGCCCACTAGTTGGTTGCATTCGCACTTTTGGATGGTGAGCTACCCCCCCCAAGCTGCGAATCCTCCACGGTGTTTCCAGCTTTGTTCAGCATCTGGGGTGCCACCTGTGGTGCACCCAGTGATGCTTGACTGGGCTTGAATTGTTGCACACTCTCGAGATCTGGAATAATGCAGCTCGTGCATGGTTTTACCAACATACAAATCTATGAATAGTTGAATCTATTTGATTTCTTCAAATGGAACACGAACCACTGCACCTTTTTCCTCCAGTGCGCCAATGCCTTATACTACAAGTTTCTGTGTCTTCATGATGGGGCCCATTCCACTGTTTCATCACTGCTGACTGTCCACGGAGCTGGCGACTCTCCGGAAATGTAGAATCCATTGCACAATCTAAAAAAGCAACAGATTGCCCCTTCCCATTCAAACCGCTCATTCGCATTTTCATTCCCATGTTGTGGCTTATTGTGATTTCCTTTGGAATCACTAGATGTCACCAAATGAATAGTTTGATCGGAAAAAAGGGAACACAGCACAGTCATGATGTGAAAGAAGTATTCTCACCTTCCGGATTTGCAGCTCACGAAAGAACATATTAGAAAATGACAGGATACGTAGCGACCAACAAATAGGCAACTGTTAACTTGCGTTAACCTTCACAAGGTTTACAAGGAGCCCGGAGCCCCTCATAGATAGGGCAATTTCCCCAACCACTTCAATGAGGAGGACCTCGACCATTTCTGGAGGAGGAAACATTTGTTGGCACGAAGTACGGGCAATGCCGAATCACAAACTAAAGCTTCAAATGATCAAATCAACCATCCCCAATTATTCCTAACCACCAACAAAATAACAAATGAGTTTAAACATCTTGGAATTATATGGAATTAAAACAACCAAACACAACCAAACACAACCAAACAAACCAGAGTCACAACCAAAACCATGCAGATTTTTCGGAGGAACCGCCTCACCATTATGCACCTGGTCGCTGGCCGCTGGCCTGCAAATGAGCCGGGCAGCTGCTGAAACCGTGGCAGGTCTTGTCGCAGCACTGGTCAGCTGTGGAGCCCACGTTCTTGGCGTAGGAGGGGTTGGCCACCTGGGACAGGAAAAGGCGGAAGGTGATGGAACAAAGTGGCCCCCCCATATCTACCATTAGGGGCATCTAACAACCGAGTTCTATTTAGCATATCTGGCAAACACCATATAATTTCCGATCAAAGGCTCACCTTGAAAGTGATCAACGCTGAGTTCAAACAGCATAATCTTCACGACGGACTCCGAGTAATGAGATGCTGCAGAAGCAACAAGATTCATTCACTACCTATCAAGAAAAAAACACTGGGAAGCTGGAGGACATCACTGACTTTTGTCATCTTGTGAATATCGAGTCTTTGATGAAAGTTGTCCAACCAACTTTCAATTGATTGACGTTTCCAAAGCAGCAAGCATATACGTGCCATTGAAAACCCTACAGCCACACATCTCTCGACCTGCAACAGCAATACATAGCATGATATGCATCATGCTTGCACAAAACCCTTGCAACCGAAGATGTCTAGCGCGAGCCACGACACATAACCCAGGCCGCAAGCGAACAATTGACAGGTTTGTTGGCAGCACACAGCATCGGTGTTTCCTGACACAACCGACCAGTTGCAATCAAAATGCATCTGAGGCAGCACTTGTTTGTCATGGAAGCCGCAAATCCCCAGGACACTAATAAGTTAATTAACTAACAAATGTGTCACGCGTTGCAAGCGGCTGGTGATAGAAAATTGGTCAACACATGTGATATATATAAACACCTTCAAGACACCACGGTTCAGCGATGATGAACAGTCCTGACGTCCTTCTACATGCTTGACCATGCTTCACAACTGCCTCACTAACATGATGAAAAACATTAAGCATATCATCTCAAAGGGCTGGGCCCTTCGAAAAAGTCAGTCCAACCGTCCTTTGAGTTCACCATGGTTGGCCAAAGGCGTCCAACCATCACCTGGGCGATGCACAGCGAAAAGTTTGTATCTCACCGGCATCGTTTAACTCGTGTGCAACGCGTTGAAAGGAAAAACACAGGTCCACAGGCGTCCATAGAGCATGTTCTTGTGAAGAACTGTAGTCTTTGGGTGCTACTTTCACTGCTGGTAAATGCTGGTAATTGTGATCCATATGCCTAATATATAATCCGATCTTCAAAAAGAAAACACTGCATAAACAGCAGCTCTACTTCTAACCTCCTAATAGTTGCTTGGAAGTTTTTGCGACCAACAATCCTGTTCATTTGCTTCGCCATCATCGTCATAAGTGAGGATATAAGCAGCTGAGATTTATCCTGGTAAACCGTGGTCCCAGTGTTTCCCCGACGTTGCAAAAGGACGAAGTGGTGAGGAGAATCCAAGCACTCTGAGGGACAAAAAAGGTCAAGTGCCCAAAGAATCTGGAGAGACGATGAGAGACGGCCAAAGCCCACATCTTTACAGATTTCGCTTTGCATCGGGATCAATTTTCCATTCTGAGTGGGCAGTGAATCTGAACCACAATATGTAGCATCAAATGGTTGCTCATGGCTGGTAAATCTTGATCTGATAATTTTTTTTCGAACCACTGGCGAGTAGTCGACCAAGGCTAAGCTTGCAAATGAAGGTGACAAATCATTCACCAAAGAAATCATTACCAAGTCTAATTAGCAGCTAGCAATACCATCCATTCCTACAACCTTAATTCACCACCACATACATTAATGATATACAATCTATAGATTGATAGTAGAGCCTTACCTAAATGGCGTCATGGTAGGAACATGTAGCATGTCAACCACGGTTAACCATTCATTTCTCCAAGTCGCTACAGGTATAGTCCTTGCAAACGCCGCCGACGGAGCCACGGAGCTGTTCCTGAACCTGAGCGGGGCAGGGGACGCCGCGCAAGTGATGTGCGACTCGTGATTGTTGATCACCGAGGTGTGGTAAGGTACCTGAGCATGGGAATTAGCATTGGACTTACACATAACATATACCTTAGTGAAAGTACCTTGGCCCAGTAATTGTAAATTGCTCTTTGGGAATGATCTATAGTCAAATCCATGGGTAACCAAGCATTTTAGGCTTTAGTATGTCTTAGTGATGGTTATAACTCCGTCACAGCGCGTTGGACCGACAAATGCCCATCCGGGTGTCCCACTAAGCGTTGCGCGTCGGCCACCGCATGGGCTGACAGATCCTGGGATGGCATCAGAGGGGTCTCATGGCTAGGGTAGCATACATGGCCATGGGTCAATATTAATCAACCAACAAATGGGGGATTTCCACCAACTGTAACAGGGAAAACAATGGTTAATGGTGGGGAACCAGGGGTACGGGGTTTTGACCCACTGCCACCTTTGGATTCCTCCACCATTCAAACCATGGTTGCTCCTCTGTGGTGGATTAAACACCTTTGTCAAACAATGGTTGCTGCGGCAAAAACCGTTTCAATCAATACTTGTTGGATTCCCAAAGATGAGTAACAAATCTCGGAGCCCAAACAGCCAACTAAGAGCCAACTTGCAAATACACTGCGAGAACAGTCGCAATGTTCATGTGTATGTGCGTGTGCAGGCAATGGTGGTTTACTGAGATGTGTCAAGCATGCATGCATTGGAATCATGTGAAGGAAAGTATTCAGCCAAATGGATGCATCACAAACAAGTGTGTATACCGTGATGCAAATACACATGCATGCTGCATAGGGGCATACTATCACTGCCATATCTGTTTGACAGTAGACCTAGTAAAACTTATGAGTACTAGTACTATTCTCAATTAGTAGTGATTGACCAACTTTTTAGCTACTGCTCATAGCAGTTTCCTGCCATGTTTTCGCTGCTACGAAGCCAAGTTGCTTCTTGAAGTTCCAGGCCTAGGGTTGCGCAGTTTGAGTGGCCAAAGGTGGGGAAAGCTGTGCCGGATAGCAACGAACACGCATGAATTTGGCATCGTTGCGCAAGGATATGCAAGGATGCTGTAGAATTGGACAAGTTCCCCATGTTTTTGCACAGAAAACGGCCACACACCCTGCAAACTTTGCTACCCAGCACTTGGGATACCCAAATCAAGGAGAAGCTCACACTGGCTGATGCGCCCAAGTCACCAATGCCTAGGCTTTGTTTGTAGGCTGCCACAGGCAGTGCCAAGAGGATAAGGACCTGCGGCACTGAACCCTGAATTTCTGCTGACGCATCTGCAACTTCATTGCTGGGTCAAATCACCAGCAAACATGTTTGGAACTGATTTGGGGGTTCTGCGTACGCTTGCTACCTTCAGTGACCAAAGAAGTACTGGGGAGTATCATTATGAGTTTGCTACGTACGCACATTTGGGCCCTTCAAGCTTAATTATGAATGGATCTCGGATGCGTCTTAGTATAGTTGTTGGCTACAAGGTTAATGGAACCTGCCAAACTTTTTTGCATCGCTCAAGTAGGCAAGCAAACGTACCCTTTGCTCATGCTGGTCGATTGGAAATGTCATCCAAGTACTGAGCCAGAATGAATTTTGCAGTCAACAGAAAGGTGCAGCCCGCTGCTAGGACCAACAAATACAAACCAACGGACCCAACCTCTTAATTAAACTGACTAGCCAAGCAACAACCCAACCAAAACACGAAGCAACAACAAACTCTCCAAATCCAACCATCCAGATTCAAACCATTCAACCATCCGCACAAGCAAGGAAGGTTTGCATCAAAAAACGAAAACCAAATGTATCCGGTTGCCCTGTCATGATTCCCAACTAAACCAGGGTTCCCGGGCTGTAATTGCCTCCCATGGCTGCCCCGCCTTCTTCATTGCGAAAAACCTGCCAAGAACAATTCCTTGAGCTCCCAATGCTCACGTGACACATGATCAACCAGGAGCAACTTGGAACCCCAAGATCTCGAAGTAAACCATCCAACTTGGGAAAGAGTGGGGCGTAGACCCGAGCTAACCATACCGGTTACCGGGTTGAACAGATTCTGCCACCAGCGGCACCGCCCAAAGAAGAACCAAACCAGACCTTTCTAAAGGTCAAATTTTCATTGATGTGCATGTTTTGTTGGTGGAAACACAGCCGCGTCTGCCTTTTCAGACTCGGAGGGCGGAGTTCCAAGAGATGAACCAGTGCAAATGCTTGGATTTGAACTTTGAACCTCTGAAAGTATGAACTTACTTCGGAAGATAGGCCCCCCACACGCACACACATATACTCCAACATCACCCTGGAATTCCAAGAGCCAGTGTTTCACTGAGTTTCAGCCGCAACAACTATTGGAGATTTAGTAAGAGCTGGATCTCCCACTAATACGCATTGGTTGTTTGACTAAGGGGTTTTATCTACCAAAAAGGATCAACCACTGCTTTAATGGTGGAGGAATGCCAGGGAAGAAATATGTACAATGAAGTGAAGACCATTGAAGAAAATAGGGTTTTTATACAGATGCACGAAGCATTCAATACATTGGGATTATGTAAATACTTCCCACCCTGATGGTTTTGCTTTTGCAGTTTGGATCATGCTACCAATGCATGGTTCTTCGACTCTTCACTACCCTGGGAAGTAAGCACATAAGTGAATAGAGATCTTCTAAATGGTGTCTTACATAAATACACAAGCGCATAACATGCATATGCAAGCATGCAAAGACTGCACTAAAGTACCGGCCGATGACCTATGCCTGAATCGGGACCATTCAACCTGCCAGCATTCCCAGAGTCGTAGCGCCTTGAAACTCAAGGGGCAAAGAGCTTCTGGGTCGATCTCGACTCAAGCTCTGAACCAACAATTGCAAAATGCAGTGGGTCTGGTGCATCCCAGTGCCCAATTAAACCCCAGAAATGGCCATGTTTGCATTGGTTGTTTCAAGCCGTTTCCCCAAACATCCAGGAATTATGAAGAAAACCGTTATCATCAGGAAAACTTCGCAGCAGTGGTGCCAGGATGTACCACAAACGCATTGCCACGAATCCTGACATGCGATTGCTCGCTTGATAATGCTCATGGGTCAAAATCACTTTTAGACTTTTCCTGGCTATATATCATCAACAAGGGTGGTGGTACCTCTGCAGGAGAAGGCCTATGAAGACTGGCACACATGGTCCACTTGAAAAGGGAAACATGCATCAACGCGTTCTGGGCAGAAGTTCGGTGTATAGTTTTCTGATGCGAACTGCAGTTGGCTCTCCCAAACATGATTTCTCCAAAACACACCTGAGTTCATCCAATTCTGATCGCGGGCCTCCCATGGTTTGCAAAGGCTATATCGAGAGTGTACATGCATTATGCGCAAACCAACAACACCAGGTTGGATAGCAACCCATTATGACTGCCATGGGTCTGCATCATAAGTGGCAAATGGTGGCGACAAAAAAGTGGTTGATGTTGCTTCGGCTGATTGTAATCAAACATTCCCAACTTGAGAGTTTGATTCAGTGTTTGACCATTTGAGGTTGACAGCTGGGTTCAACTATCTGTGGTGGTGGTGTTCTTTGCAACTCACAGTCATCATACAGTTTTGATATTCAGGTCAAGTCATATCTCTCCGATAGTCATCGTTTGCAATAGGGAATGTCCAATTCTTTTTGTTTTTGAACTGGGTGTGTTTTTTGAGCCCCTGCTCGGACCAATGTTACGCCTATGAACCACTGATTGGGGGAAATCATCATCCACAACATCACAAGATATAAGTGCATATGATTCCCATGAACAATTGTTATTAGGACCAAGGCTGACCACGTACCAGTCCCAAGATGTCCCAATCAATATGCAACCATGACTACCCCATCGCGTGAACCATCGCTGATCACCGAGCGACACCCGCATGACGCACCAGTTCCCAACATCTGACTGTCCCACCCGCTGCCTGGATTTCTGGCCTCAGAACAGAACCGCTGCAGGAAATGAACTGAGCAAAAACATTAGACAACACGAGTTTGGTACATTCTGGAAAACGAACCTTGGGGTGAACAAAATCAACATGTTCAATCGGCAAACAGGTAACCCAACTATTTCTATGGTGAATGTTCTGGCTCTATGAATGTAGATTTTAGTGATGTATATGACAAATGATAAAAGTCCATACATGTGCCATAAAACAAACATGTATACGTTTAGCAGTGTACGCATCAACAAATAATCTACCACAGTCCGCGTTTTGGTGTCACCTTGTCACCTATCAGGATATGTGTGGGATGTTCCCCGTGCAATGTCCTAATCCAACTGCCTGATTAAACTTGCTAAGATCACTGACCAATGCGCGAATGCCTTGAACGTGGTGATATTGGCCAATCTTGGACACTATAGAAAGGTGCGTCCGGTTCCTTCTTGACCAAGATGCACTGCTAACAAGCACATGTCGTTGTCCACAAGCATACGCAAGCGTTGCAAGATGTCCCATCCACTTCTTACAATTCTTACATCTTCCATTGCGTTGATGCCCACAACTTAAATGACAACCTGCGGAAGGCATTGCTCCAACCTGCCGAAGGCCTTGTGCCACATCCTGCCGCAAGGCCGGGGCTGCAGCGCAACGATTTTCACCCGCCGATGACTCGATACCAAATGAAACGGATCACCCCGTTCTCGTCCCGCCTCAGCATGAGGCAGTTGCCCGCACCGGTTGGGGATGCTTCATCATGGTAAATTCAAGGTTGCGAAGCTGCTTCAATTGGTTTTTCCGATCCCCAAATTTAATGGTTCAACTCATCATCAGTGGTTCCTTGTCGTGCCTTGTTAATGTGCATATCGATAGCTGCTAATGAATCAAACACGCTAAACCATGGCTAAGAATCATGCTGGTGAAAAAAACGTGCATTACAGTGCATTACCACAACGCCAGCATTTTGTCAAGAATTGGTATTACTGGTTGGTGAAAATTGATGGCAAAACCACTTGCCAGACTGCAACCACCCATGGTATACGATGGTCACAAACAGGGGTTAGGCAACTGCACGTGCAGGGAGAAGGGCAACACAGTTTTGTTGGTGGCATTGGTGTTCCCTAAGAAATAATTCACCATCACAAGGTAACACACCATTAGTGGTTCAAACACACGTGTTGGGCAATGTTTCAAACATGAAGCAGAATATGTAAGTATGCATGACTATGGATTTTCGTGAGCACTGTTATTTTGGGACCGATATGCGTTTATGAATGAATTTGACGCGCTGGGGGCACGATATGCGTTCTACTAGTGTCCAAAAATATAATCAAAGGTTGAAAACGCATGTTGGGGGGTCTAAAGCATTGTCACCCGAAATCACCGTACGATGGTTGGACTTGCTTGGATAAGTGAAGCCTCCAATAGACCGCAAAGTTGTTGGGGATGATGAAACTACGAACTTTTGCGAACACTACAATTTTGTGCCAAATATGTTTTTACGAAAACAAATTTGCAGGCTGGAGGTGGTAGATGCATTTCGCGGGCGCAAGAAACAAATAACGTGCTTCCGAAACGCATACGAGGTGGCCAAGAAGGTCCTGTGAATCTGCTGCATTTTTGGTTGTTTGCTTACAGATTTGATCATGTTGCAAGCTTAAAGAGTTGTTTTGTTCAAAAACAACGTTCGCCCGTTTTCACAAACAGATCCAACAAGATCACATGACTCCCGCATCAAATTCTCTAGCAGAAATTGCCAAAGCTTATCAGTGTTTTGTATGAGGGCAACGTTGGTGTATTCCAGCCCATTCTTATGCTACATTCTTTTGCATCGCTGCGTGCATACAAATATCCAAATTTAGATCAATGGATCTGCGAGTTCTTTGAATTTTGTGAGTTCGTTTCATTTCCTCACTTGTGAATGGAGAGAAAGTGAACTTTGATGTTGCAAGCACAACCTCCCAAAGATAGGTAACAAAAAAGCAAACACCATTGTTGAAAAACGTGTTCCACATGTGCACGGTTGCATGTTCACAGATCTGCAAAACTGTTTTTTTCCTGACAATCTGTCCGGATTGTCTGACAGTCCGTCCAAATTTTCTGACAGTCCGTCCGAATTTTCTGGCAGTCCGTCCGAATTTTCTGACAGTCCGTCCGAATTTTCTGACAGTTCGTCAGAATTTTCTGGCGCTCCGTCAGAATTTCAGTCTGAGGTTTCCACTGTCAGAATTTTCTGACAGTGAGAGGTTTTTTTCCCGGAATAAGCGTTTTTTTTTCTCAATATTGTTGTTTCTGAGCTATTTTTGAGAGAAAAAAACGCTTATTCCGGGAAAAAACCTCTCACTGTCAGAAAATTCTGACAGTGGAAACCTCAGACTGAAATTCTGACGAAGCGCCAGAAGATTCTGACGAACTGTCAGAAAATTCTGACGAACTGTCAGAAAATTCGGACGGACTGTCAGAAAATTCAGACAGACTGTCAAAAATTCGGACAGACTGTCAGAAAATTTGCGTCAACAGTTTCCAGCAATAGTGTTGTCGTTTCTGTTTTTGAAGGTGCCATTTCAAGCCGTGGTCTTTACCTCTTGCGGCTGCTGCCATCAATCCCAGCAAGTATTGATGTCATTTGAATTTTGATGATTGTTGGATTTGTCCGAGAACATGCACTGGAGGAGCATTTGGCTTCTGTGTTTCATTGCAATCTGGAAAAATCAAAGATCAAGAGTTCTGCCGAATTTAAGCGAAGTTGAGCGAATAAACCATGCCATACATGTTTAAGAACTTTCGAGTTGTAGTTCTCATTTTCTTTGGCGTTTTCTTAACTGAATTGTGAACCGTTAGAACGCGCAAACTATTTGATTTGCTTTTGTGCAATGCTTATTGTTATTTACACTGCATTCTGTCCTACAATGATATTTGAACTCCCTTGCAGTCTCCAAGTTTACTTCAAACAAGTCCATTCATGTTCATTTCCTACAGCCTTAGGTCACTGTACTAACTGAATTTACCCTTTCGATCTCCCAAGGTCTCTTCAGATTTTTATGACCATTCCTCATTTCATAAACTGTTTTCTGAGTTTGCGTTGCGAACTTAGCACAATGTTGCTGGAATAGACACCTCCGATAGTTTTCCTCCGCAAGTGTACTGTCTACCTCCTTTTGCTCGTACTGGGTATAATCTGCAATTGTGTTGAATCTACAAAGGTTCCAAGACAATCAGTTGAAGTGAATTGCTAAACCATAACAAGCGGACAGTTGCCTCGATAATTTCAGATGAGAAATATGCGTTATTGATGTTCCAATGCAGAAAATTAGCAAAACGTACGCTCGTTTTCTGGCACTCAGAGGTTGAAAACGCATGCAAGGTAGCCACTGTCAGAAAATTCGCTAAATCACCCGCTCACGAAAATCCCTATGCATGACGGCCGCCATTGAAACTGGGACAGTCTACATGACTGCAATCCACCACATCCCATGACCGAGAATGGAGGCACTGCAATCCACCTTCAACAGCTGTCAAATTACGCGAATGTAGCAATTGCTTTGCTTCATGGCTGGGTGTTCGTAGATTTCTTTCTCCGAAATCCAGCCTGACCAAGACTATCCCGAATAAATGCAAGAAGGATGCCATCTCAGCACACTTGGATTGTCCGCGTCTGCAACTGCCAGAAAGTTTGTGGGGTGACCATGCCATACCAACGTGTTGTAGTGCTCGTTCCAAACAACACCTGTGCAGCAACATGCGGTCCAGTTGCTGCGCAAAACACCCGGGAATGTGAACAGCGTTCATGCCCAAGGAAACCAATTTTTCTTCCAAACTATCTTGATTCTAAGAGGGTGTGGCAGTGCCAAAACTTTTCCAAGGGAACAATCCAATCAATTCCAAGGCTCACATCAAAATGTCAAACCCTGATGGGCACAGGGAAACACAAAAACTTGAAACAATTGAATGGACCTATAGTTGCCCATCGCGGTTTTCTTAGGGGCTGGCTGGTGACACGATTGTTTTTGGACGCCCGGCTGGTGTGTTCAATGCATTGCTGACAAGACTCGGTACGTTCGGGCGCCGCCACGGATGTGCTTGACCACGTTCACTGCACTGTCCTGAAAGCTGGTTGCGTATGGCACCGTTGTCCGATGGAATTGGGTTGCATGAAGTCCAACCCCATGGCAGCCGGCGAGCACCATCACCTAGAACAACCATGGTTTTAATTTCTCGGTGACGATGACAACCCAATGCACATAGTCACATAAAACACCGTATACCCAAACAACGATGCATGAATCCTGGGAAACATATGGTCTGGACCAACCTTTGGAATGTCCAAAGACTCATACACCCACTGCAGGCATGTCCAATGCAAATTGATGGAATTGATGCAAATGCAGCCATAAAGTCCGCATTTTTCAAGGTACTTTGATTGCAATTCACAAAATCACCACCAGTAATTACAAACCGGGTGCCCAAAGGCGCCAGACACAGATCCATCACATTGCAACGAGGTAATTCTAAATGCAACGTGCTTCGCCAACAAAAATACGCGCAATTCATGTCATATCGCAATTTGATCTAGCATGTTCTTGATTATCTTAGTGGTTCTTGTAATTATTCAATTCCTGCTCTTGAACGCAATTGCCCGCAGCGGAACTGTGCGGTTTGCCAATTCATAAAAGTCAGATGTCCTGTAAAAATGAGGAACGTGTTCGGGGCATGTTCCGCGTCTTCTTTCTATATGGAAACGTTGACACGTCAAACGCAACAAACTTAGCTGTGCCTCACATTCAATGGAACATTACCCTTATCGTGTAGGGCATGAACGAAGGAAACAACAGCTTCACGACACGGATATATGAAACGGATGCTTGCATCTCCGAGAACAAATCAAAAGGATATAAAAAAAAAAAACGTAGATCCAAATGAAGCATCAAACCGCCGCCAATTTTACTCCAGGTTGTTACTAACCTCAATCGATATTTCTGTTCAATATGCATGTCCCAAATCAGCAAAAAGCACACAGACTCGGGAGGCAGCTCCAAGGTATGCAGTGCCTGGTTCATCGAACCACGCCTGTGCTGAACAAGGCACGGAATGGGCGTCCACTGACACTGCGTACACAGCGCCGCTTTGGTCCCTCCAAGTGCCTGCAATAAGAATGCTGGTAACAAAGGATTGATTGGTAGCGAAATCTCACATGGAATCAGTACATCCCCTAGCCCCCGAGGCCCACAAACTGAAAAACAAAGACATGACTGACATGACCACAAAAAGGGTGACTCCAAAGTCCACTTCGGAAAGGACATTTGTTAAAGCCCAGGGTAGGGGCTTAAGCAATGCCAAACACATCACGAACCAAAT
Organism: Symbiodinium kawagutii; assembly: GCA_009767595.1. Taxonomy (NCBI): domain Eukaryota; class Dinophyceae; order Suessiales; family Symbiodiniaceae; genus Symbiodinium; species Symbiodinium kawagutii. The sequence continues at coordinate 10,556 of VSDK01012652.1, read as the reverse complement.
GCCTACCACAGAACCTGCAGGCCTTGAAAGCTTCGGAACGCCAAAGCCTTGCAAACACTGCCCCGTGCCGCTTTCAGCACCTGCAAGGCGCATGTTGAACAGCGGTGATCGCTGGTATCTGGCTGGCTGATCCTAGAAACCGTTGTCAGCAGCGGCCAAGAGCAAAACCATGACTGTCAATTCCAAATTTGGCCTCTCAGAATTGCATGGTCCCAACTTGAAGGCGTGGAACCTTAATGGAAGCCATCATTATTTATTCACTGGTCTGTAAAAGCACATCCAAAAATTATTGTTTTTTTGCCAGGGCTACCAAAAATAATCATCAACCAATCATCCCAAATATTGGAAAACACAAAAACATGTGCAAATCCATCAGCCCCGTGACCAAACCGTCTCCACTGCTGTTTCACGTGGCACGGAAACGCCGCCAAGGCGCTATGGGCGGTGCAGGTGCAACCTGCGGCCCTGGTCTCACAGTGGGTTTTCCACCGTCACCGGTAAAGGCTTCGACCTTGGGATTGGCAATGTGAACAGCTTGCCGGTAGGTGGTTAGCAATAGCTGGTTGGTTGGTTGGTTGGTTGGTTGGTTGGTTGGTTGGTTGGTTGGTTGGTTGGTTGGTTGGTTGGTTGGTTGGTTGGTTGGTTGGTTGGTTGGTTGGTTGGTTGGTTGGTTGGTTGGTTGGTTGGTTTGGTTGGTTCAGGTTGGCTCAAGTAAGTTCAAATTAATGGCAATCTCTATCTGGTAAATGCATTTTCCCCACACAACATGTTCTGTAATCATATTCGCAGCCACACCCAGTCTATGCATGCAAGCGGCACATCTTGCGAAAAGGCTCTGGGGGAAGTCGTCGATGGAGTCGAGGCTAAGAAGGAGTGTGGGAATGACCACCTGACGGCAAGGCACTGACTGTGGTGGCCAATTGGCCGTCAAATTGCTGGGGCCCATCTCCAATTGCGAAGCGACATGTGGGACACATGACACATACCGTGGTTCAAGAATCTTCCATCAGCTGTCCTGGCCTTCTGGGCGATCGCTTCTGCGAATTTGCGGATCCTTGGAAGGAAAAAACATTTCAGCTGAATCTTACCATGTTGTTTTTTCTAGGCCAAAAGCCTTCATGAACCAACTACAAACCATCAGTGGAGAGATGGCAAGAAAACCACATATATGATGATATATAGATGTGAACATCTTGCCGTTAGACAACAGGAGGTTGTAGATTTCATCTATCTTCTGTTGGGCGACGATTCGCCTGAAGTATCGACTCCCCTGACGAACTCTGCCACCCTTCCGTAGGATGATCCAAGCTCCGAACGCATACAACCGCCGGTTTCCGGAGATGATGTACATTGTTCCCTGACCATCTTGGACGCCTCCGGCATATGAAGCGACAGCAAGGGTTGCCACGGCGACGTGACAGTCATTTTAATGCCGAAGGGACATCAGGGTTAACTGGGGGCCTAAAACTTGATGGCCTACTACTGTAAATGGCCTATGTTGGATGATTACATTTGGGGGGGTCAGCTCTTTTGAGAAACATCCACGTGGATATTACCAGTTGGCCAGGAAATCGCGAGTGGTAAGCAGCGATGCGCACCAGCGGCTCAACAATTTGCACATCCGTTGTCACAATGAATAACCCCCTTAATTACAAAAAAATGCCTTGCTTGATTCACAGGCAGCTGTCATTCATCGGGCCGTCTTATTGCTATTGTCCAGGTGGAACGTTGCATTCCACTATGGTGTGGAATCAACCCAAAAAAAGAACCTCATGAAAAAAACTGTTTGATGCGCGGTTCCGGAACCGGCGGTCCCATGAACATTCAAAGAGAACATGAAACGGGGTTGATGGGCCTGCATACCGGAACCAAGCTCAGTGGGACAGGAACTTGCCGATAATGCATATATACAATATTTCCCCCAATTCAATACGCCTATAGATCCTGTAGGTTTGTCATGTTTGATCCTGTAGATGTGTCATGGTTGGGCTTGCTGGGCCTTCTGTTCATCAGCCATTTAAGCACGCTTAGGCACACTTAGCCACGTGCCTAGATGTCGTGGAAGTGAAACGATATAATACTTAGGCAATCTTTGTAGACCGCTCAGGTAAACGGGACGAAACCAAAGCAAGAAAACAAGTCAGGGGGTTGGCACCACTGGTAGCAATAAGAATCAAACAACATTATATAGAACAACTGTTGCCATCGTTCGGCTATCAAAAACCAATTTGAAAAGGCATAAGGAATACTATCAGTATCAAGCCTTCAGCATGAACACGCTCAAGTCTTCCAAGCCGAACCCAACGTAACACTTAGCATCCGCAAAAATGCCACATTTACAAACTGCAATCCGTCATGCTGAAGTTTTGGCCATGTGGCCACACAAGCTTTTGTTGATCCCCTCCACTACTTGCCTGGGGCCTACGTATTTGCATGTATTTGCCCCATAGACCAAAAAACCAAGGTCTATGATGGAATTGCCTGAGGGTCACTTTAAGATTTTATGACCATTCTTAGGAACAACAGGTTGAGCATGCTTGAGCATGACAAATGCCATCAATACCCCAACATGATCCAACATGAGCCTAAGAAGGGCAATGCTAGGCACCATAAGCTGAGACTTATCCCACTCGTATAACCCAAACATGAGTGCGTCGGGAATCGTGCTACCAAAGGCTGCCTGATAAAGTTTGAGGTTTGAGTCCTCCAGCATTCCCATCTCAGACCCTCTGATCCCATTGAATCCCCAACCTTACCTTAACAAGGGCAATCTTAGCAAAACCAAGTTGAGGATGGGTGAACGTGACAAATGCCATGAATACCTCAACATGATCCAACATGAGCCTGAGAAGGGCAACCCTAGGCACCACAAGCTCAGACTTATCCCACCTACAACCCAACATGAGGAGGTCTGGAACAGTGCTACCAAAGCCTACCTGATGAAGTTCGAGGTTTCAGACCTGCAGCGTCCCCATCTCAGACCGTCTGACCCCACTACATCCCCAACCTGAGCTTAACCAGGGCAAGTTTGGGAACAACAAGCTGAGCAAGCTTGAGCATGACAAGCGCCATCAATAATACCCCAACATGAGCCTCGGATACGTCACGCGCACAGGGTCTGGATTCATCAACTTTGACACGATCATCATTCATGAAGAAACGCCGAATTGAATCAATTTTCTGCGCGAAGTCTATGATGAAAACGCCTGAGGTCAAATGTATTGGTTTTGCAGGGTCTGGGATGGTTGTACCACCGCACGCGGCCGCAAAAAATCGGTCTACTTTAGTCAATGATTTAAATAACTTCCTAGACCCTGGGCGGTCAGGTCTCGTCGCGCGACTTCCATGACCCTATGTAGTTGGAGGGATTTCGGTTGTGGAAAGCTGCCACTGCTCACGCCACGCCTACCAACGGAGGCACGTCAGCCAGGGTAGTCACACCGCTGAGAAGCTCGTCCGTCAGCGTGTGCAGCGGTCGCCCTTTGTGCCGGCCATTCCTGCACGAGAGAACGGGATAGATGGAAAACGAGCAAGAACAAAGACATAGTGGTTAATAGTGGTTGATAGTGGTCGATAGTGGTTAACGGTGCTTAATAGTAGTTGACTGAGTGACTAAAACACAATGCGCGCATCATTTTCCAAAGGGTTGGCCGAGAAGGGTATCGGTTCCACCAACAACAGTGGATGACAGGGACGCCGCCAACATGATCAATATTGAACTCATGACGGCGCAGGTGAAACCCAAAAATCACCACTTCTTCCCAGGAGCTCATCACAAATCGAATTGTGGATGTATTTTGGGGTCCCTTGTGGGATGCTTTGGGGGCACCTCCCGTGCGCAGCACCGCATGGGCCCAGCATCAGACAGATCCGACCTGTCCACAGCCACAACCCCACGGCGCGACCGTGTGTCCTGAAGGTTCCAGAAATGGTAGCATGAGTCCAACGCAGCAATTCCTGAATTTCCAGGGACAGTACGCGTATGTACGCGTCATGATCCATGACCCATCACCCACTGGCACCGCTCTCCCCAGCACAAGGAGTCAAGACTTGATCAAGTTTATTGCATGGCTCTTCAGTGACCTTCCGCAACAAACCACATCACAATCATCATCAGCATCATCATCCATCATAATCACCATGCGCGTCGCTGTCTTGCAGGCAGGGTGCGCAGTCAAGTCCTTGAATGTAGCCCTGCCACACACTCGGATTGAACTTCGGACTTGCTGGATCCCAATCCTTGGAGATCGCCACTGTCAAACCCAAATCACATCACAATTATTGTTTGTGTTTTAATGTCAACCCCGGATTAACAACTGTATCTTAAATGGGGAAGCAACTTTTATAATGGGAAACCAAGGATTTAGGGGGCGCCCCCTATTAATCAACCAGGGGTTTGTTCATTTAGGGTTGGCATTGACCAAGAAGCCCAACCATTAAGGTGTTGCCTCCCAGCATTAAACATCACGAACCGAAGCCAGCAGTACAAACCGAAGATTGGCTGCACAGGTTGGTTCTGGGTTTCTATCAGTGGAATTGGCTACACTCGAAGCCCAGCAGCATGACCATTAGTTCAACCATGGTGACTTAACCAGCAGCCAACCACCTCTAACCAAGGGTTGGCATTACATTGCGTGAGGCAATACTGGGATACCACTATGCTACACTTTTCGCTTTTCTGGGGACAAACCCTGGCACGCTTTGAAACACATGGCGGAGGGCCAACCATGGTCAACCCCCAACGCAGAGCCTTCAGTGGTGGATGTGGGTCTCACATTCGTCAGGGACCGGCGCTTGCAAGGTCTACATCTTGAAATTCCAGAAAAACATTTGCATTTCACGCAAGCCACCAGATCAAAAACAACCAGGCGCTGTCCATACTACCATGATACCCCAGGAAAAATTGGTTCGAATTACATTCCTTCAGCTTAGACGGACTTCGGAATGAATTCAATCTGGCTTTCTACCTAGCATCAGCCTTCCTGACATTCTATATTTCACCCCACCATTCAACTCAATCTGGCCTTCGAGATGGCATAATTGGTGGTTTTACGTATTTTTATGCGTCGTTCTATTTGACATTCTGATGCTTCTTCTAGGGCCCGCTGTGTCCAACGTGGGCATCGCTATGGATTCAGATCCGGGAGGTCCGTGCCCTCGCGCTCTAAACTTTACCACATGGCCCCGTGGCGCAGCGCCAAGCAGAGATAAGGACGTGGACGCTGACCGACACAAAACCTAATAAAACCTTCCACCTTTAGCAGGTGAGAACTACCAACCCTTCGGCCCACAGTGTCAGCAACACAGCCAAATAAGTGACACAACCCCTCTGCAACTGCAAAGATCTGCAAAATGCTGCCGTGTTTCTCGATTCCGTTGAGCTTGCTTCAGGAATTCGCGGCCGAAGTTCATGGCATTCCCAGCTGCAGGCCTCTGCGGGTTGAGAGTTCGGAAGACGGGACAGTTCAGCCCAGCTGGTCTCTTCAATGGTTCGGACAATGCTCACCCCTTAAAGAACATCTATCAAGAAGAACCCAGATGTGGAAGAAAAGCTATGATGGGTCAGCATTTCTACTTGTTGGTCCTTGAAAAAAATGTTCCAAACCCATGCCAAAGATGGCTCACTTTGAGGTGGTATAGTAGGTAGCAGCGCAAACAAAAGTGTAGTAAGTGGAGGTGAAGAGTAGCAAGTAGCAAGAAGCGGAATGAGAAAACTTCCCCCCCGGTCACGAGCAAAACAGGAATATGGAATTATCTAGGAAGTGGCAACCACGAATTCAAAAGTTGCGAGCGCCCAGTGGCACAAACAAAATTGTACAAACAAGTTTTTTCTTGCATGGGAGGTGAATTTCATTCAAGAGGAAATGGGGCCCTTGGAAGCCAGCATTTGCAAGGAGAGCTTGGGTAAGTTTGGGTAAGCAAAAGCAGCCCAGTCAAGTTTCTATTCAACTTCTCTCCATGCCCCCACAAAATTGCCACGCTTCAGGGGCAGGGCCGCTTGAGAACATCTAAGCATCCACCCTGAGACTTTCATGAGCTTTCAAGTTTTCGGTCCGTATGGGCCATCAGCAAATGAACTTCACACATCCCGCGAAACAGTTGCCGCTATTCAGGGGACGGGGTTGGCAACCAAATGATTTCAAAAACATGGCCATCAAGAGACAGCACTGCCTGGAAAGATGAGCGGTTCATCACATGATTTTTGATAATGGCAGGTTGGGAACACTTGGCATGGCCAGCATGAGAGGTCAATGAAACTTCCAAATTCCCTGCCGCCCGAAGCAACAGCGCCTGGAGTCGTCAGAGTCCGACTCGATCTCCATAGCCGGTTTCTCCTCCTCCTCGGAGTCCGACTCGATCTTCACAGCCAGCTCTTCCTCCTCGTCTTCTTCCTTCACTTCCATCTTGGGTGCCTGGTGGCGCGAGCGTTGGCCCTGCTGTCGGCTCGCAGCTGTTTGGAAATGGTAGGGCCTGATCTGATGATTCCCTGTACCTCAGGTTTCCTCCAGTCAGTGTCTTTTCTAGGTCTTCTTCGGTTTTTTTCTGAAAATGAAAGGACTGTCCCGCAGCGGAGTCTTTCGTGATCATGAGCAGAACCGAAGAATCGCTGCAAGAGCATCACCAAAGGAAAAATAAATATCAGCTCAAAAATGCCTGGCAGGAGCAAAAGAAACCTTCCAAGGAAGATGGTCTTGCAAGAGGGTGCTACCTAATGCTACCTCACATCTATTCTGGCAAATGCATTCTCTCTATCTATATCTCTGTCCTTTCTCCCCATAGCACACAAATTTCAACCATTTCAAAACTCCAACCCCTCTTGGCACGACCGGCGCCTCTTCTTTTGGCAGAAAGGCAGCCTTTGGAGCTGCCTTTGGGGTCGCCTCGGTCCACAGTCCACATGATCCATGTCAGGATTGCCATGGTGACTTGGGGTTGGTTCCGGGGAATTGATGTTGTTGTTTGGAAAATGTCAATTGCTGGGTGGTCGGGTGAGATTGGTTGGTGTGATCCTTTGGCTGGCCCCTTCATCATCAGGCGGCGCTACAAATAAAGCATTATCTATAGATATAGACAAGGAAAGGTAGTGCATACAGCAAAGAAACTCAACTCCAAAGATGCCTCCCAAACCCCACAAGCCACATGATGTGTCTCTTCCCGATGTCTCCCACCAACATAGTAGTAATGGGCAACAACCATAGCACAACTGTAGCCACGACTCCCTTTATACAATAGCCTTTGGCCCGAAAAACATTCATTTGCATAGATGTTAAAATCATAATCCATATTCTGGAGGATAAAAACCCACTTTTTTCCAGGGTCTTGGGGGCCCATGGTAGGTACAACTAGCCATTCTGACCTTGCTGTTCCGGCCCGGCCGTCGCACTGCGTCCCACAAGGCACCTGTGCCAATGCCACTGGCACCGGCGGCATCGCTTTCACCGGGATCGGTTCTGCCTGGCGAGTCTTGACAAACGCGCACTACACAAGAAGTTGGTTCGTGGTTTCAACCCTTTGGAAAAAACTACAGCTAGTAGTAAGTCAACGAAGCATGTGTTAATAATTACAATTGGAATCAATGAGAGTGTTGAAACCACCAAGAAGTATATCTACCATGTTCAACTCTTGTAGCTTGTGATGCCCTATTATTAAGCATCAGTAACCAAGAAGAACCGAAACAACAATTTCAAAGAAGAAGCGTTTGCAGTTCCAACTCAATGGCGCGTCAGTTTTGTAGATCCCTCGTCGCATTCTTGTCCTCCTTGATTGTGTCGTGACCCTGTCGCATTTTTGTTCATGTCCCAGCTACGCAGGCTTTGCCAGGCATAAACCATCATCATCAACTTAATTCTATTTAATTTTTGCATCTGGGCAGGTGGCTAACAGGCTTAGTATAGCCCCAATGGACCATCAACTTAGCTTTTGGCATCCATATGCAATTAAAATTGTCGGTTGAGCGGTTCATAGCGGTTCAATGAACCATGAACCTTTCACCCTTGGTGAGTTTCTTAAAGTCCAAATCCCCAGCTGCAGCACCTTGAGGCTTGGCATCGCTGTTGACGCTGTTGGCTGGATGTCATCCTGGACCAACCGCGGAACCTGGCTGAAACGGCATGGGAAAACTCCAAAGTGGGGGTACCAGCGATGACATTAGTATGGTTTTCAATCTATCAACGCAACGAAAGCCATCATTTTACATCATTTGACCTAGTACCAGGCAAAGGAAGCTTATTATCCCGGTGGACCATCAAATAAGCATTAGCATCTACATTATGCAATTGACGTGTCGCTTTAACAGTGTCATTGCCCATGAACCTATCACCATCTCTTGGTGTCTCATTGCCCTAGGCCCTACACTAAACGTCTAGCTCCCCAGCTGCAGCACCTTCTTCAAGGTTGGCATCGCTTTTGGGCGGATGTCATCCTGGGCAAACAGTGGAACACGGCCGAAACGGCATGGGAAAGTTCCAACTTGCGGGTACCGTTGTTGGTCAACTCAGTGAAAGTGCCAGGCAAGGTGCACTCAGAGCCCAGAACGGTGGTTGTGGCCGCTTCTTGCACATGGCTTCCTCCGCAAGCGATGCATAATGGCACAGTGGTTGGTTATGGGCGCAAATGGTGGGTACCCTCGAATGCTTTTTAGGAGCGGATAGTAATCAGCGGTTCATAGTGAAAAATATTAACATTCATATATTAACATCATGAACCTAGAAATGATTATCCTACTGTGCGTGTTATTTTTGAACCAAACAACTGAAATCAGGAAGAAAAACTCTGGTCTCTCAGTCCGACTACCTTTTGGACATCGACTACTCTGCCTGACAAACCCTCAACCTCATTCCATCCGATCCCATGGGTTCACGCGGCCATTTTGGATTTGTGTCGTGGCCAGCCCTTCGGAAGCTGGTACGTCCTCCCATCAAAAAATAGCACATGCAAAAATGCTAGGTGGACCCAAGCAACCGAAATCTGACAGCCAATGGCAGCAAAGTTCTGTTTCCCGTAACAAAATCACAAACAATGCCTGGTGGGTGGTTTCAACCCTAAGAAAAATATTAGTCAACCAACCGTTGCTTAAAAATATTGGCCAACCACCAGCCAGATGCTGTCATCATTTGCGGAGCGCCTCACCTCCCGACCCTTGCCTTGGTGCGAAGCACCACTGGAGCTGATGGGAGCGACTTTGGCTTCGCAGCTTCAGGCAGGTTACGCTTGGTGTGCCTTGGCTTTCATTGCAGTGGCTGTGCAGCCATGGCGAAATACATTGGCAAGCAAAGTGACGATGCCCGGCGCAACTTTGCAACCGTAAAATCGCTGCTGGATAAGGTAGAAAAAACAGCAAAAAGGGCAAAGTCCACGCTCTGCAGCTGGCATCTTGTGAAAAACCAAGGTTGTGACTTACAACAGTTTTCAAACCCATACGGCTATGGGTCAAAATTGACTAACCAATAATGGCGGTTATTAACCAACCAATAATAAGGAAAACAGCCAGGGGTACAGGGTTTTGCCCCATAGCCATACTCCGGAATATCCCACCCTTCAAAGTTGCCACACACTCCGCAGCAAGAGTTAGGCACACCAATCTTTCCGCGCCTAAAACATGGCCATTGCTGGACCCTGACAAAGCCTCCGAAAGGCCTAGCGTGATCTTACATTGGCAAAAACCCCTTGAGCGCACAAACAAAGGGGCCCAACGCCCCATGAGTGTTTGGCACACTCTTTTTTCCCAAACAACTTACAGAAATCATCGGGCAAATTACCAGCAAATGTCTGTAACCAAAATGGAGGTCAGCCCAGTTGCTGGTTCTTCAACCTACCTCCATACCAAACCTCTTTGCCAATATGGGCGCATGTCAAGGCTCTAAAAGTTCTAAAAAACTGGGCAGCCTCTGTTTTACCAAAGTTGATATTTTGCCGCCCTCAGCAGGATCCATTGAGAACGATACATTATTCAACTTGAGGGTAGATAAAAACACAGTGATTCATGGCATTGGTGGAACAGGATCTCTGGTGTTTCATTCTCAGGGCCAGTCTGGGCCAATCTTTCACACGTCCCACACCGTCTCCGCTTGGCGTTCCTCGACTCTCTCACCATCTTTGTTGAATGGGGGGCACCTGTAATCATTTCTAGATCGCTCCTTTGCTGTAGAGAGGGCGAACAGAGTGAGTTTCCCTTGCATTTGTGTGAACTATCTACGGATCAATGTCGGGATCTCCAATGCCCAGCCATGAAGCCTCGAGAATGCACGGACCGGCATGGTCTGGATAGTGGTTTATCCCAATGACCACAACAATTTGAACTTATCAACCTGTACCAACTACATGGGGTTGACAAACTCGATTGATAACTCCCATAGTTTTAAGTATAAATATATCATTATCTATCGAATATCTATGTATCCAACCATGATCAATCGATATTCATCAACGGCACCTATGGTGGTTTCTCAAAATAGGGGTAACCCCAAGTCATCCATCATTATTCATTATTAGCAATAAATCAGCTATCTTCCAGAGGCCTCAAAGTACCTCTAATTAAGTTTTGAACATACAACTTG
>VSDK01012650.1:1073-16374 GCA_009767595.1 Symbiodinium kawagutii | reverse complement strand
GTTATTAGGAGATAAAGTTACTAGATCTTATAGTTATAAGATGTTATAGTTAGGAGAGTTTAAAGCGCCTCTTGGATCCGATCTTTCTCCAGGACCTTCACGGCGACCCTTTCGCCCGTCAAAATGTGCCTGCGCAGCCCGAGGAGGCAAGGCCCTAGCCCAGCCCGACAGCACAGAAGACATGGGGAGCCAAGAAGTCGCAAGGTGCTACCGGGTGCTACGAAGTAAAGACTGAATCAGCATTTCCGTAGCATTTCCGTAGCATTTCCAAAGTAAAGAGGAGGTTCTACACATTCAAATGCTGATCTAAACGGAGATCTTTCGGAAAATTCAAGAAAATCAAAGGATGGTTGGGAGCATGGCCAAATTGCATCCGGTTCACCATCCAGGTGCACATGCTGATTCTGAAGATCAAGATGCATGATTTGTCCAAAATTGCCCATTCGAAGACGGCAATTTTAGGTTGTAGCAACCACTCCCACAAGGCACCCACCGGGCCCTACCAACTTATCGAAGCCAACTTTGAAGGACAACTTCTCAAAGCCAACTAATCAAAGCCAACTTTGAACGACAAGTTTCCTCAAAAAAACATGACATTGTGATCTCCATGTTTCTTAACGTGTGTCACCATGGGTTGCCCTGTTTCCTTGAATAGTGACTTGTCCCTCTTTCCTCTTTCCTTAGTCTTCGATATTAGTTGGCAAATCGAAGCTCCGATTCGTTGGTTTCTCGTTGGTCCTTTCCTTTCCGTGTTTTCGTTATGCCCAGGCGCCTGCCCAGCTTCACTTTTCCGAAGGTTCCTTCACCTCAGACACTTGGCACGCCGTGGGGTCTTCCTGATCTCATCTTTCTCCTTATCTTTTCTTCATCACCTTTCTTCAACTTTCTTCCCTTATCTTTCTTTCCTCATCTTTCTCTTCCATCGTTCTCTTCATATTTTTCTTTCAGAGTCAGGCCCAGGGTTTTTCCCAGGATGTAGTGACCTCAGAGTTGAGAGAGATTCTCTTTTGAAGAGACTGCCTCTCTGCATCTCTCTGCCAGTGTCTCTCTTTCGAGTCACGCCTCTTCAGAGTCTCTCTCTCTCTGATCTCTCACATGTTCAGGATGTCAAAGTCTCATGCCCTCTATTCAGCTCAACATCTTCAAATCTACCTCAAGTAAAATCAAAATCTAAAAATTCTGAATTTACATCTACAATTATCTAAAAATTCAATTTCTTAATTCTTCAAGGAATGTCTTTCCGAAGATTGCGCTGAGCTCCACGGCCCAAATTTTTGCCAGTCGACGGAGCCGAGGGAGACACGGCGCGCGGAGCGCATGCGCTGTGGACCTCTCGCCTCGTGTGGGCAGAAGCGATGTCAGAAAATAAGATGTTGAGATGTGAAAAATGTAGATAAAAATTTCACATACATAACATATGTAATACAAATATCTATTTGCTATATACATAACACGTGTATCTTTATGTATCATGCTTTTGCTGATAGAAGATCTATGAACATATCTGCATAAATCAAATATTTTGAAAAATCGACCTTCTCCATTTGTCTACGATCTCTATTGTCAAAAACTCAGAACGCTGTTGCTTTCACATGAACCAAGCGACTGCGGCACTGCGCGAGTGCTCAGAGGCGGAGAGATGGGTACCATCTGTGGTGCCTGGCCCGACACTGCGGCAGGTGCCCCACATGTTGCGCCATCGGGGCCATCGCCCGCCTGGGACTTTGGCATCGTCACCACATTCATCACCACCTCATCGCGAGCGCCCTTTCCAAAGCCACGTGGAAACCAAGGAGTGTTTCACATCGTTTCATGAACCGAAGTTTCTATTATATTTATGTTTTTCTTGATGTTTATGTTTTAGGTTTCTTTAAAATGTGGGTTTTTTCATGTGTTCTTTTCGTTCAGTAACCGCTTTTGATCTCCGTGATTTGAGCGATAGGCTGGTGGTCGACGAATCGCTACAGGCGAGGCAATGCCTTCGGCTCAAGCACTGGGCAAAGGCAGCGCTTGCGCACCAAATCCGTGAGGTTTGACAAGCAAAACAATTGCAAAAGTATGAAGCTCAACCTAAATTCATGAACGTGAAGCATACTTCAAGTATGAATTCTATGAATCTGTATGAATCCAATGCCAAATTCTACCAGGTTGTTACGTCAGGTCGCATGCTGAGGCCAGCGCAAGCCATGGGAAAAAGAGTTTTCCACGAAAAATCCTCCCTGGAAATAAAAATAAGCTGCAGCATTCAGCAATAAGATGACTCGTGAAGGCATGAAGGTTTGTCAGAGGCGGAAGGTGCATCGCAACACGAGGGAAGCCCGACCGTCTTCCGATGTCTCCGACATGACACGAGGCTCTGCGCTGTTTCGACCGATCGAAGCGACGTTGGCGCTTCGCAGTGAGACGTGCTGATGCTGAGCTTTGCAGCTTCGGAGCAGGGGACATCAGTCGTATCGCATGTCCTCCAGGGCAGAAAAGACATCGAATTGAAATCAAATTATAGACTTAATAGAATTCAATACATAAATTCAATCAAATACATAAGAAAAAGAATTCTATAGAATTTCAGTATTAAGTCTTTAAGTATGCAAATAATACTATCTCTATTACTATAATGTTTCTATCCATTATTCTAATGTCTATAAAGAGATCTTTCCCTCTCCATAGATCTGTTTCTTTCCCTCTCTCTCCTCGTGGCTCGCTCGCCGCAGAGGAGCCTCGGTGGCCGCACCGTGACGTTCCAAGGTGCCTGGCATCCTCCGAAAGGCATCCTCCTACAGAGATCCTCCTTCTTTGGAGGTAGAATATCGCAAATTAGGTATCCAAATTAGAAACTACGAAAAATGTCGCAATTTTCTTCACAGTGTGAGATGTTGTGAGCTCTCAGAGCGACGAATTTTGAGATCCCAGCAGCGGTCGTGAAACCACGAGTCATCTTCGGTTTCGTCTGTCGCAAATGTGTGGTTCCACAGAACTACTGACAGCTTAGAATGCTTAAGTACTACTTAAGTACTTTCAAAGTACCTCGCGGATCTTGTGGCTCAACTTAGACAATATCAGACTCAGTTGACTATCTTAGCCTGGACTCAGTTGACTATGTAGACTGACAGACTCTACTTGGTACTCTTCTAAGTCCTCTTTTTGTGGTCTTATTCTTAGTTTTCTTCGTCTGAAAGTCTTTGTTCTTAGACTCAGCCCATGAAAGACTAGTCTCAATCTTCACTTTAAAATGCCTAATCTTGTTCTTGATTCTTACTTCATCAGAAGTGTCTTAGACTTTACTCAGAAGTGCTACTTCAAAGACTTGCAGCACCAAGGCCTTGGGAACTTCTTGGCGCGAACCCCTGAGGCAAACTCATCCACATCATCCACCAGTAGGGGATAAGAGGAAAGGAATGAAGTGAAATCCATAGCATCGTCCTAGGAATGCCATGTCCAAAAGATGATGCCATACATGAAGTCATTTTTCATAGTCCTGGTAATACTATCATATCATACCGCATCTACGCTTTCAAGTCCTTGTTCTGCTGTTCCAAAGCCAAAATATTTGCTTCCACATAGGCTGAGGTTCATACCAAAAGCAGCCTTTTGTGTTCAGGTCATCGATTAGGCTGTCATTCATTTCCTGCGAACATCGTTTAACATGAACCGAGAGAGTTGTCCATCGTTTTTCTGTGTCTGCTGTACTGAGACCTCTAGCCATCGGTGTTGTCATGTCAGAAGGTTCAGTGACTGGTAACATGAAACTTGAAGAATGTAAACCAAAAAACGCTGCGGAGTGGCTAAAAATCTACAAATGCCCAGTATTATCTTGATCGAGGGATGGATGGATGGATCAATAGATGGATGGAGGGGTGGAAGGTGGGTGATGGTGATGGGGGTAGCAATGATGATGACGATGAGAATGATGGTCATAATCATCGTCATCATGGGCGGATGATGCATGATCCTCATCATAATTGATCGTGATGCCCGATGATGGATGATGAACGGACGATGGCTGATGGTGGATGAGCAATGATCGATAGTACACGATGATGGTACCCAGAAGTCATCCACAACCTCTTGATGGACATCCCTAATTCCTGAATAAGGCATCCATAAATCCTGCATGTGGGTCTCACAAATGATGCTGGATTTGTCCATAAATCATTCAGAAATCTGGCAGCACGCGGTCCAGAAGCGTTTCAGGAATTGGACAATTGTCATCTTTAAATCCTCAAATTATCTGTGGATTATCCTTGGTTGGCTAAAAACCACAAGAACAAGTCGATATTGCACAGATCCTTTCCGCTTCTATGCTCTGCTTTCATCCATGACTATCATCCATCCCTGTATGATCCTTACACTCATTATCATACTCTGTGGACTTTGGATGATCAATGATGGCAGCCAACCTCAGAGGGGTTGAACCTTACAGAATCTTCAAAAAACAATAGTTAAGCTCATGAGACGAAATTATCAATAAACTTATCATGAAAATAACGTCAGCATGGGTTCCACTTCATTTTGCCCCATGACCGATGGGAATGCGGTCATATACAACACGACCCAAAGTTGTCCCAAAAGATTCCTCGGCCCAAGAATCACAAAACACTTGGTACTGTTCAACTTCAGCCCGGCCAAAACAGCCTGCTTCTTGTCGTCATTTCCAAGTTAAGCAAAATAATCTATGGATCTTCAAGATGGACTTTCAAGCTGGATCTTGGTTGGACAAGCTTGAGATTGGTTCTTTGGACACACTTGAAATTTTAGACAGTCGCACTCTGAAGACATAGCTGGAGACAGCGACACATTGGAAGACATCAATCCTCTTAGAGGGCCCTGCCTGACAGGACCTCACAAGGCCTCGTCTGTCTGTGAAACGTCTTCAAAACAAAAAACCAGTGCCTTTGTCCAAAGACCGGGGCTGGAGGCACCCGCAACTCCTCTGTCTTTCAACTCTTCTGCCGTCAATTGCAGTCCTGCATCTTCAGAAGTTCTTTTCGTTTCTCTTCCACCTTGTCAAGGGTAGTAGCCACAAACAGAAGTGCTTCTGGTCTCTGTCAACATGAGCATTTAGCAACCACAAATGCCTGATCCATAAGAACTGAGTTCAAGCATTGTTTTCACATCTCTTGACATGTCTTGACGTGGCTTAACAGCTACGTTGTCTGAAATCATGAGCTTCGCACCTGTGAGCGAAAGAGATCTCGTCGTCGTGTCGCAGCTTGCTCTTCTTGACGCAAGACGTCCTCCGAAAAACGTCCGAAGGATCTTGGAGCTTCAAGGAGTTTGATCTTTCGATGTTTCCACATTTCAACAGCTCACACCTTCCAGGTCGTAGACATCCTCCTAGGCATCCTCCTAGATCCTAGAAGCTAGGCATCCTACTCCTAGACATCAAATGCTGTGAAGCTGTGCAGACAGTGCAGGCGAGAAGCAAATAGAGCGGAAGCAGTGGAGAAGCGAAAGGACAAAGATGAAAGTAGAGTTCTAAGGACATGATGAGGATTAAAGCTCTCATGACAAGTGGTGAGAGGGCCGCACTGATAAAGGGAGTCCAAACAAATGCTGAAGGAGAAGGTGCTTGCACCACTTCCGACAAACCTTGGGTCTGCATCTCCAATCGGGGAAGGAAACATTCAGGGTGCAGCTTTTCGACAATCGCTGGAGATGGCCATAGAAAGAACTGGGCACGAAGAAAAGAGTAGAAAAGAGTAGATGATACTGGAAAGAATTTAGTTTTTGGCAAACGTAGATCATTTTGGATGACTCTTTGGAAGTGCTGTAAACTTGTTTTGCCCAAGAAAAAGTTCTGCTGGCATTTGCTGTGATCCTTGGAAGGGCCTTGGGAAGAAGGGAATCAGAGGATTGGGCGGTGCAGGTGGAGTCGCATCAGTGGAGCTGCAGCTGGCACAAGGTGTTGGGTACAGTGGAGCTGAACTTGGAAACTTGGACCAACAATGGTACTTAGGTAAAAGTTTTACTAACTTTGTGTAAACTGCTTTCTAAAAGCTTGCGGATTACATTGAACAAAAAGCCTCACCATGACAGGGCTCCGCTAACTCAGAACCCCTGACAAATGTGACTACCATTATATGAGCGATTCGACGTGTTCTGTGTGTTGAAGTTCTACAAGCTCTGGAAATGGGTACCAGTGTTTTGGACTCGTATCAGTGACATGCGAATGCCGATGGTATTCTGATGAGAAGGGTAGACTGAGTCGACTTGAAGTTTCCAGGGGTGGTGATAGCATGGCAGGAAAAAGGAACCTTCGAGGATACGAAGCGAGCCTATCAGCAAGCTCTCATCGATTTCTTTCTGTTGTGATTTGGCTCACACACACACACACGAAAAGGACACAGAAAAGTCATCCAGAAACATGTCAGTACAGCTCAGTATTTACTATATAATAGGTGTTTGATTGTGCTAAAAAAACAAATGTAAGTACAACTAAGTACAATTAAGTACAACTAAGTACAATCAAGTACAACTATATGTAAGTAGACTTTGTTTAAAATTGTGTTTCTAAGCTTCTTCGCGTTTGGTGCTGTTGGTGAAGCAGTTCATGTCCACCTCACGTCGCACCTGTTCGCTGTTCACCTCGGCTCGTAGCATCGAGAACAAGGAGGTCGCCTCACGGGATCGAAGAAGAAGAAGAATGAGAAGACTAAGATTAATCTCAATCTGTATTCAGATAACATTTACTATCACAAATATCAATATTATAGAATTATAGATATTCATAACAATTCAATGAGAATATTTAGAATATAGTTAAAAGATTGATAGATTAATATCATTTATCATAGATTAATATCATTTAATATCTATATTCTCATGGATATCTGTATTTAACCTTCTGATCTAAGAACTAAGATATTTCATAAGATTGAGAATACATGAAACTATCTTAATATCTCATTAATCTTATATGTAGTATCTTACTAAGATTCAGAACCACAAGAGCTGAAAAGGTTATAGAGAACAAATATAATTCAAATAGATATATCTTCAATGAGTTTCGTTTTCTGATTGGTGCCACGGCCTCTTCGAGGTCTTGCTTGCAGCTCTCTGCACGGGCCTCACAGCATGAGAAGGGCCTGTGAAAACACCGTGGTGACGTGAAACCATGCGGTTCAATTGCAAAAGATATCAAAGAAGATGTAAATCTGTTGTCTAATTCGAAAAAATATGGAACACATTGCAACTTGTGAAGTTTTAGATGTGAAGAAATCGAAAGAATCAGAAAATTCAGATCTCTTTTTCTGTGTCCTTGAAAATTCTCAGCAAAGAAGCTCAAATAGTCACTAGATTTCACTGCCTTCTGAGCCCTTTCCTCTCTCTCTCTCTCTCTCTATCCAGAGTTCTCTCTTGAGAGTTTTCTTTTCTCTCTCTTCCTTCCTTTCTCTTAACTTGAAATTTTCTTTCTTTCTCTCTTAAATTTCCTTTCTTTCTCTTAACTTTCTATTTCCTTTCCTCTGTTCTGAAAGCGTGCTTTGCTTTGCTTCGACTTCGCCTCGGCTTCGAGAAGTTCTGCTTGCAACGCAGACAACTCCGAGATCTGCTCCGACTGAAGGACCTCTTCCGAGGCCTTCGAAGATGCAACGCGAAACGGAGCGAAAGATGTGAAGAAATGCGTTGATGCTGAAACTTTAACATATTCAGCTTACTTAATGTGTTGATTTCTCATTAAATTATAAATAAGTAAGAAAAAAGAATTCAATGTTTCTCGAAAGGCACCACTGCATTCTCAAGTACTGGATTTGCATCCGAATCCTGTGTTTTCTTACGTGCGAGAAAAGCATTTGTCCGAAGCTGAGAGTGAAGAACCAGTTGAAGTTGAAGAAACTGTGAGTTTTGAGGATTTTGTGAATCATTTCTTTGGAGAGTCTTATCATTTCAGAGTTTAGAAGCTGCAACTTCTTCAAGTTCTTTAACTTCTTCGAGAAGTTTCTTCAAGTTTTCTTCATTTCTTTCGTTTTCTCGTGGTGTGCCTCCTCTCCCCCGTGGGAATCGCCATCCCGCTCCAAGCTTTGCAGCTCAGCGCGGAGCTCCTGACCCAGATTTCACCACTTGTCCTTTTGAGATTTGAAATATGTGAAATTTAAACATATTTTAACATATTTATATAAGATTTATAAATTATATTGAAGAAAAAGAAAAAAAGTGACTACTTACGACTACTTCTCACTTTCAAAGTCTCACAGAGTATCAACTCAAACTAGCTATTCTCTTCACAAACCTCGGGCCGAGCACAGCTCCTCCATCTCCCCCAAGTATCTTTGCACCGTTGAGAATGGCACCTTCACAGAGACACAACTCCAGCGTTGTGGGTTGTCCAATGTCACAGAGCTTGGAAGGTCGTTGAATCCTCTTGGAGCCACGGCCACTGCGGACATCTTCTGCTACTCTGATCTGTCTGCTTCTGCACCTCGATGTCTCCGTACATCGCCAGCGTGGCTTCAGCTGCTTCGGGATCCTTGCGCGATCAAAGCGGAACTTGGAACTTGGAACTTCGAAGGATTTCATTCTGATTCAATTCTGAACTGCTTTGAGCTCTGCTAAGTCTTGAACCGTTTTGAGGGATTTAACCGTATGCTATTTCGATGGGGATTGTTTGTCGATCATTCTTATATCAATATTTGGAAAGAAAAACTATTTTCTCTTTTCCACCGCATTTCTTTACGCTTTCTGTATCCTGATCGAGCAAGGGCGGCACACCACACGCAGCAGCACGTTCGGCCACCTGGACGTGACCATCACCCCTTCGTTTCGAAGCACCACAGCGGTGCCAGCAGCTGGTACAACATCTTGGACCAACGACAAACCATCTTAGAGGCTGAGATAAAAACTGCACATCTTCAGGTTCGAAATGAACATCATTGTCCAGTGGCTGAAACAAAAGTCACGGAAAAAATGAATGCGCTAAATTTGTTTCTTAAGAGCAAACGAAACTGCAACAGCGACGAAAATTCCACGAATTCTGAGACCTGCAAATGCTACAGCACACAGAGACAGAAACTGCTACGTGGCAACAGGTGGAAACTTCTTTTCTTTTGTTTCTTGTCCTTTCCCATTGGGCCTCTGCTAATTGTGCCTCCAACAGTTGCCTCTCAAGGTGCGCAGCTGTCACTCAAACAAAACGCAGAGCTCCAAATCAACAGATGTGTGGCACTTCTTCTGCTGTGATTTTCTCTAGTTCTGCTTTCAACAAACACATCAAGCATCGAAACATTGCCACAGTTCTGTGATCTTGGTATGACAGCATCAACCATCTACGCTCTGTTTGATGACATTGGACTTCGATAACCATTCCTTCGGCCCCCACCCTTTACTGTAATTGCAAGGGAATATTTCTCTCTCTTTCTCTCATGGACAAAAAATCAAGTTGATATGTTGGCTAATTCTTCGGTATTTCGTTTTCTGAGCTTGGAAACCTTTGACCCAAAATCACCCACCTATGGAAATCTCACTTCGCTGGCCAGTGTCTCGCCTTTCAGCTTCTTCTCGCTCAACTTCCTTCATGTCCTGAACTCAGGAGACAAATACAAAAGAAAGGAACATTGAAGAGAAAGAAAGAGTGAAAAAATCTAAAAGAAAGAAGGAAATGAGAAGGAAACAAAATAGATCTAAATTCAGAGTGCATTCTTTAAAAAATTAAATTCTTTAATTCCGAGAACGGAGGTCCCACGGAGAAGCCATCAGACTCTGATCTCCGTCCTTCCCTCCAGCGAAGGCCATCACCACATTGGTGGACTGCAGAACGAGCAAGGCGACACGGCAAGATGACATCTACAGTGTGAAAAAAGCAGTGGTCATCTTCTCTGCAAGAACTTCTTGATCGATTCTTCGAATTTCTTTGAATGATTCTTAGAATTGCTTGAATTTCTTTGAATGATTCTTCCGAATCCTGTTACATCGGCATCCCAAGTGAGATCATCATGCGACCTATGTTTTCCTCTGTAGGGTAAAAAACTCTACTCAATTCTTCAACCTGCAACCCTTGTCCGCAGCCATCAACGCCACAACCCAGTCTGGACTGAGGAAATAACAGCTTAAAAGTTGGAAGGGGGTGTTGCCACAAAATGGAAGCATTACATTGAAATCCTGAGAAGAGGTCCAACAGAGCACTCTAAGATGCAGAACAAAGGCCAGTCGAACAGGATGGATCTGGAGAACTGTTCATACAAAGACCACATTTGCTGTAGAAACATATCCGGGATTGGATAATTCATCAGACTTATCATCATTGGATGACGTTTGTAGACGAATATTATGATCATTGGATGATGAATATCATGCTTGACTGATGTTTGGCATTGGCTAATGCTCCTTCTGCTCGGATGTGGTCCAAAACCGTTCTGCTTATGTCATTTCTGCTTGTCTGCTTCCGTTCGAATTAGCATTCAGACTACACTTTAAATTGTAAGTATGTTTCTCAAATCATAATTTTAACTTAAACGCACAAGATAGATCTTATTAAATCTATCTGGTCATATCTCTTGCACTAATGAAAAGATAGATCTTCAAATTGTTTTTCTTTTTCTACTTGCAAATACAATATCCCTCTCTTCCTTTATTCTTCCCACTATGTACGTTCCTGTGGTTTCATGGTTCTCCCATAGTATCCTTCCTGTTTCCTTCACCCCTTTGGGATATTCCTATCCTTTGTTTCCCTGTCTTCCTATCCTTTATTTCTTCCTTTCTTCCTTAATATCTTTCCCTTTCTTTGCATTCCCTTCCTCTTTTCCTCTTTCCCATTTCTCATTTCTCTTCCTCTTTCCCATTTCTCATTTCCCTTCCTCTTTCGCATTTCTCCTTTCCCTTCCTCTTTCGCATTTCTCCTTTCCCTTCCTCTTTCGCATTTCTCCTTTCCCTTCCTCTTTCGCATTTCTCCTTTCCCTTCCTCTTTCGCATTTCTCCTTTCCCTTCCTCTTTCGCATTTCTCCTTTCCCTTCCTCTTTCGCATTTCTCCTTTCCCTTCCTCTTTCGCATTTCTCCTTTCCCTTCCTCTTTCGCATTTCTCCTTTCCCTTCCTCTTTCGCATTTCTCCTTTCCCTTCCTCTTTCGCATTTCTCCTTTCCCTTCCTCTTTCGCATTTCTCCTTTCCCTTCCTCTTTCGCATTTCTCCTTTCCCTTCCTCTTTCGCATTTCTCCTTTCCCTTCCTCTTTCGCATTTCTCCTTTCCCTTCCTCTTTCGCATTTCTCCTTTCCCTTCCTCTTTCGCATTTCTCCTTTCCCTTCCTCTTTCGCATTTCTCCTTTCCCTTCCTCTTTCGCATTTCTCCTTTCCCTTCCTCTTTCGCATTTCTCCTTTCCCTTCCTCTTTCGCATTTCTCCTTTCCCTTCCTCTTTCGCATTTCTCCTTTCCCTTCCTCTTTCGCATTTCTCCTTTCCCTTCCTCTTTCGCATTTCTCCTTTCCCTTCCTCTTTCGCATTTCTCCTTTCCCTTCCTCTTTCGCATTTCTCCTTTCCCTTCCTCTTTCGCATTTCTCCTTTCCCTTCCTCTTTCGCATTTCTCCTTTCCCTTCCTCTTTCGCATTTCTCCTTTCCCTTCCTCTTTCGCATTTCTCCTTTCCCTTCCTCTTTCGCATTTCTCCTTTCCCTTCCTCTTTCGCATTTCTCCTTTCCCTTCCTCTTTCGCATTTCTCCTTTCCCTTCCTCTTTCGCATTTCTCCTTTCCCTTCCTCTTTCGCATTTCTCCTTTCCCTTCCTCTTTCGCATTTCTCCTTTCCCTTCCTCTTTCGCATTTCTCCTTTCCCTTCCTCTTTCGCATTTCTCCTTTCCCTTCCTCTTTCGCATTTCTCCTTTCCCTTCCTCTTTCGCATTTCTCCTTTCCCTTCCTCTTTCGCATTTCTCCTTTCCCTTCCTCTTTCGCATTTCTCCTTTCCCTTCCTCTTTCGCATTTCTCCTTTCCCTTCCTCTTTCGCATTTCTCCTTTCCCTTCCTCTTTCGCATTTCTCCTTTCCCTTCCTCTTTCGCATTTCTCCTTTCCCTTCCTCTTTCGCATTTCTCCTTTCCCTTCCTCTTTCGCATTTCTCCTTTCCCTTCCTCTTTCGCATTTCTCCTTTCCCTTCCTCTTTCGCATTTCTCCTTTCCCTTCCTCTTTCGCATTTCTCCTTTCCCTTCCTCTTTCGCATTTCTCCTTTCCCTTCCTCTTTCGCATTTCTCCTTTCCCTTCCTCTTTCGCATTTCTCCTTTCCCTTCCTCTTTCGCATTTCTCCTTTCCCTTCCTCTTTCGCATTTCTCCTTTCCCTTCCTCTTTCGCATTTCTCCTTTCCCTTCCTCTTTCGCATTTCTCCTTTCCCTTCCTCTTTCGCATTTCTCCTTTCCCTTCCTCTTTCGCATTTCTCCTTTCCCTTCCTCTTTCGCATTTCTCCTTTCCCTTCCTCTTTCGCATTTCTCCTTTCCCTTCCTCTTTCGCATTTCTCCTTTCCCTTCCTCTTTCGCATTTCTCCTTTCCCTTCCTCTTTCGCATTTCTCCTTTCCCTTCCTCTTTCGCATTTCTCCTTTCCCTTCCTCTTTCGCATTTCTCCTTTCCCTTCCTCTTTCGCATTTCTCCTTTCCCTTCCTCTTTCGCATTTCTCCTTTCCCTTCCTCTTTCGCATTTCTCCTTTCCCTTCCTCTTTCGCATTTCTCCTTTCCCTTCCTCTTTCGCATTTCTCCTTTCCCTTCCTCTTTCGCATTTCTCCTTTCCCTTCCTCTTTCGCATTTCTCCTTTCCCTTCCTCTTTCGCATTTCTCCTTTCCCTTCCTCTTTCGCATTTCTCCTTTCCCTTCCTCTTTCGCATTTCTCCTTTCCCTTCCTCTTTCGCATTTCTCCTTTCCCTTCCTCTTTCGCATTTCTCCTTTCCCTTCCTCTTTCGCATTTCTCCTTTCCCTTCCTCTTTCGCATTTCTCCTTTCCCTTCCTCTTTCGCATTTCTCCTTTCCCTTCCTCTTTCGCATTTCTCCTTTCCCTTCCTCTTTCGCATTTCTCCTTTCCCTTCCTCTTTCGCATTTCTCCTTTCCCTTCCTCTTTCGCATTTCTCCTTTCCCTTCCTCTTTCGCATTTCTCCTTTCCCTTCCTCTTTCGCATTTCTCCTTTCCCTTCCTCTTTCGCATTTCTCCTTTCCCTTCCTCTTTCGCATTTCTCCTTTCCCTTCCTCTTTCGCATTTCTCCTTTCCCTTCCTCTTTCGCATTTCTCCTTTCCCTTCCTCTTTCGCATTTCTCCTTTCCCTTCCTCTTTCGCATTTCTCCTTTCCCTTCCTCTTTCGCATTTCTCCTTTCCCTTCCTCTTTCGCATTTCTCCTTTCCCTTCCTCTTTCGCATTTCTCCTTTCCCTTCCTCTTTCGCATTTCTCCTTTCCCTTCCTCTTTCGCATTTCTCCTTTCCCTTCCTCTTTCGCATTTCTCCTTTCCCTTCCTCTTTCGCATTTCTCCTTTCCCTTCCTCTTTCGCATTTCTCCTTTCCCTTCCTCTTTCGCATTTCTCCTTTCCCTTCCTCTTTCGCATTTCTCCTTTCCCTTCCTCTTTCGCATTTCTCCTTTCCCTTCCTCTTTCGCATTTCTCCTTTCCCTTCCTCTTTCGCATTTCTCCTTTCCCTTCCTCTTTCGCATTTCTCCTTTCCCTTCCTCTTTCGCATTTCTCCTTTCCCTTCCTCTTTCGCATTTCTCCTTTCCCTTCCTCTTTCGCATTTCTCCTTTCCCTTCCTCTTTCGCATTTCTCCTTTCCCTTCCTCTTTCGCATTTCTCCTTTCCCTTCCTCTTTCGCATTTCTCCTTTCCCTTCCTCTTTCGCATTTCTCCTTTCCCTTCCTCTTTCGCATTTCTCCTTTCCCTTCCTCTTTCGCATTTCTCCTTTCCCTTCCTCTTTCGCATTTCTCCTTTCCCTTCCTCTTTCGCATTTCTCCTTTCCCTTCCTCTTTCGCATTTCTCCTTTCCCTTCCTCTTTCGCATTTCTCCTTTCCCTTCCTCTTTCGCATTTCTCCTTTCCCTTCCTCTTTCGCATTTCTCCTTTCCCTTCCTCTTTCGCATTTCTCCTTTCCCTTCCTCTTTCGCATTTCTCCTTTCCCTTCCTCTTTCGCATTTCTCCTTTCCCTTCCTCTTTCGCATTTCTCCTTTCCCTTCCTCTTTCGCATTTCTCCTTTCCCTTCCTCTTTCGCATTTCTCCTTTCCCTTCCTCTTTCGCATTTCTCCTTTCCCTTCCTCTTTCGCATTTCTCCTTTCCCTTCCTCTTTCGCATTTCTCCTTTCCCTTCCTCTTTCGCATTTCTCCTTTCCCTTCCTCTTTCGCATTTCTCCTTTCCCTTCCTCTTTCGCATTTCTCCTTTCCCTTCCTCTTTCGCATTTCTCCTTTCCCTTCCTCTTTCGCATTTCTCCTTTCCCTTCCTCTTTCGCATTTCTCCTTTCCCTTCCTCTTTCGCATTTCTCCTTTCCCTTCCTCTTTCGCATTTCTCCTTTCCCTTCCTCTTTCGCATTTCTCCTTTCCCTTCCTCTTTCGCATTTCTCCTTTCCCTTCCTCTTTCGCATTTCTCCTTTCCCTTCCTCTTTCGCATTTCTCCTTTCCCTTCCTCTTTCGCATTTCTCCTTTCCCTTCCTCTTTCGCATTTCTCCTTTCCCTTCCTCTTTCGCATTTCTCCTTTCCCTTCCTCTTTCGCATTTCTCCTTTCCCTTCCTCTTTCGCATTTCTCCTTTCCCTTCCTCTTTCGCATTTCTCCTTTCCCTTCCTCTTTCGCATTTCTCCTTTCCCTTCCTCTTTCGCATTTCTCCTTTCCCTTCCTCTTTCGCATTTCTCCTTTCCCTTCCTCTTTCGCATTTCTCCTTTCCCTTCCTCTTTCGCATTTCTCCTTTCCCTTCCTCTTTCGCATTTCTCCTTTCCCTTCCTCTTTCGCATTTCTCCTTTCCCTTCCTCTTTCGCATTTCTCCTTTCCCTTCCTCTTTCGCATTTCTCCTTTCCCTTCCTCTTTCGCATTTCTCCTTTCCCTTCCTCTTTCGCATTTCTCCTTTCCCTTCCTCTTTCGCATTTCTCCTTTCCCTTCCTCTTTCGCATTTCTCCTTTCCCTTCCTCTTTCGCATTTCTCCTTTCCCTTCCTCTTTCGCATTTCTCCTTTCCCTTCCTCTTTCGCATTTCTCCTTTCCCTTCCTCTTTCGCATTTCTCCTTTCCCTTCCTCTTTCGCATTTCTCCTTTCCCTTCCTCTTTCGCATTTCTCCTTTCCCTTCCTCTTTCGCATTTCTCCTTTCCCTTCCTCTTTCGCATTTCTCATTTCTCTTTTCTCACTTCCCATTTCTCATTTCTCTTCCTCTTTCCCATTTCTCATTTCTCTTCCCCTTTTCCCATTC
>VSDK01012640.1:167849-199074 GCA_009767595.1 Symbiodinium kawagutii | reverse complement strand
CAACAACAACAACAACAACAACAACAACAACAACAACACAAAGAAAACTTCAAGCGCAAACACAATCAAGAACCAAGAATCATGATCCATGAGCAAGACACACAAACATACAAACAAACATCAAGAAGCAACAAACAAAAAACAACAAACAACAAACAGGAAACAACGCGCAACAAAGAGAAAACCTCCCCATCAAGAACGAAAAAACAAAAGCAGCAACCTCAACGCAACGACCAGAATGACCAAACGAGCAAAAAACAGCAACAGCAAACAAGAAACATCAAGCAACAAAGCACAAGCAAACAACAAGCCGGTTCAAGAAAAGATAAAACACGTCCGACAAAATAATTTTGTTGGAACCGGCTGCGTCTGATGTTCTGTATATAAGTTGGTTAGTGCAGGGCCATGTCCATAATGGGAACGCTGCTAGGTCGATAAATCAGGGGTACGCCCATCAATTAGAGCATTAAATCGATTCTTTGGCATGGTGTCATGTCTGTAGAATGCAGCGTTATGATAAATGCAGGTTTATTCTTGTATATTTCCCGGTTTTATTTTTCTAAACCGTGCCTATTGGGGCGTTGTCCAAAAATCAACGTGGTCTTTTGGGCTTACTGACCGAAGGATCGTTACTTCCATGGCGCGACTGTACGTCTCTAGATTGGTATGGGGTAGTGTCCATGGATTAATGTGGGGTTCATTGTTAGTGGGGCTTATGATCTATGGGCGCAGGGGCCATGTCCACGACTACGCTGTCCACAAGTCACTGTAACTTTTTGCGCCTAGCGACTAGTCGAGCATTGGCTCCATAGGCTTACTTGCATGGATTGGCGCCGGTTTATCTCTGTAGATCATGCAGGCTTATGTCCATAGATATGCACAAGGTTGTGTCCGTGATGAGTTCTGTGTTGTTTCCGTAGATCGCTATGCTTTTCCTGTCTCTTGGCTAACGCAGCATTTCATCCATAAACTGACCTGTGCTAAGCGCATGGATTGGTGCGATGTTACGTCTCTATAGTACAAGGTTACGTCTATAGATTTGTACGGTATGAGGTCGCGTCCATCATTAGTGCGGTGTTGTTTCCGCAGATCACTGTGTTATATTGTGTTATTTTTGCCTGCCGATTAGTGGAGCGTCTCCTTCATAAATCAGCCTCCTGTTACGTTCATTACTTGTTTCAGTCTTGTCATTCTACGTCTAGAGATTAGTGCAGGGTTACGTCCACAGATAAGTGCAGAGTTGTGTCCGTAGATAAGTTACGTCCATAGGTTTGCACCGGTCGTGTCCATGATTAGGGCGGTGTCTCGGCTAGTTGAGCATTTCGTCCATCAATCAGGCTCGTGTCACATCCATTAATTATCATGAGTTGGTGCTGCGCTATGTGTATGGATTAGTGCGGGGTCACGTCCATAGATAAGTGGAGGGTTATGTCCATAGATTAGCGCGGGGTTACTTACACAGATTAGTGGAGCGTTGTGTCCATAGATTTGTGCAGGGTTACGTCCATAGATTGCTGGAGGGCTACATCAATAGATTAGTGCGGGGTTAGAGTAGGGTTATGTCTGTAGACTACTGCAGGGTGACGTGCGTAGATTAGTGGACCGCTATGTCACTTTATGTCGGTACATTAGTGGGGGTTTACGTCCATATATTAATGGAAGCTTCTGTCCAGAGACTAGTACAGGGTTTCGCCCATAGATTCGTGGAAAGTTATGCCCATAGATTAGTGCGGGGTGACCTCCATAGATTAGTGCAGGGTCACGTCCATAGATTAGTGCGTGGTTACGTCCATAGATGAGTGTGGGGTTACGCCCATAGATTAGTGGAGAAACATGCCCATGGCTTAGTGCCGGGTTGCATCCATAGATTAGGGGAGCGTTACGTCCATAGATTAGTGCGGGGTTACACCAATAGATTAGTGAGTGTTACGTCCCTAGATTGGTGCGGGGTTACGCTCATAGATTAGTGGAGCGCTACGTCCATAGATTAGTGCGGGGTTGCGCCCATAGACTAGTGGAGGGTTATGCCCATAGATTAGTGTGATCTAGTGCGGGGTTACGTCCATAGATTAGTAGAGAAACATGCCCATAGCTTAGTGCCGGGTTGCATCCATAGATTAGGGGAGCGTTACGTCCATAGATTAGTGTGGGGTTACGCCAATAGATTAGTGAGTGTTACGTCCCTAGATTGGTGCGGGGTTACGCTCATAGATTAGTGGAGCGTTACGTCCGTAGATTATTGCGGGGTTGCGCCCATAGACTAGTGGAGGGTTATGCCCATAGACTAGTGTGATTTAGTGCGGGGTTACGTCCATAAATTAGTAGAGAAACATGCCCATAGCTTAGTGCCCGGTTGCATCCATAGATTAGGGGAGCGTTACGTCCATAGATTAGTGTGGGGTTACGCCAATAGATTAGTGAGTGTTACGTCCCTAGATTGGTGCGGGGTTATGCTCATAGATTGGTGGAGCGCTATGTGTATGGATTAGTGCGGGGTTACCCCCATAGATTAGTGGAGGGTCATGTCCATAGATTAGTGCCTCGTTTTGCCGTGTTACGTTCGTAGATTAGCGCGGGGTGACGCCCATAGATTCATGGAGGGTCCTGTCTATATAGATTACTGGAGACTTTCCTCCACAGATTAATGCGTGGTTACGCCCATAGATTAGTGGAGGGTCATGTCCATAGACTAGTACGGGGTTACGCCCATAGATTAGTGGAGGGTCATGTCCATAGATTGGTGCCGGGTTACGCCCACAGATTAATGGAGCGTTACGTCCATGGATTAGTGTGGGATTACGCCAATAGATTAGTGGAGTGTTACGTCTATAGATTCGTGCGGGGTAACGTCCATAGATTGGTGGAGCGCTATGTGTATGGATTAGTGCGGGGTTACGCCCATAGATTAGGGGAGGGTCATGTCCATAGATTAGTGCGGTGTTATGCGGTGTTACGTTCGTAGATTAGTGCGGGGTGACGCCCATAGATTCATGGAGGGTCATGTCTATATAGATTACTGGAGCGTTACGTCCATAGATTAGTGCGGGATGACCTCCATAGATTAGTGGAGGGTCATGTCCATGTCCATAGATTAGTATGGGGTTACGCCCATAGATTAGTGGAGGGTCATGTCCATAGATTGGTGCCGGGTTACGCCCACAGATTAATGGAGCGTTACGTCCATGGATCAGTGCCGGGTTATCTCCATAGATTCGTGCGGGGTTACGTCTATAGATTCGTGCGGGGTAACGTCCATAGATTAGTGCGGGGTTACCCCCATAGGCCCATAGATTAGCGCCTGGTTGCGTCCATAGATGAATACAAGGGTACGTCCATAGATAGTGCGGGGTTACGCCCATAGAGTAGTTGAGGGTCATGTAACGTCATGTCCATAGATTGGCTGCGGTTAAAAAACTTGAAGCGGCCCAGCTGGCAAAGCCACACAACGCCCTGCGCGCCCAACCCGAAAAAAACATAGCGACAAACCACGACAAACGACAACCGAGGAGCAACAACCAACAACTCATAACCAGCAACCAACCAACCAACCAACCAACCAACCAACCAACCAACCAACAAACGTAGCCAACAACCATCAACATAATATGTTCGTTCAGTTAGCTGCGGCAGGTGTTGCTTTTGCTGCACGGCGTGTTTGTGTGTGTGTGTGCGTGGTTGGCCGGAGCCGTTGTTGCAATGCGCGCTGGCCGGAGCCAGGCTGTATGCGCGTCCTCGGGTGACTGAGCCCACCCACTGCAGGTCTAGGCCAGGTAACCCGGATTGGACCACACTTGCTTAACTGAGGACCCCTCCCCGGCGCACTCCACCCCAAAGAGCTATGTAATGAACCCACGTCGGAAACGATTCAGGGGCGCCCCAAAATAAACAAATATGATCGACAGGGTTCACTACCTTCACCTCACCCGCCAATGGGCAAGAGGGGTTTTAGACAGACACCGCTTGGTTCAGTCGACGGCACTTTGGAGACTTGGTTCTTGAATCCGGCCGACGACTCGGTAATCTGAATGGTGGAGGCGCTTGTTAAGCATCGGTGGACCGCTCCGGTAGAAACCCGTTAGGCACTGCCCTGACAGCCAACAACCCAGCCACCCTCTGCGCGTTACTAGTGTCATGCTTACTGCTGTGTGTGCGTGTGCGCGCAGTCAATGTTTGTGCTGCTGCTGTGCCCTGCCTCTTTGCACGAACTTACTTAATCAAAACACATGCCTCAAACCCAACAAAAGAATTATATGTAATGTATATTTGGATGATATCAGAAAAATAAATTTCAAGTAAATATGTGTATACATACATATATATATATAATTTTAGATTGTGTTAAATTGTGTTATGCAATATCATATATAATGTATTGAAACGTTAAAAAACAATACTTTCGTCCAGATTAGGTTTACAAAGAGTTTGTTGAAAGGATTTAAAAGGTTTGGTCCCGTTATGCTTATTCAGACCCGAATCGCGCATCAAAGTTCAAGTCCGGGCGCGCCTTGTAAACCATGGATTGAATATCATTTGTTTCCCGTCATTTGTCTTCAAGGTCCTGTGTCAGGGCCACCTCCTCTTTGTCTTCCAGGGTCCGTCGTTTGTCTTCCAGGTCCTCTTACCATGTTGAGTTCGTCCACCTCCTCACTCTCCAAACCTCTCACTTTAAGCGAGAGATTATCGAACGAACTGCCACAGAGAAAGCAGCCTCTCGAGTCACACTCAACTTGGTCTCTAAATTCACTTCTACTGTGAAGCGAATTAAATGCACGAGGCAAGCAATGACTCCTTTTCGTCACAACTGTTCCTTTTATGGCATAACATGTAAAAACCACAGACATGGGATGCCATGTGGGTTTGATGCCATGCGTTTCACCATGGGTTTCATTTTATGTGGTCTCCTCCACCGTCACAAACCTCCCAGCTTCACCTAGCCCCGCTGAGGAATGTTCTATGTCGCTCTGCCCTGGAAAGATAAGAAGATGATCAAAAAACTGAGAAAGATAGACAATGAGAAAGGTTAAAATTGTTGTATCCTGACTGGGAAACATTTGTCTTCAAAGCGACGTGGGAAATCTTCGCATGGAAGATCCGGTTTCAGATCGCCATGTAGCACTGTGAGTTTCTCCGAATG
The DNA here is from genome assembly GCA_009767595.1 of Symbiodinium kawagutii. Classification (NCBI taxonomy): domain Eukaryota; class Dinophyceae; order Suessiales; family Symbiodiniaceae; genus Symbiodinium; species Symbiodinium kawagutii. The sequence continues at coordinate 193,940 of VSDK01012640.1, read as the reverse complement.
CAGAGCCGGTGCCCCGAGATTCTGCTCTCTGTTCTTAAACTACAGAATTGATGCTGCCCTCCTGACATTCAGCTTGCATTGTGTTTCCAATGTTCGTCACGAGACAAATGACAACACCAATGACAACAAATGACTACGGACTAACATTTTGTGTTGTTTGGCCTTTCTGCCTTTGCTTGAATTAGCTCAAGGTTTGACACGATACAGCCACTGCCAAGGGCTGCAAGGTGCTTGTAGGTGTTGCAGCTTTCCATGGAACCAAACTTGCAGACCATGATATTAAACTTGCAAACTTGCCTACCATCTTTGAAATACTGAGAATCCAAAAGTGGGTCCTACCTGTCCAAAGCTGCAACACTGCGACACTTTGTCTCTTGAAAATTTGAGATTTTTGGCTTACAACGGTATGCCATGTGCCAACAATGAACTCACCATCCGATTCAGTCGGGAGTTCCGTGAGACGAGCTCCTCTGCAGCTGTGCTGAAAGTGTTAATGCTGAGTTCCTCCCACGGAAGTTGCGACCTTCCACAATTGATTGATTTTGATTGGTCTTATTGTTTTGAGATGAGGCTTTCAATTTCAACATTGAAGCCACTGGCTCTCCATGCACGTTCAACAATGCCATCAGCGAATATTGATGCTAGTCTTTAAAAAATCAAAGATGTGTCATTCCCTGAGGAAGTCTGGATTTTTCCCCAACACAAAAAAGGAAGAAACCTGGCCACGAAACCACAATGATCTTTCCATCCGCACATTCCATGAGTGGCACCACTTTGATTCCTCATCTGTTTTGTCAGCGCAATTCAAGCTTCAGTGCTGGCAGACCTATCGCAATGGAGACTGCAACGGTGCCAAAATAATGAGACAGGAATCGAAGCAATTTACGCTTCCAACAAAAGTCTTGGAAATTCCACCTGTTGGATCTGTGGATCAGATCCAAGAGTACATGGAGCGCATCCTATGGGTGCAGCTTGACTCCCTCAGCGAGCCTGGTGTCCAAATGCCGCGCGCCTGACAAAGAAGTATTTAGGAAATAGAATGAAATAGAAATACATAGTCAGTATAATCAACACATAATCAACACATAATCAACACATAATCAATACATAATCAATACATAATCATCATAGTAAATCATATTGCGGACCAGAAAGCATGAAGAGCTCAGAGTTTCAATCTTCTCTGCAATATTTTGGCGCCCTTTCGGCTACAAGCGCGAACTATGATGAATTGATGTGCGATTCTCCGCAAAACCGGGCAAAACCGATGCCAATTTTTGCGACTGAAACTGGAGCACTGTCCATCTTCAAACGTTTTTTCCTACACCGCCTACACCCTCTGTGGGAGAAGGGCCTGAGCGGTCTCAATGAGCGGCGGTTTGCTCAGCAGTGCCAGGACAGCTGTCCTCAGCTGCCACTCAACGCGATGGAATTTGGCACACGAAAATGAATCAAACATAAAGGCTCTCTATGCGCATATATTTCAACATACTATGCAATGAGATCTGTTCCTAAATTCAACTCCATAATATCTTAAGGTGTGCGTTTTTGATACGGGATTTTGTATTTTCTCTGTTTTGTTTTTGTTTGAAATTCCGTTGGGGATGGCATTTGCAGGGTTCGGGACATCTTACCTTTCATTTTGCATGGTACTTGCAACATTTGTGAAATACTACCTGCTCATAGCCTATGGAATTTGCCACATGTTGGCCATCATACTTTTCACTTCCTATGGTTTTTGCAGGACTTGGGATATCTTGCTTTTGATTTTCCATGGTATTTGCAATATTTGGGGACATCCTACCATCTCATTTTCCATGGAATTTGCAAGATTTGGGATATCATACTTTCACTTCCTATGGTATTTGCAGGGTTTAAGATATCTTACCATCAGTTTCCTATATTATGCGCAAGCATCCACCGATGAACACGAAGCTGATGATGCTGATGATGCTGCTGGTGATGATGCTGCTGCTGCTGATGATGATTTCTGGTTGAATGGCTTGAGTTTTTTGTTTTAGGTTTTTGGCTTTGATTCCTGGTTGGGGCAGTTGTGGTTTTAACGTTGATGGATTATGCTTTTAGGTTACATAATAGGCTGTATGGTCTGAGGGTTTATGGTTTTACCGTTTTAGGTCTATAGATTTATATTTTCGGTTTATGATTTGGGGTTGATGGGTTCATGGTCTTCAGATATATGGTTGGTGTTCTCGAGTTCATGAATTTAGGGTGTACGGTTTTAGGGTTTTTAGGGTTTAGGTTCTGTTCGTTTGGCTTTGCCTTGTTAGGGTCTTTTAGGATTAATTGGTTTGTGCTTTTAAGGCTCAGGATTCTTGCTGTTTGGTTTATGCTTTTAGGGTTGATGGTTTCAGGGATGAAGGTTTTAGGGTTGAATGCGGTTGAAGTTGATATCACAAATCTCAGATTATATAGTGGTGTTTTAGGGTTGTGGGTTTAGTGTGTTTGGTTTTGGGTTTATTGCTTTCACTTTTGTAGGGTTCGGGTGTCTTGTTTCTAGGATTCTTGGTTTTAGGGTTGATGGTTGCAGGGTTTAGTGCGGTAGAAGTTGTGTATCCTTCCTCGCTTGCTTGCTTCCTTCCTTGCTTCCTTCCTTCCTTCCTTCCTTTCCTTTTCCGACACCCAATTCAGCAAATGAAACAAATAGAAAAAAAAAAGCAGACCATCCTATCAATACCATATATGATGTTGCTCTATATATATAGAGGAAAGAGCTAGATCATATTATCTGGCATCCTCTCATACTTTGGGCATCTTTGGGCAGTGGTTGTGTCGTTTGTCCCTCTCATTGCTACGATGCACTGTACCATTTTTATGTTGCCCTGGTCTTCTTTCATGAAAATGCCCTCATTTTGTCTGCATTTTCTGCCTTTCTTGGCTCTGTCGAAGCGGGTCTCGTGTTGACGCTCGTCTAGGGATGTTCTCCGGGTGAGTTGGGGGGTTCAGTCTGCGCGGCGGTGGTGGATGGGTACTGGGTAGAGGGGTGGGCTGGGCGCGAGCAGGGGCTCCTAGATGCTCCTAGTATATGATTATGTAACGATAGGAACTTCCCAATAGGAACTTCCGTGTGTTTCCGTTTGGTCACGCCTTTGATGTGCTGATGTGCGGCCTGGCGTTTTCTGATATCGTGAACATGATCCAATGTTTTGATTTGGTTCTCGGTCCTTTTTGGCGAATCTGATAAGTCCATAAACTTAAACCTTGCATGGAGTGGTAAAAAAAATCCATGGGCATTTCGAAAGTCATTAGCGCACGGTTCGGCCATGTCTGACCGTTGTTCGTGTAGGACGATGACGATGACAATGACAATGATGAAAACGATGGCAATGACGAAGGTGATGACGGTAGCAATACTGACAACCGCTGCCATTCCTTCGATGGCAGCCCTTGCTTTTTGTGTTCTGATCATGGATACGAAGTGTGTATTCTGTTGTGGGTTGCATTATGTGGTATGTTGTATTCTGCTGGTTGCTTCTTGTGTTGCTGTATTATCATCTGCTTGCTTCTTGCCTTTGTTATCGTCGCTGCTCTTGACGATCTGATGCCAAATGCAAAGGACACACAGGATCTATGGGTCCTCTTCTTCTGCCATCTCCGAATCATCTCCCCTTGTCTGCCCTCCGCCAGTTGGGTCCTGCACCTTTTGCCTTTGGCGGACAGCGCAGCTTGGATCCTGCTAGGTTTTCTGGGGGCATCTGGAGGAATTCTGAAAGAATCTCTAAGAGAACCAGAAGCATTCTTTGACAAAACTGTCACAGCCAAAGTGCATCAAAGTGCCAGTCAGCTCACAACAGCAAGTCTGTCCTGGCAATTCCTCGCTGACCTTGGAATTGAAAATTGTTGTCCGATGCCGACAAGAAAAACATACGCAAGACATTAGCTGCAAGATGCAAAGTGGATTCCAGATATGTAAGCAAAAACAATGTGTGTGTATAGGAAAAGGGGCGCGCATTGTTCCCACTCAGTGTTGTCAAACAGTTCCACACATGTGTGTATATACATATATATATATATGTATATCGAAATATAATATGTTTCCGTGTCTCCAATCTCCAATACATACATATGAATATGAATATACAATATATGTTGATTCCAATACATGAATATAGAACTAAACTCTTGCTACTACTATTACTTTGAGTATTACTACTACTATGACAATGACTATTGTAACTACTATTACTCTCACCATTACTATTACTACTACTATGACTATGACTATTACTATTCCTACTGCTATTACTTTCACTATCAGTATCGCTGTTTTTGTTGCTATTACTATTACTATTGCCATGACTATCAGTAAGCATCGCGGTTACCATTATCATTAGTATTACCATAGCTATTACAATAACTATTACTATCACTATTTTTCCTATTACTCTTGGTAGTAGCATTTGTTGGGGCTGTGCCTAAATTCGTGTACATGTTGTTCTTACATATTCACATGATATACACATATTGTATATATAGACTTAAATATGTATGTTCAAATGCATTTAAATATACTCAAATATGTATACAGGAAATAGATCGATAGATATAGATATAGATATAGATATGGATATAGATATGGATATGGATATGGATATAGATACAGTATTCATATTCATATACATATACATATACATATACATATATATAATATATATGTAGATTTCATTTGTTCTTTTTCGCCAAGGCTCCAAGCTGTGTAAAAAGCAGAACTGGTTCTGCATGCTCCGCAGCTCTTGCGAGTGCCACAGGCGCAGGTTCTCAAAGTGCCTGGACGCACGAGGCACCGAGGCACATCTTGGGGCACAGCTTTCGCACCTCTGCAGGAGCTCCACATCACGTCTTGGCTCCTCAGAAATTTGAAAAAAACATAAGACTAAGAAAATTATAGAAAATTAAGAAAATAAATAGAAAATAAATTAACGAAGTTTATCTTACAGTAAGTATTTGTAAGTCACTTGAAGTGGTTACTTGAAGTGGTCACTTGCATCCTTTCAGTGTGCGCTCATGCTGGCACTTTGTCTTTACAGCGCAGCTCCTCTTCAAGATCGGTTTTCATCAACTTTCGCACTGGTGCGTTCTGCTTCTGCTTTGTGGCAGCCTTCTTCACGTCTACTTCAAATTGCTCTGGTGAAGGCGGCGCCGTCCAATCCTCAGATACAGTCGACAAAGCCGTAAAGAAATCCTCTATGCAAAGGAACCGCTTGAAATTGTACAGATCCAATTGTAAGTTAAGACATGTATATGATACCGATGTTACTGATGAAGTGAATACTTTGATACCCAATCAAAGTGAAGAAATTCAACTGTCCAGCAACAGTTTCTCAGCACCCGTCCCAAGCTGCACTTGACGGTGATGATAACTTTGACTCCTGTAAACAGGCAACGTCGCATGGAGGCGAAAGTGTTTTGCCCGAATCACCACCATTTCCACTGCTTCTCAACAAAGCCCCGAACAAGAGGAATACAACTCTTTGGGACTGTTGACTCAAGAGCCATTTACCGGTAGCGTGCTGTCTCCCCTTGAATCTGACACTGGCTGATGGAAGGAATGGCAAAAATACAAACACAAAAGGTGCGGCTTCTACAAAGACTGTGAAGCACTTTGCATCACTTTGCCTTCGGCATTGGACGCCTTTTCTTTGGAGCGGTTCCAGACGGCTTTATTGGACTTTTCCTCCTTGGGGCTGCAGATGGCCAACATTTCAAACTCTTGCGACCAGGCAAGATACGGAGAGGCTGGATCTTCATCTTCCAAGCAGCCTGACAGAGTCCACTCTTGGCGGTCTGGGCTGGTTGCCTTGAGTCTTTCTGCTTGCCATGACAATCTCTGTATCCTTTTGACACCGGTTCCACATCCAAATCAAGTGTTCAAATGTATTCAAGTACTGTATTCTTAACAATTTCTTTGTGCCAAGTTTGATCTTGGTGTCTCATGATGAGAGATTGTATCAGGAATGCGGAGATGGACAAGCTCTGCAGCTTCCGTGTCAATGAGCATGTGATGCATGTGGACACAAGGCATTTGGTGAATCACCGCGTAGCCATGCGATTCTTGCCTTGCAAGTCATCAATGGTGGGCTGCGTTACAGCAGCCTCAGTGTCATTCAAGCAAAGCGTATTGAGCACTGGACCAAAGCAAGTCAGCAAAGCAGCAAAGCAAGTCTGAGACAATGCCCGAACAAAACATGTACCGAGTCACAATTTTGCTTACTGCTTTCACAACGGCATAGTGAGCCTGCACTGAAGCAGTTTTGGAACATCAAACCATTGACACCGAGCAATTGCCGTAAAGTTCATATTTCCACCCAAACAAAGTTTCCAAATGGAGGGCACCACAACAAAACACAAAGCCAGCGTACGTTCTTTAAGGAAGCCAAAAGTGCAGGTTGATGCAAGGTAAAAACCCATCAGAAGGTGTTTGGCCTGCTCAACGGCGGAGCAAGCAGACATGTTGCCTGGCAGAAAGTGCTATGCACCAAATGCAAAGTAAACTGGCCAAAGAGCTTCAAATGCTACTCTTTGTTACTGTGTCTTTTTATTACTCTCTTCTTTGTTTCCTTGAAGTCTACTTGAAGTCTTGTTTTTTCTTGTTTCTTGTCTTGTCTTCTTTGTTTTTGTTTCATGCTCCGCCTCGTTGGATGGTCTCTTTAGCCTGTGCGATATGTGCGATCGAAGAAACGGCGGAACAGCGCTGCATCGGCGGTCCCCACCTGGTCCAAGTAGAGCTTCACGGCGTGGCGCGCGCACATTGCTGCAACTTCGCGCGGATCGCCTCACAACTTTGACACAAAAGTTGCTCAACGGAGTCCTTTGCTGCAACACATAACTTTGATCCAAACAAATGGACTTACATGGACTTACTCCTTTATCTCCTTTCATTCAAAAACGAAACCGTCTTACCGTCCTTTTCATGCCCTTTTCCTCGCCTTGCTCCACAGCTCGTTCAAAGGCCTGGAACTGAAAATTGGTTGCATTTTTACGGCTAAAGAAAATGCGTCCAGCATCGGGTCTCCCAACATCTTCCAACGCTCTCGCCTTGCTCTCGTTGCGTTTCACTGCTTCGGGGAAATGTTGTTTCCAACCTTGCTCTTTGCCTGGACAGCCCAAACCTCCAACCACGACTAACACTTTGCTGATGCATCAAATGTGTTGCGTTTTGCCGTGCCTTTGCTTTGAGGAGCGGGTTGAACTGCACGCTTTGGATTCAGAGTCTCACTTTCAATAGAGGCTTTGGCCTCTCAGAAACATCTTCAAGTGACATGTGGAATGTACTTGTCTCGTGCGCCTTTGATGGATGCGCAAACAAAGGATGGGGTTCCACTCCACCTATTTACTTGTGATTGTGTTGTGCAAGCTGCAGTGGCTCTGCCTTCTCCAAATACCGCGAAACAGCAATGCGAGCGCAGGCAGCGGCAACTCTACGCTCTCCTTGATCCAGTCATGCGACGGTAAAGTTCTGACTTTTGGTCACTCAAAATTATATTGAATTATATGCATTGGTATTAAACTTATCAAAGTTCAGTGACAGGAAACAATTCATGGGACTACGTGTTTCCAGTTGTGCCTTCTTTCGACGCGGCCTCAACGGCCTGACGCAATGGGAACACTGACGAGGTCCATGTCCCATATGCAAAGGTATGCAAAGGTATGCAAAGGTATGCAAAGGTATGCAACACATCGGCAAATTAAAGTATGAGCAACTTAGGAGCTAGAAATGCAACTTACAAATGAGTTACTTTAGTTACTAAAGTTGCACGTTTCTTATTTACACAATGCAAAAAATGCAAAGAACAAAGGAATTGGTGTCAGTGCTGAGCCTTGGAGACCCACTGCCCAACTGCAATCTTTGCTGCGGCTGCTTCTCCTTCTCCACGCTCTCCTACCGTTCTAAAACTTCTCCAAACATATACATCTTCTCCACTCAACATGTGAGACCGGCGATCCTTGCTATCATTTTCTTCATGTCAATGTGCTTTGAGTACAAACTCCACATGGCACCTACCACATCCTACCACATCCTGCTATATATATATATATCCTACTACACTCAATTCGTGGTGTTGATTCAAAGTGATTCCATCCTCCAGAAACTTTTGCAGCTTCTTTAGCTTCCTTAGCTTCCTTGGCCTTGTGAAGCACTGAGTCTCCGCATCTGAAATACCATATACATATATATATATATATATACATATATTGATTTATTTATGAATGCAAATCCACGCAAGAGTGTCATGGGCACCTTCTCTGCAGCCCAACAAGCTACTGCCACACGGGCACATCCAGCAGCCACGTCAATTCCTAGGCAGAAAATGAGAAGATTCAAGCAGTACGTTAAGGTGTATATATATATATAAATAAATATATATAAATATCAATGCATGCATTCATATGTACAAAGATGCATAGTGACTTGCACAAACTATACAGAATGTTGGTATGTGTGTGTGTGCGGATGCCATATGCATGCGTCTACGCATCAAACTATCTTTGTTGGTATCGAGCTACATGTCTACGTTTCTATGTATCTGTGCACAGCGTTGTTCATGCATGTACCTGTGTATGTAAATGTGCATCTGCATCCGTTCCTGTGTGTATGCATGCATGCATGCATGCAATGCATGGACTTGCTTTAATTTGCGAGTACCTCGTGCACATAAGCATTTATGCATGTACCCTTTTTGGTCTGAAACCAGGTTCCCAGTCTGTACCCTTCCCGGTTCCCAGTCCCATCAAAGGAGCCTAGGCACAGCCAATAGTCCCTAAAGCACCTCTTCTCGATTCTTCAGCACGCATGGCTCAAGTCTATTGTAATGATTCAGGCATCATGCAACTTATCTGACACGTGAAAGTAAATCTGCTTCCAAAGGTCCCGAACTTTGCGAATCTGTTTCCGTCACTTCCACTGTCACTTCGAACTTTGCCATCTCTGCAACTTCTTTTTCAAGAGCCTGGCACAAGATCAGGAACTTGGAACGTGGGCTGAAAGGAATGGCAAAGCGAAGCTATTGCGTTGTCAATGCGAAAAGGGAAGAAACTAAGAAATGCCGTGTCTCAGCGCAGTGCACGGCAAAAAGTTACGATCCAAAAAACGAAGAGCAATACTCACGGCACAAACCTTCGTCAGGCCCTTTACTTCTTGAGCAGCAACTTCCCGTGAACCTGACAGCTTTACCATCATAGCATCAAAAGAACATGAACAATGCAGAGCAATGCATCAGCAATGCTTGAAACCGGAACAAGTTCACTGAACAAAATAGGAATAAGATGGAATAACGAGTTGATCCAGAATGCATATCGAAAGAGGATTAAAAGGATTCCATAGGAATTCTCTATCCAGAGTGAATCCAGAGTGGCTTACTCCATTCGTTCATACTGCATCCATCGCTTTATGATCCGCTCTTGATGTTTGGTTTTTCAAACGTTCCTGCGCTGCCTGCAATTGCTTGCTGGGCCACCTGTCAGAAACACGTTTTGGATGTGTTTGCAACTCATCAACAGGTTGAGAGGAGATTGCTTGATCTAAGTTGCCCAGGGCAAGTCATTCGCACGGCCTTGGTGATGCTCTGGACAAATTGCCGTGCACAATCTTCAGGTCGCCTTCTGATTACCTGGGGTGTTTCAATGACTGGACTTGAGGCTTCGGGAGGTTAGGCCAAAAAAAACTTGGGTAAACAATGGGTGCAGGAGGATCGACGCGATCTGCGGAAGGCTTATGGTCACAGTGAAGATCAAAGGATGACGGTGATGAAGATGGAAAATGAATAAACATGATGAATGAAAATGATGGGCCTTCATAGTCATTCTGGATGATAGAGGATAACATGTGATGAGGGGTGAACGATAGAAATGATGCCTGAAACCGAATGCTCCACGTAGTGGGGCACCCAAACAGCAACCAGAAGTAAACCAAAAGCATACACAGAGAAACCAGCCGCTTGCCAGCAGCACAAAGAGGAAAAACGAAAAGGATACAGAAAGGAATGCTTCGGCTATGCTTCGTGTTAGCATGCATCTGAATCTGCTACGTCCGGTGCTCCTGCTTGTATGCATGAGGTATGCTTCTGATATGTTTCCTCTTCCTCTTTGTATGCCTCTGGTATGTTGTTTTCGTGTCTGTATGCTCCTGGTAGGACCTTCCTCCTGTCTGTATGCTCTTGTTATGATTCTTTTGATTGCCAGAGTGCTTGTGGTATTCTTCTGCGTCCTGTCATGTCCTGTCTGTATGTTGAAGACCACTACCGAATACCCCCAAAACACCACAATACCGCACCCCAAAAACACCAGAGTTAAATTACCACCACAGCAGTAGCACCACCAAAAACACCACCACTGAAGCACCAAAAAACACGAAACAGCCGCTACCAAAAAACAGCCGCTAAAGCAGAACCACGACACCACCACTACCAAAAACACCACCCTTTAAACAGCACTGTTCAAACACTACCATTCCAACACCACAAAACCACCACAGCCCCACCATCACCACAAACACAACGAAAACTCCACCACAGCTCCTCTGTCAAAACACCACTGAAACCCTGTTGCACCGGCGCCACCACCACCACCACCAAAACATTACCAAAAATCCACCTCTGACACAACATGAAAACACCAAACCCACCAAGAACACCAACAAAACACCACAACTGAAACACCGCGACCACTTGCACCATCACCACCACCACCGCCACCATCACCGCCACCACCACCGCCACCGCCACCACCACCCCAACACCCCCGCCACCGCCGCCACCACCACTAGAAACACCAACAAAGACAAGTGTCAGAAGGCGCATGTTTGGATGTTTCCTTTCCCAAAATTTGAGACAAAAGGCAGGTTTTTGCAGGTTGTTGATTCAATATGAACCCCCGCAAACTGCACACGAGGGGGAATCGAACCCGCATCGCAGATTGGGAGGCTGTAGCATTGCCAAGGCAGAAGCAACTCAGCTAGCTACCAATGAGCCCACCAAAACTGCCACATGGAACGCGGACGACTTAAGTCTTGATGCTTTGCATTTCGAACGCTGCGGGGTGCTAAACACCATGGAACGCAAGTTGCGGTAAGGCAGGTGAAAATATGTACAACAAGTTTCTGTATGTTTGAAAATGTGTGCTTGATGTCATTTCTTTCCTTTGGCCCCATGTAAACACAAAATGCAAGTGGACCCACAACCAATGTTCAAACATGTGAGTTTCGCTATGTTTGCAGCAGCGGCAGCAGCAGCAGCAGCAAAACCTACAAACAACATAGTGTTCGCATGATCGGTGCGACTACGTCCATTGGGAGTAGCTTCCATGATGATGCAAACACAAAGTAGCAAGATTGGAAACGCCAAAAACTGCCTTTTGCTGCAAGTGGCTCTGGTCAACAAGTTGTCCACATAGGACGTCACAGCAGGGTCTTTCGGCACCATGGCAGCAAGTAGGAAACACAGAAAAACAAAGTAGGAAACCAACACAAGGTCGGAATAGATCGGAATACTCCTTCTCTAAAAAATCCTGCCACCTACGGAGCTTGGCATGAAGTAGTGTTGTTGTGTTGTCTCGGTTTGAAGCCTAATCTACATACAGTATGCTCTTCTGCATCGTGAAGTGGACGCGAAGTCAGCTGCAAAAGGAGTCAAACATAAGCAGCATAACTTTCAATCAAACGCAAACACATCTATCAACACATCTATCAAAGACGGGAAGTGACATGGGGACCCAAAACAATGAGACAGAGAGAGCTGATTATTCCAAAAAATAAGGCCACGAAAAGCCATGAAAAAAAACTGCTTTCCGTGGCTAAAACGCTCTTACGTAGCTTAAAACAACCTTTGATGATCAGAGTGTTCACGTTTCCGTGACTAAAAATACGTCCTGCGGTGAATATCATCATCAATGTGACAGGAATGAAATGATGAGCCTGACTGCAGTGTAGTCCAGATGTTTGTCAAGTCATGCTACAAAGACTGATCATGCCGGTGTTCCAAACAGTTCTTCACAGCTGCAATTGGATCAATGCAGCGATGGAACAGTTGAACCTGTGCCAGATTCTTAGGATAGCAATATCTATCCAACATAAAATCAAATGCATGAATTCCTGACACAGCACGCAAGTCGCTCTGAATTTCTTTTCTTTCTTCCGAAGGTGGTGAAAGCATATGAGGCCAGAAATCAAAGGCCTTGATCCTCAAAGGGATCCTCACAGGCCCTTAGAAATCGGCCTCTCATAGATTTGGCCGGTCATGGGCTTCCTGGAGAAGGTGACTCCATTAGACTTGGCTGAACAGCTCGGTACAACTTTACAAGGCAACATGGGCAGCAACACGGGCAGCAAGGCGGGTAGCAAGACAGGCAGCAAGACGTTGCTGGAATGACTAGCATGACTGGAATCTTATCGTCAAAGTCAAGGCCACCAAAAGATGGCAAGGCATGGCTGACCGGTCAAGTCCAAGCAGTAGCCCTTCAGCGTGCTGAAACATGCCAGGAAAGTTCAATGGCTTCACTGACACTGTGCCTGGCTTTCTATATGATGATATGTTTTTCCTTCTTATGTTCTTTGAAGTTGTAGTCTTTGCAACTAAAGGGTAGAATCATGTCAACATGCTATGGACATGCACAAATACGATGCATGTGCAGAACCGACAAAGAAGTTACCGAACTGCAAGCAAAAAGAGGAGCTAGAAAAAGAAACACAAAGAAAGCGAAAAAGGAAAACATGCATAATTTGATACTAAATTGATCATAAATTGCAAAAAGAAGCAACCAAACATGGATTACAATAGACACACCCAGCCCCCTCCTCCGTAGTCGTGTGCTTGTCTGGTGGAGCCTTGAATGCACCGTTGTGGAACAAAGAATGGACTCATGGTCCATGACAGCGAGGACAAGATTCATCTTGTCAAGTTGGGAGAAGCCCGGCACTTTCGGCAAGTGCATTGATATGCATCGATGTACATCGGACATCACAGACTGCTTGATGTCCGAACAAACACGGATGATGCTGAACAAGTTGTGCTGTCGCAGCCATACACTGGGATAGCAACCCACGGCTCCAGGACTTCTGCCAGAGAGGCCTCCCCATGTCTTTGGTTCAAGTGCTTTCAGTATTCTTTCAATGATCAACTTAATGTCCAGTTTCCTCAGAGCCAACTATGCTGGCAAGGGAATGCACTCGCTACCACACAGAATGGCAGGTGCCTCTTCGCCGGCCGACAAAATGTTGTCTGCCCTAAGAAGTTCTTCCCTCAAGCGCTGTAGTCCCTGGCCGCACTACGTATGCAAAGCAATTGAACTGGAGATTTCGATGCGAACAAAATGGACATAAAGAAATGGAAAGTTTAAGCATGCAAGAATGGACTGAAGTGAAGGAAGAGAAATGAAGAGTCGCATTTTGTTTCCAGCCTCTGGGCTGAGACCAGCCCCAAAGTTTCTGCCAGCGTCAAAAGGATCCTACACTTCGACTTCATCGGAGCCAACTGCTTCTGTACAAGAAATTACAAGTTGTGATTACAAAGACAGTACAAAGAGAGTACAAGAGTGCAAAAAGAAACTTTACAAAGTGGATCATATTGGATCTATGTCCTCGATATGTACAAGTGGGCAAACCGCTTCATCATCAGATCGCCTCAGATCCCTTGTGATCACTGCTTGACAGAAGAGTTGAACATCTGGAATCTGCACTATAAATTTGATTTTTGCGATTATGATCTTAATAAATGTTTATGATTCATTTTATTTTACCTGAAGAAATTAATACGCCAAGCAACTTAAGGCCGATGGTTTCCCTCGTGCCCAGGCGGACTGACACAACCTGACTAAGCAGAATCTTGTCCGTGCTCCCAATCACGACTCAATAAAGATGGCCAGATATGGCCAGCCTCCCGTTGCAGATCCAGCTCATTTCGGTAGAAACCTGTCCAACATTGAGCAAAAAGTTGCCAAACAGCCAATTTTCACCCATACAAATTGATTCATGTTCGCTTTGGCTATCCCTGGCAACTCCCACGACCTATGAACTTCGAGAAGAGGCTTCCAATCGTTCCCTCTCCAAAATGACCTGTCCCCAGACTGTGGTCGGTAAAGATATCTGATAAACTCTTCTGAGTGGAAGAAATCCTGGATGAGAGATGATGAGAGATGCTTGAATCAAAAACATCGTTCTCCTAGCGGCGGTTCACACGTTCACTGTCACATTTTGTCCTGCCTGTTTGGCTTGCTTGCACCTGAGCTTCCAAACGGTGCCCAAGGAGTCTTGACAGCTCCCTTGAAAAGCTGCTCCTGAGTGCTTTACTACAAAGTCATTTCCACATTTCCTGGAGCCGTTCGCGCACCCAGAAATATCGCCATATCCCATTCCACGAATTCGTTTCTCACCAGGTTTCAGCGGCCAATTGCATTAGACAAGCATCGTTCCGCTCATGGGCGGCAGTAGTTTTTCCTTCGCCTACACGGTTTCTGAAACATATGAAGGAGATGCATGTGTGCTTCCCACATGGACACACACACACACACACTCACAAGCACACGCGCACACACACACACACATACATGACTTTCTGCAAAAAAACTAGTTTCAAAAATTGAGTTTTTCGATTCTTCTGCCTGGAGAAAAAAAATTGCCAAAAGCGTCCATCCATATGGAGGCAAATGCCCTCGAGCGACGTGGCACCTCGTCACATCTGAGTCTGTCACGTTTCTTCGGTCGTGATGTGTCGATTTCTATGTCAGAGTGTCACGCAACGTTCACAGCGTCAGAGTCCTGTCTGGCATCTCTTGGATCTGCACACCCCGCGATCTTTTGACCATCGCCTGGGACGTCTGTGGAATCTATGGATGTCTCAGTTTCAAAAGATCTGAAGCATCAGGAACACAGCATTTCAATGGCTCCCAACCTCACTAGCAATATAAGTCCCCGAGACCGGCTGTCGATCCTGAGACGCCGCAGTGTTTTTTTCGAGTATCCAATCACCGGCAGTTGCGCTTGATTTGTTTGAGGTTTCCACTGTCCGCAAGCCGTGACTAGTGCAGCATGACAACCAGGAGTGGCACAGTTGACAGAGAAGTCAACTGGAATGCCTTGACCGGAGACCTTGAAGCAAAAGAAACAATGTCAGCCAATCAGTGGGCAGTGGCAGTGGTGAACAGTATGAAGACCGTTTATCATCTCCCTGCCCGGATTGTTACTTATCTATGACATGAAAATGCTTTCATGCAAGGCTGCGCAATCCTTTCAACTTCTGATGAAGCCATGCGACAAATTGCAATGAATATAGTAAGTTTCTGTGTATATATGTGCATATCTGGTGTAGACATGCAAAACAAAACCCAAGTTATTCAATACCATATAAAAACAAAAAATGCAATATCGGGTAAAAATTAACCATGAACCAAACCTGTGTTCACCATTATAATATTCAACTGTCAACAAACTTGGATACGTGAATTGGGTGGGTGTATGTCTGCACTATGGATAGGTGTGTGTGTGTGTGTTTGACTCTGTGTGTATGTGCGTGTGCGACTCTGTGTGCGTTACTAAGAACCAATGTGGCTATGGTGTGATTTGTGTATGTATGTAATGTAGTGTAGGTAACGTAATGCAGTGTACTGTAATGTAACGCGATGGAATGCAATGTAATGTACTGCCACTAATTGTTGTATGCATGTATGCATGTATGTGTCTACGTGTGTCCGTGCGTACGTGTGTGTGCGTGTACGCGTGTACGCGTGTACGCGTGTACGCGTGTACATGTGTATGTGCGTACGTGTGTACGCGTGTACTTGTGTACGTGTGAATGTGTGTATGTGTGTATGTGTCATGTGTGTATGTGTCATGTATGTATGTATGTATGTATGTATGTATGTATGTATGTATGTATGCATGTATGCATGTATGCATGTATGCATGTATGCATGTATGCATGTATGCATGTATGCATGCATGCATGCATGCATGTATGCATGTATGCATGCATGCATGCATGCATGCATGTATGCATGTATGTATGTATGTATGTATGTAAGTATGTATGTATGTAAATGTGTGTACATGTATGTAAATGTATGTACTTGTATGTAAATGTATGTACATGAATGTAAGTGTATGTACGCGTATGTAAATGCATGCAAATATATACGCAAATGTATGTGAATGTATGTAGATGTATATAAATGTATGTAGATGTATATAAATGTATGTAGATGTATATAAACGTATGTAAATGTATGTAAATGTATGTACGTATCTTTAAATGTGTGTATGCACTACATAGGCCTTTGAGAATGCATGCGTGTATGCAAGTGCACGTACAACAACAATATACGCCCGTAGTTGGAAAAGAGGAAAACAAACACAGAAAAAGGAGAGTACCACCACCATTGCAAAGCGATAACCCGTGTACAATGTGATAGAAGCACTATAGCAATGTTAAAATGAACTGTTTTAATTGAAATACAATGTGTTTTGTTCCAAACTGAATGCAAGAGGACAAATCCAGACCACAACGCAATTGGGCAAGAAACAAAGCCACAAGACCCGCAAGCATTTGGTGGTACCAACAGATCACAGAGCTGGAAAAGAGCAGCAACATCGACGCCCCAATAACCGCCTTGGTGCCAAGAGACAAAACAACAAACCCAAACTCATCTTTGAACACAAACACCAGACCACTGAGGGAAGGTGCTCCAATTCCAAACCAAGGGTGACTTGGATACAACTCCCCAGGCTGTTTGTATTACCGAATGCAGTCTGGCCATACAGTGCATCTACGCGCTACGTTAGCCATCAAAAAAGTATAGAGAAGTCCTGCGTGTGTATTCCATGGGGGGCTGGGACAAGACCCACGCTGCACGGACATGGTTGGCCCAGAAAAACATGCGAAAGGTTTACAGTATGTAACTTTTTTTCCGTGAGGCCCGAGGCTGGTGCACCTGAAAGGTGACTTGCTGGTGGCCATGAACGGCCCAGCAACAGCTGTGCTCTCATGCCCAGAGATGCGTCTAAGAACCCCACTGTGCCAGGAAAAGAAATTAGCAAAACTCTAAAACATTCCATCTCTAGAACAGCGCCAATGTACATTATTCACGTTAATCCAAATTACGCGGAGACAAACCTCGTGAATACAAGAGCGTAAAGATGTGCAAACACATCCCAAATCGATATCTGCAGCGAGCCGCTTTCGGCGCTTTGGCGGCACAAAGGCGGATAACTGTGGCATCAAACAATTCATTGCGCGCTATTGTGGGAATTGTATATTGGGCGTGCAATTCCCGTACTGGGCTTGGCCAAGAAATTGGCGACGCATCTTTTCAACATGTTGAAATGACATGAACGATGCTAAACCGTTCTTAACCTGACAATGTATGATATGTATGTAAATGTTCTCTATCTTGTGTTCGCCAAGAGGTCGGCTTCAGACCCGCCAAAAACAATATTCGAAAAACAAGACTCTTGAAGAGAATAGTTAGAACATTTCCAATTCCAAGATGCACTTTTTCCTGTCCGAATTTCCAGACTTCTCTCGACAAAGGTATTGTTCGTGCGATTGCTATAAATCAACGCATGCTGTGGAACAACGCCTCAACACCTTCCCTGCTTGCGAACAACATCACCCATGAAACCAAAGCAGGGAAGACACGGGGAAAACACGGGGAAGACATAGGGAAGACATGGGGAAGACATCCGGGAAGAGGACATGGGAAAGAGGACATGGGGAAGAGGACGTGGGGAAGAGGACATGGGGAAGAGGACATGGGGAAGAGGACATGGGGAAGAGGACATGGGAACAAAGACATGGGGAAGAAGACATGGGGAAGAAGACATGGGGAAGAAGACATCGGGAAGACATCCGGGAAGAGGACATGGGAAAGAGGACATGGGGAAGAGGACATGGGGAAGAGGACATGGGGAAGAAGACATGGGGAAGAGGACATGGGGAAGAGGACATGGGGAAGAAGACATGGGAAAGAAGACATGGGGAAGAAGACATGGGGAAGAGGACGTGGGGAAGAAGACATGGGGAAGAAGACATGGGGAAGAAGACATGGGGAAGAAGACATCGGGAAGACATCCGGGAAGAGGACATGGGAAAGAGGACATGGGGAAGAAGACATGGGGAAGAAGACATGGGGAAGAAGACATGGGGAAGAAGACACGGGGAAGAAGACATGGGGAAGAGGACATGGGGAAGAAGACATGGGGAAGAAGACATGGGGAAGAAGACATGGGGAAGAGGACGTGGGGAAGAGGACATGGGGAAGAAGACATGGGGAAGAAGACATGGGGAAGAAGACATGGGGAAGAGGACATGGGGGAGAGGACATGGGGAAGAGGACATGCGGAAGAGGACATAGGGAAGAGGACGCGGGGACGAGGACATGGGGAAGAGGACATGGGGAAGAAGACATGGGGAAGAAGACATGGGGAAGAAGACATGGGGAAGAAGACATGGGGAAGACATCCGGGAAGAGGACATGGGAAAGAGGACATGGGGAAGAAGACATGGGGAAGAAGACATGGGGAAGAAGACATGGGGAAGAAGAAATGAGGAAGAAGAAATGGGGAAGAAGACATGGGGAAGAAGACATTGGAAAGACATGAGGAAAACATGCAAAACACAGAGCTCCACACGCTCATCGTGGATGGTCCCATCAAGGTAACCTGTGGCTCAGTTCGCCAGCTGTTGGAAGGAACTTTGGCGTAGACCGCACACCACAGCACCGTGCCTTTGGTTCTTCGCAGCGGAAGGCAGATCTGCGAAATTTGAATCCCCCTGCCTGTGCCAAGCAACCAACAAAAGACGTGCCCCTTCAACTCGACAAATGAGGACAACATCATACAACATCAATATTTGTTTTCACTGAACAAACTTCTCTCAGGAGTTGACAGCGACTAGAAGATCGGTGCCTCAGCTGAAAAATGCTGCAAAAAATATGCGCACAAAACATCGAATCTGAAAACCTGCAAGGCAGCGGCGGAAGTTCTACACGAAATCTATAGGAGGAGGCTGGCTGCGATGCATGTACAACAGAGCGATCCACCAATTCATCTTTTTGTCTAGCCGGTTGTCCATGCAGCTACTCATCTATCTAGTCAGTTTGCTATCTGCCTTTCTACCAACCAAACCGTGTATATGACGCTAGCTACCCATCTACTTCTACCTAACTAGATCTACATCTAACCAGCTAAGTATCTAAACTAAACTTGGTGGCTGTTAGATCCCTTGCTAAAAGTCTAACTTTTGCTGGCTTTATGGTCAATTAATCATATCCCAAAAAAACTAAAAAGCTAAGTTCATAGCTGTTATCCACCCAGTAAACACCTACTTGTCTCTATCTTTTTGCCTGTCCGTTTCTCGATGTCTGGTCTATCTATCCATGCATCATCATGTATCTCTCTATCAGTATCTGTCTCTATCTATCTGCATCTGACCACGCTGATTTCTATCTGTTTCTATCTATCTTTCTATCTGCCGACCTCTCTGTCTCCCCGTCCGACCATGTATCTACCGAGCCTGTCTATGTGTCTGCCTCCCAGTGTCCACGCGACACCATCTGTCTTGGTTGCCTGAAGTTTTAGCGATTTTGAAGTTCCAGTCTGTGGAGCAATGCGGCCACGAGAAAGCGATGTCCGAACACTAAAATGCATGGAACACAAAATGACAGATCCTCTGAAAATCATGAGACAAGCGTCCCTTCAAATCCCTGTCAACTCCACCAGACGAACCTTCTGTCACGTGTTATTTCAGAACGTCTGGAATACGCTTACCACGTGCAAGGCAATTGGAACATGAAAAATGGTCGCGGACATGTCGCCTTGAACGGTTTTGACTTCCAGATGCCCTGCGGCTGCATCCGATTTTTTAAACACTTGAGAGCCAGGGGGGTGAACGAAAGCTGCGGGGGCAGAAAAGTATGATGGAAAAAAAAGAGAGGGCAGGAAGACTTTGAAGAGGCAGTAGAAGTTGTGAAGTGGTAAGTGGTAAGCGGGTCGCGAAGACATGCGGCTGTAAGAAAGATCCCAGGCAAAGGAATGTTTTTTCCTTGCGAAACCCGAAAAATCTGTGCGCTTTGAACGGTTCTCAACCCAGGCCCTGGGGGGAATTGAGCCCGGGGTGTTCAGTGTGCGGGGGAGGGGGGGGTTGCGTGAGATTCACGTTGTTGGCCTGCCGAACGTCCCCCCGAGCCCCCAAGAAGTAAGAACTAGCGAACTTTCGTGACTTCACCGTCGCATATGCTCAACATTGTCGTGCACTTTTGACAACGTACAGGTTATTTTCCGTCGAAAAGTCCACCGAGACTTTTGCAAGTTGACTTCCCAGCGTCTGCGCCATGGCGGGGCTGTTCTTGCGCACGGCTTTCGCCACAGACCTCCTTTTCGAGCCTTTTCGGCCTAGCAGCCTCAAACTCTTGTCGCCCACATTACATGCCTATCTGATATCTTCTTTGGGGCTATATACCTGCTGCAACTTCCATGTCGGAAGTTTGGCTTCTGAATTTCAACAACAATCTATTTGAATACCGTTTACATATGTATGTACTCCAACATTATTTCCCTCTTAAAAATTATCAAATACATTCAAACACAACAAAAGTAGAATTAAAAGAATAAACGCGCGTCGCTCCTAAAGGACAAGAACAAACGTTGCCAAGGGGACAGCGCCGAATCGCATCGTCTCGCATTGAAATGCATACAAGACAGCCCTCATCGCAATCTTGATCAACATTGCGCAGTGTGGCAACAAGTACCGGAGAAATCAGGCTGAAAATGTTTGCACAGCCTGGGGTGAGGGGAGTGGAAGTTTCAAAGATCTGAGGAAGAACCAGTTTGGTAGCGGGCGTCGAAACGGCGCACATTCTCGATGGAGTCTTTGCAATGCCTGATGTCGTACTAGAGTCTAGGGAGCCAATCCCTGCTTAGGAATGTTACTTTTTTCCGGGTGAAGCGGCGGTGACACGGCAAAGTCTGTGGATGAACTTTTTTGAGAATTGTTGGGCGGAAGAGAAAATATCTTTAAAAGATTCTCAAAGATATACGAGAAGCAGGAAGCAATATGTGAGGTTTTGCAAGCTGGCAGAATGTTCCTAACAAGTGAGCTCTATTTTGAGCACTTTTGAGCCTGTTTGACCCTTGGCCCTGTTCTGAATTGTTGGACATGTCTGGTTTTTGGTGGCCCTATCTTCAGCCACAGTGCATGGTGCTGGGCCATATTGGATACATGATACGTGTTGACATGAAGTTGACCTTGTGTTGGGCCGATTGTGGCCTATGTTGGGCCAAAATGAACTGCCTGAGATATCCTGAGATTACACTGCATACCTGCATGATACTACAATAGATCACACTGCATTACCTATCATGACCCTACATATCAATTACATTACATATCGCTGCATTATACACACAGACATACAAGAGTACATGTACGAAGGAGCCAGTGACGAATGCGTCAATGAAAAGCAAGACAATGCAAATCTCAAACGTCTCCCGTCTCTTCCCGGGAGATGTTAAAAGATGTTGGCATACTGGGATCGCAGCATGCACGTATAGCAGACTTTTGCATTTTGCGAGCATCCATACCTGGACACAGATCCAAAGATCCAACGTTAGAGCTCGCCAAGGAAACCAGGGAGCCGCTTCTTCAAACTCGCTTCACTGACTGAGCAACATGCGCGTCTTGGGAACACCTCCTTTTGAGAGGCGTCCTGACAGCTTCGCCCGTGGTGTTTCCGTCCGTGTCACAGATTTCTTTGACGAAAAGCACTAAGTCTAATAAGTGTACTTCGTTGAGTCTAGTATTGTTACTGGGTTTACTAGCTAAGTCTACTATGTTTACTTTGATTACTTGGCTAATTCTGCCATGTTTTCTTAGTTTCAAGTACTGTAAGTGTACTTAGTTACCTCTACTATGTTTACTATGTTTACTTAGTTTACTTAATTAAGTCTACTATGCTTACTTAGCTTGCTGAGTCAAGTCTACTATGTTTACTATGTTTCCTTAGTTTACATAGTTAATTCTGCTATGTTTTCTTAGTTTCAACTAAGTGTACTTAGTTACGTCTATTATGTTTACTGTGTTTACTTAGTTTACTTAGTCAAGTCTACCATGCTTACTTAGTTTGCTGAGTTAAGTCTACTATGTTTACTATGTTTCCTTAGTTTACTTAGTTAATTCTGCTATGTTTACTTGGTTTACTCCTTAAGTCTACTATGCTTACTTTAAATACTTAGTTAATTCTGCTATGTTTTCTTAGTTTCAACTAAGTGTACTTAGTTACATCTACTATGTTTACTTAGTTTACTTAGTTAAGTCTACTATGCTTACTTAGTTTGCTCAGTTAAGTCTACTATGCCCACTTAGTCTGCTGAGTTAAGTCTACTATGTTTACTATGTTTCCTTAGTTTACTTGCTTAATTCTGCTATGTTTACTTGGTTTACTAGTTAAGTCTACTATGTTTATTTGGTAAAGTCTACTATGTTTACTTAGTTTCAACTAAGTGTACTTAGCTACGTCTACTGTTTACTATGTTTACTTAGTTTACTTTGTTAAGTCTACTATGCTTACTTAGTTTACTTAGTTTGCTGAGTTAAGTCTACTATGTTTACTATGTTTCCTTAGTTTACTTTGTTAAGTCTACTATGTTTCGTTGGTTTACTAGTTAAGTCTACTATGTTTACTTTGATTGTTTAGTCAATTCTGCCATGTTTTCTTAGTTTCAACTAAGTGTACTTAGGTACGTCTGCTATGTTTACTATGTTTACTTAGTTCACTTAGTTCAGTCTACTATGTTTACCTAGTTTACTTAGTTAAGTCTACTATGTTTACTTAGTCAAGTCTACTATGTTTACTTAGTTTACTTAGTTCAGTCTATGCTTACTTAGTTTACTTAGTTAAGTCTACTATCTTTACTTAGTTTACTTAGTTCAGTCTATGTTTAGATAGTTTACTTAGTTAAGTCTACTATGTTTACTTGGTTAAGTCTACTATGTTTACTTAGTTTACTTAGTGAAGTCTACTATGTTTACTTAGTTTACTTTGTTAAGTCTACTATGTTTCCTTAGTTTACTTAGTCAAGTCTACTATGTTTACTTAGTTTACTTGGTTAAGTCTCCTATGTTTACTTAGTTTACTTTGTTGAGTCTATTATGTTTACTTAGTTCACTTAATTAAGTCTACTACTATGTTCACTTTGTTTACTTTGTTAAGTCCACTATGTTTACTTAGTTTACTTAACTACTATGTTTACTTAGTTTAAACTATGTTTACTTCGTTAAGTCTACTATGTTTGCTTAGTTTAAAATTTAAACTAAGTGTACTTACTTAAGTGTCCTACGTTTACTTTTTTCATCAACATTTATCATCCTTTGTCGACGTTTATCGATCCTTCAGTTTTTCAGTCCTTGCCTTGAAGTTGCTGTTCTAGGCTGTCAGGATCTGCCGAAACGACTAAATCTATCTCCGGAACCTCAGTGCGGCTGCAAGCCCTGATTGTCTCTCAGAAAACCTAAGCACATGAGTGAAGTTTAAACACCTTCAGCGTACTTTCAACATTTTCTCAACATGCAACATACTTATCCTCAGCCATACTTCAGCCATACTTCAATGCTTCAACCTTTACTTCAGTTGCTTCAGTTGCTTCATTGCAGATGTCAGGATCCAAGGCATGAACTGCTACTCCAAAGGCGGTGCCGCGCAGGACATCTGCATTTGCAAACCCCTGTACCTTAAGATATTCAGATGTCAATTTTCCAGAGTTTGCAATATAATATAACTTATGTACTGTATATATGCATACTTAAGCTTTATCATCATCTGCTTCACTTTAAAGTGGATAAGATTGGTGTGCAGGACTTGGATCCACACTGATGCTCCAGATAGCATCTCTTGAATAATCCTTGGATCTTGGCAGAGCACTTCAATGCAGAACATAGAAATTCATGGACATGTTATTCTTTTCCACCCTTGACAAAGACAGACCTTGTTCTTATGTGTATGTATGAATGCGGCCTTCGCTTATCTAGGTACGGTTGAAGTATTTATCAAAGAGTGGCTCTTAACATTTGTTTTCATACCGGCACCAAAAACTGAGAATGTGGAAAAGCTTGGAAATGTCAATGATGCGAATGGATGAAAATGGATGAGAATGTTATCTGCCTTCTTCAATCACAACATAACATAGAACAAACATGGACAAACACATTGTTTAGCAGAAACAAGGCCTTAGGAGCCCAGTAGGAGTCCAGCACCCCATACCACCGGGAGCTATGGACAGCACCCATGGCAATGGCATCGCCCGAGCTCCAGAGCACGGAAAGCAGCTGTGGCACTCCCAATGCAAAGTCATGGCAAAGAGAAGGAAAAAACATGAAAAAACTAAAAGAAAATGAAAAGAAGCTTTGAGAAGGTTAGAAAACTAATGAAAACTAACATAGTCTAAGGGCCATTCAGAGCCTAGATTGAGGCTACGCAAAGAAAAGTGCAAATTGCAAAGTGCGGAGATGAGCGGAGCAAAGGCGCCCATGGCAGCACAGATCCAAAGGCTGAAGACTGAACAACAAGTGCTGTTGGGGTGCGAAACCACACATGAAGACGCCATGACAAACACCTGGACAATACAAACTCAAAAAAATGTCGCCAACTGTGACCGAACTTACTCCCTACAGTAGATTGACACTTGCAAATTGAATTACAGTATCACACTTCTTCAGCCAATCATCATCTATGCGAAGTCAATCTGATGATGCAATCATTCAGTCATATATATATATATATACATCATTGATTATTATTGCTGATTCGGATCGTACGATTCCAAGCCGTCGTATTAAGATACCCGCTGACAAATTCACAGCAAATTTATTCCAATACTGCTTGTCCAACTTGCCCTTGAACTTCTGGAATGTTCTGTGTTGATGTTGCTCTTGCGGTTGCTCTGATTCTTCTTGCCTTTGTTTGACGCTGCTGTTGCTGATCCTGCGTTGCTCGTGGCATCTTGTTTGGGTTCGTCGCTGCAGTTGCTGTCCTTGTCGCTGTCCTTGCCGTGGTCATCGCCACCGTTGTTTGTCGTCGCTGGCCATTCGCCACCGTTCTGGTTGGTGTTTCTGCGATTTTTCGATGCTGGTGGTGATTATTTGGTGGTTTGCTCGGTTCATTGGTATACCATGCCACATGCCACTGTTGTCCGATTGGGGGCGCAATGGGAATGAATCAGGGATTAAAAAGCATTTCGTTCATCTTATCCTGGCTGATTCAAGGGACAGAATGGTGCAGCCCGGCGAAAGGCAATTACATGCCCGCATAATTACACAAATCTGATCCAAATCGTATCAGTCAAGATGCGATTGAGTGTATGCCGCAAGCTCCTTTGCAACCTGAATGAAGAATTCTCGCAGCGAAAACATCGTGGAAAGCGCGACAAACTGACGTGGCAAAACGATTCTGTGGCTCCAGCTCGCTCAGAGGCTTCAGAAGGCCTTGGCTCCCAAATGACCCTGCTTAGGGGTCCCCGTCCGGCAACAAAACCTGAAAGGATCTGAAAGCCTCAAAAAAGAAATTCCGTTGCTCGAAAAAGCCATGGCCATGCCCATTTGCAATGGAGACCATGCCAGGACTTTTCTTAGGGACAAGATCACAAAATCACTTCGTCCAAAACAACAGGCCTCAAATATCCTCAAATAGTTGCTTCCCCGAAAATGAATGCAGGCTGTTGGATCAAAGGCTTCTTAACTTTGAATGATTCAAGGCCTTCATCAGCGTGTACACTTCAGAGTCATGGTGGTTGTAGTGGCAATCTTAGAAAGGGACGCCAGAGCAGGGCAGCAGCAGCAACAGGAGTGGCAGTAGCAGTGCGGTCACAGTGGTAGGAATACAACTAGTAGGAAAAGGACCAAGACGACAACATGTGAGAGCAAGTGTTGAATCTGAGGAGAAGGAGTGAGGAGGAGTGGTCTACAGTAGCAGTAGCAGTAGCAGTAGTGGTGGCGGTGGTGGTAGTAGTAGTAGTAGTAGTAGTAGTAGTTGTTGTTGTTGTTGTTGCTGCGGCTGTTGTTGCTGTGGTTGTCGTGGTCGTCGTGGTCGTCGCGCCGCAGC
>VSDK01012640.1:149292-163315 GCA_009767595.1 Symbiodinium kawagutii | reverse complement strand
TCAGCAGGTATAATGTGCATTGCGTATTTTTTGCAAATCGCTGATTATTGCAGTGACAACCAAGGATGTACTTCAAATCAGAGGGAGCTGAAAATCCACAACTCCATTGACAATTCATGAAAATCCGATGTAAAGACACAAACATCTCCGGGTAGGAGAGTGTGAAAAACCGCAATTGCTGTCACTCACGTTGGAACACGTTCGGTCTGATTCAAATACTGTAAAAATAGACATAGAAAGAATTCATGAAACCAATCTGCCCTACATGCAAAATTCGGCTTAAAGCCAAGAGTGCTGAAACTGACCTGATGACATCAGGTAACCTTGTTGTATTTTGTTCTTTGGTTAACGTAGTGACCGCCTAAGGCGGTGGCGGAAATTTCCAAAAAAGGATGACATATAAGAATAGTGATGGTGTGGATGATGGTTGAAAGTGATGATGATGGTGTTTTTTGTTTCTAGTGTTTTCTTTGTCTCGGGTGGTTTTGTCTCTGGTGATTTGTGTCACCGTTTTTTTTTGTTTCTGGTGGTTTTGTGTCTCCGGTGATGTTGTGTCTCTGGTATTCTTTGTCTCTGGTGGCTTTTTTGTCTCTGGTGTTTTTTGTCTCTGGTGCTCTTGTCTCTGGTGTTTTTGTTGCTGTTGGTTTTTTTGTCTCTGGTGATTTTTGGTTCTGGTGTTTTTTGTCTCTGGTGCTCTTGTCTCTGGTGTTTTTGTTGCTGGTGGTTTTTTTTGTCTCTGGTGATTTTTGGTTCTGGTGATTTTTTGTCTCTGGTGGTTTTGTGTGCTGATGATTTTGTGTCTCTGGCGATGCAATTGATTCATGATGTTATTTGAGAGGTGATGTAACTGATGGGTGATGTAATTGATTGGTGATGTAAGTGGTGGATGATGTAGTTGATTGGTGATGTGATTGGTGTGATGTGATGTGATGTGATTTGATGTGAGGTGATGTGATGTGATGTGATGAATGATGATGATGATCATGATGATGGTGATGATGGTGATGATGGTGATGATGATGCTGACGCTGACGCTGACGCTGACGCTGACGCTGATGATGATGATGATGATGATGATGATGATGATGATGATGATGATGATCTTGAACATCAAAAAACCTGAGAAATACCTCATTGTTGCCAGTGTATACATCGAAAATGCAGCAAAACCCTCGTTTTTCATATTTTCAACATCTGATGGGCAAAAGAGATCCGAACCCACGATCTTTTAAAGGTTTTCATTCCCAAATGCTCTACAACCCACAGTTTTTGATACTTGCAACATCTGATCTACAAAAACGACGCGAACCCGCGAGTTTTTCTTAGATTTCTCTGCCAAATGTCCGTTTCGCCACAGCGCTGTGCAACTTGTCAAAAAATGGCTCAGGCATCGAGGAATTCAACCCTTTTTAATCCTTTTACCTTCGAAACATCTTCAAAACGCACGTCTTGCCACAGCGCCGTGCACTTTTTGATCATCGCATCTTGCAAAATCGTCCCGAGGTTGTCAATTTTTGCCATTTTCACTTCCAAATGCGCGTTTCGCCCAGGCGAGGTGCAATTTTTCATTGTAAGGTGCTCGCGGCAATGTCAGTTTTTTACGATTTTCAACTCCAAATGTGCGTTTCGCCTGGGCGAGGTGCAATTTTTACCGATCCATGTCCCAAGTGACCTCCACACCCGCCGTTTTACAGAGCTTACCTTCTGACCCATCTGAGGCCACTAAACCTTGTAAAACACAGCATTTCCGGCATTTTCTACCCGCAGATTTCGCGCAGCCCTTTAACTAGCTCTCTGATCTGACTAACCCATTGACTGCAGCAACTTTCAACATGTCGGACGTTTGGACTTCCAAACTTCATTAGCATATTTCTCGCATGAATGCACAACAAGAACATGACGACTCACTTGATCTCACTTGCCCACCTCCGGTGAACACACCTTTTTGCACCTTTGAAATTTCAAGTGCGCCATACATTTGCGACTGCTTCTGCAAGCATTGGCCTGGCGAAGCGAGGGTGTTCAGTGACAACAATTCAACAGATTTCAACAGGACATCTCAAGCATCTTGCAAAGCTGGCACAACCTTGCAGCTGCCGCTAGGTCAGCAATGGGATTGAGTTGACGCCCAACGCCCTGCAAGGAAACGGCTGTCCTTTTTCATTGACTTGAAACATTTTGAATCTTCTTTGATTAAACTAGGACTCCAAGACTTCGGAAGAAGGCGCCTCCAAGACTATGATGCTTGTCCTGAGCGGCTTTAAATGGGTCATGGCTCACCAATCGTGGCTCAGGCATTCTTAGTCCGTGGTATTTCGATTTGACTGTTTGGGTTACTTCTACACTGAGGGGCAGTTCTGCCGGAACACCCTGTTTGAAACTTGATGCCCTGAAGACTCGAAACCTTCAAACTACCAAACCTTGTACATCTATATTTCTATATATATATATATATATTTGTTTATTTCAACATGTATGTATATATATATATATACATATATGTATGTATATATATATATAGGTATATATATGTGTGTGAATATTGTATACATAAATACATACGCATAGATACATGTATATGTATATATATATATATTATATCATGACACTTGGAAGTCTGAATTTCGCTGAATCCTTGCAAATCCGCTAGCATCACTTGCACTGGTCTTTGTGCCTTCATGTTGTCCCTCGTGTCATGACTTCACGTTGCATCTTTGTGCATTCCGCAACCCAATCTCTTTATTTGCATCTTTGTACCTTCGTGTTTTGTGCTTCTTCGCTTGCTTGACGGGTTCGTGTCTTGGTACCTTGTTCTCGTAGCATTTATGATTTGTTGTCTTCTTGCCTTCACGTCTTTCAACCTGTCTTCTGTTTCACCGCAAGTTGCGCCTGTCTTCATGCTTAGTTGTCCACATGTTGTATGTTGTGGTGTCTTGGATTTTCACGGATTTCGATTTCTTCGGGTTTTCGTGTCCTGTTGTATTTGTTCTTTTGTGGTATTGTGCTTTCCCCTCGAAATGTCATGGTGTTTTCCTGTCTTCCTGTCTTCATGTCTTGTTCTGTTCATGTCATGTGCATTTGCATCTTTGTCTGTGTCTTTATTGGTTTCTGTTTTTTGGCTCAGGCTTGGGATTCGCCGCCTTGTCCCTGTCTTTGCATCGGACCTAATTTTGTCTTTTTTCAAGTTGGTGCTGCAAGAGTTTGAACGGCTGATGTTTTTCAGTCAGAGAGTTTCAACATGACTTTCTGTGATGTTTCAACTGGCGCCTTTGCCATCACTTTGTCAGGTTGGATGGTATGCGTGTGTGAAACAAAGGGATGCCCTGTGATCCCCTTGGAATGCTGGCATGCCCGTAGCCTCCACAATGGAAACAAAAATGCTACAACTGGACTGTATAAGTGTAGTGGAGTTAATGGAGGCAAATGGTGACCTGCAGACTGAAAGGATGAAGGAGACAAAGGCTTGGCAGCTCAGTGACGTGTCTAGGCGACGATTTTGAGTACAAGAAGAGGTAACCCTCCTGTTGACGCTTGTAGGGTCTCTCTTGGCTCGTCAAGACCACATTGTCACTTAGACAAATCGCGATGTCTTGCCAGCACAAGTATGCACAAGTACTGTAACTCAAAACAGAAAAGGATGAAGTCAGGAAATCAATGGAAATTCAAAACATGTCAAAGAACGAAATCCGTGTAAGGATCGATCGCCACTGTTACAAAGCTGGTTTCCAGCTTCACGCGGTGGTCACATGCTAGCCTTAGTGCTTCGAAGAAAATCAGTATAAATCAATATGATATCTAGTATGTGTACAAAATATATATATATACCTGAATCATATGACATATGATTCAGTGTATATTTCATCAACTCTTCAAGATCTCAGTTCGGTCCAAAGCAACGTGAGCATTCGTCCAAAGCATTCTCCCAGCCTCACCTGGCATGGCAATGAGTTTTTCAACAGAAACAAAAAAATACGAGAAAATGATGACCGAATGCCACACCATGCCACACCTTCCCGAGAGAAAACCCCATGTCACACACTTCATTCACGAGCTGGCCAACACTGGCCTTGGTGTCACATATGCAAAGGAATCAGAACTCTCTGAGCTGAACTATGTCAATTGTTGATAACTATGTTCAAGACCACAAATTCATCTTCGTTGCCTTGAAGCAAAACAGTACGGTAAAGGAGACGTGTAAAGACGTGTGAAGACGTAAGACCACTGGACACATCCAGCGATGCAATCACAGTGAACTCTTGCGGAGAGGTTGCGTACTAAAGAACGATCGCCAGGAGTGCGCTCTACCTGTTTGCAAAAATGCAGATGAAGAAAATTTGCGAAAGATGAAGAAAGTACTCAGTAAAAGTACTCAGTAAAAGT
Source organism: Symbiodinium kawagutii (assembly GCA_009767595.1). Lineage (NCBI taxonomy): Eukaryota > Dinophyceae > Suessiales > Symbiodiniaceae > Symbiodinium > Symbiodinium kawagutii. The sequence goes on along the minus strand of VSDK01012640.1, from coordinate 158,935 downwards.
AGTAAGTCTTAGTAAGTACAACAGTTGGGCCGTCCACCTCTCAAAACAGTCATTTCATTAGTCAGCTCAAGGCCGTTGGGCATCCACCAATCATTAGCCTTTCCTCTTCCAGCTGCCACATGGCTGTTCACGTTTCCGGGAGTATGCAATCCTGTTCTTGTCGTTGCGATGTTATTGAAATTGTTCTTGCTATGTGTTGCTGTTGACGTAGTTGTTAGTTGTTTTGCTGTCCTCTTTCTTGCCATCATCGTTGTTGTTGTTGTTGTTGTTGTTGTTGTTGTTGTTGTTGTTGTTGTTGTTGTTGTTGTTGTTGTTCTTGTTGTTGTTGTTGTTGTTGTTGTTGCTGTTGTTGTTGTTGTTGTTGTTGTTGTTGTCCTGGTGTTTACCCTTGTCGTTATCATTGATGTGATTATCCCTGTCGTTCATTATTGAACTGGTTTCAGCATGTTGAAACTGTGATCTTTTTTGGGTTTTGCGATTCCCTTGCCCCACTGCAAGGACCTTTGATTTGAACACTCCAACCATGGTGAAGCAACAAAACTTCACCAAGGCATCACAAAAAACACCTCGGTGTTGTAAAATCCCTTGAAGATGTAAAGAGATGTATAGATGCACTAATTTGAATGCAGAAAAGGGAGCACGTCTTGTAGATGTACAACAAAAGCCGAGCTGCCTTCCAGACCACTCTTCCAGAGAAACTTTGTCATGCAAACCACGGTTGGAGGATTTACAGTTCAGTCGAAATAAAAGCCAGCCAAAAAACAAAGTTGCTGGACTGAAGGAGTGATCCGAAGGCCTAACCATGCAAAAGTTTTGCTTGAGACAGGTTCTACCTTTGGAATGCTTGAGCTGTTTTATAAATACACTTTTTCGACCTAGTTTTCTAAACTGACAGAAAACGACCACAAGGTGACAAGGCATGATGGAGATATTTGCAAAATATGTTTTTTTGGTATTCGGCTACAGAAGGCTGTTGTCAGGATTCCTTGTCCTACTTGTCCTACTTGTCCTACTGTACTCCGCAAATTGCGACTCACTCACTTCCCGGTAGATGTGGATTTGTACGATCAGATCAGATTAGATTAGATGAGATTAGATTTGATTTGATTAGATAAGAATAAACAATAGATAGGATCAGGTCAAAAAACAATAGATACTTAGGTAGACAGATTGATGATAGATCGATCGGTCGATCGAGAAGACAGTCAGACGTGCAAACAAATCAACAAACAGATTCCAGCCCTGTCGTTCTTTCAATGGATCACTCTGACATCTAAAAATCACAGCCTTCTTCACCATCCTCTTGTATTGGTTTCTTTTTTGGAAGTTTCCACCACCGCCTTGTGGGAAGACAAAGAGGGTCAAAAAAAATCATTTGTCAAAAAATACGAGGCCTCAAATGCCAATCGTAGCAAGGCCGTTGAAATTGAAAGCAACTATAACTACCCTCGAAGACCTACACTTTTTCCACCATCCTGTATACAGAAGTATGCATGACTATATAGTTACAATTAATTAGATATGTTTGCAACAGGCCAAACCTCATTGATTTTTGATTTGACAGGCATTGTTCTTTTCCAGAGACTGACAGTTTCACACATGTCTTGGTTTTATTGGCTTCATGGTTTTGCATCTGCACAAGTTTGCCTTTGACATAGATGGGTGCAATTTGCCCTTTCTGAATTCATCTGGATATAGTTTACTAATGTTTACTATATGTTCTCTGACAATGCTGCACTTTGACAAAACTGTACCCAGGAGATGCAGCCCTTGCCCGGGGCCCACCATCAATTGAGCAGCCCTCTTCCCGTCATTTGTCGTCAAGGCCTGAGTGAAAGTAAAGGTGCGTCTGACAATGAAGAGAATGAAATGAAGAAAATATGAAGAAATGAAATGAAATGAAATGAATTAAAATAGAATTAAGAAGAGAGTCTTAGGGAGAGGATGAAATTGAAGGGAGTCCTAAGATATCTAAGAAGAGAGCCTCTTACTGTCCGGACCGTGTACCATCAGTTGTCGAGATTCGGACGTAAAAGACGTCAACAAAATTCCGCCGGTCCTTGAAGAATGAACACCAACGGGCTTCAACAAGCGAAAGGTACGGCTGGCCTTTGGAGACATCTGTACAGCAAGACCAGCGTCAAAAATCACCTGAAAACATCTATCGGTTCATGTTGCAACACTTCAGGATACAGAAGTCTTGCAAATTTCGGGCCTTGCCAAATGGCAGTGTCTGAATATCCAAAGTTGCATGCTCTTGCAAGACTTGGCTCCGGACAAGTTCAGATTGCATCCGGCCACTGCCCTACAGCATTTAAATTGCACGCAGCCCTTGTACAATTTGGAACTACACCATACGTGAGAGATCCCAAAAACGGGAGCGGAAACAAAATTTCCATGCTTGTAGTGACCATGGCGTTTCTACGCCGTTCTTTTCAGCCCATGAAAGGGAACAGGTGCTTTTGGAATCTCAAGCTTTTGAGATTCTGTAAATCGAAAACATGTCTAAGGCTTCTAAGGAACGAACTCCAACTTGCCGTCTGTGAAAATGGATATTGCCAGGATGAAGATCCTGGCAGCACTGGAAATGGTTGCACTGCTATGAAACATACATTGACAATCGCGCATTTGAACAAAGCTGGGCCAACAGCATGGATGAAATTGTCCGCGAAGAGCATTTTCAGAAACCTGAAACTTCATTGAAACATGTTGTCTTGTAAAATTCTCAGCTGAGCAAGAAAGCAAAACCCAACTTTTTCAAGTTTGTCTAGTCTTCTAGGGGACAAACGCGTCCATACAAAGTCCCCCAACCTGACCAGAGATGTTGGCACAAATCCGATTAGAGCGACTGATTCGCATGACAGTCCCCTCAGAATTGTTGCGCTTAAACTGACAAACGTCAGTTTCCCTTGCCACTCAAGGGTTTCAAAACTGCTTGGAGTTTTTCCTTCATATTCCCTTGTAGTTGGTTCCAAACAAAGTACTGTCAATCAGGAAAGTCACGGCAGTAACGTGTTTTGAGAACAAATCCCACTGGCACAGACCGCCACGACCCCTAACCCGGCAAAGTCCTTGCAATCCGTTTTTCCCATTGGCACATCTGGTTTATGACGTGCGAAACACGTTTCCAAAACCTTCACTTTTCCATGGCACATCGCCAAATAAGCGTTGAACACTTTTATTGGGGGTTGCGAATCAACAGCGTGCGTTTCCAATCTACATCTGCATGGCACGGACGACTCCAGTCACAACGATTTCAAACAACTTACAATGAGTCTAGTCAACATGTGTTTGGTAGCAACACCGCATGGCACAGGCACACCACAGCTCACTATTCAGCACTTGCGCACAAAAATAATTGCACAATAAACGTTCGGTTTCAAAATCCCTACGGCACACTGTCAAATAGATTTTGAACCCTTCTGCTGGGGACTGTTAGTCAAAAACATTTTTAATCACAATGGAAGGTCGTCAAATCACTTCTATCAAGTACAAGCGGATGCCAAATTCAAAACGCATGAACGCAATTCCAAATGGCACACCTTTGAGCAATCTCATAAAAACAGAATTGCTTCGTGCCCGTCAAAACAACCCGAATGAGAAGCAGCGCCTTCAAAACGAGCAGCTGCAGCAGCAGAACCCCCCAACAGCAGCACCCGAACCAGCGGCCAAACCTGGAAACCTTTTCCCACCGATATGCGTGCACTTTGTCCAAAAAACGCAATGACATTGTCGCTTGTTTCGAACCGTTTTTTTTGTAGGAACCCTCTTAGGCGCAAGGACTTCCCCAAGCCGCTTAGGAAAAACAATTTCTGTGAGCCTTATTGGCCTTTCTCTCTTGCCTGAGTGAAGGTGCATAGTTTGATGAGATAAAAGAAAAATAAGAAACATATCGTTTGGCTTGCTAGCATATGAGAGTCATCTTTCCGTGACCAATCGACCCATCTACTTCTGCAATTAAATCTGGCTCAGAATCTGAGATTACAACCAGCTTCTACTTACGCACATGAACACAAACAAAAAAGAAATGTTCAAAAGCCTGTGAAATAGATTGAATAGCATGGGCACATGATTCGCAACGACTTTCCCAAAATGCATTTACCAATGGTAGTAAGTCAAAACACTGAAATCGCAACGACTTTCCAAGTTGGGAGTAGGGGGGCGTATAGGAAACAACATGATCACCTATCAAAATGCAAAATAGACATATCAGAAACATTCAGAAACCTATTTCTTTAAGCATCGCTTCAATGTTTGAAAGCCTGAAATGATGACGACGATTCGAAGATTCGAAGATTCGAAGATTCGACGATGACTTCCGCCTCTTCACGAAGCTCCTCGACCGCTGGGGCTACTTTGCCTTAGAATTCCGCTCCCAAAACTGCGCATTCAAAGCTTCACAAAGCTTCAAAGCTCACCGAAGAGAAGGGCCCTTTCGTTTGTCTAACCGAGCAAACAACACGAGTCACTAGTCTCCAGTTCATTTGTTTGCTAATTTTTGTTCAGCTCCTGTGCTGCATGCAATGGAACCGCTCCCAAGCTATCAACTGATCATGCTGACCATACGCTTATTTCAGCAAGAAACCAACGACAAAACGCAATTACTTGACATGCTACAGACTCGCTTCATTCAAGAAGGGAACGCTGCACTCCTATGCCTACTCTCATTCCTACTCCTTGGTCCTGCCTCTTCGCCTACTGCCGGCAGCTGCTGCTGCTACTCTTTTCTTTATTCTTCCTCTTACATTGCTCGCAGTCGTACCACACAAATAGTTGCCAGAAATATAAAGAGGGAAACCGGCTACAGGGATGACAGAGCCATCCACTAAAAAAAGCGACAGCCTGCTGGAATCTGTTTGTTTGCTTCTTTGTCCATCTGTCTGACTGTCTGCCTGTTTGTCTGTCTGCCTGAATAGCTAGCTTACCATCTACCCATTTGTTTCTCTCTTTGTCTGTCTATCTCTTTGTCTGCCTGTCTGTCTGTCTACCTTCAAACCATCAATCTGTTTGTCTATCTATCTACCTAGCTACCTATCTACCTACCTCACTATCTATCTGTCTGCCAACCTTTCTATTTATCTATTTATGTATATCACAAATATCTATCTGTCTAGCTAGCTATCTGTTCTCCTGTCTATGGATCTATCTAGTTGTCAATCTATCTATCTAGCTATCTATTTATCCACCTAGCTATCTAGCTAGCCGGCCATCGATTTTGTTGCCTATGCATCTGTGTACCCTTCAACCTGTCTGATGACCGAACTGTCTATCTATCTATTGATCTACAGTATCTATCCAGCTAGCTGTGTACCTATTTACCTGTCTATCTGACTATCTGACCATCTGCAGTAACGCGAACGATCTGTCTACATAAGTATACGACTGTCTGATCATGCACTGTACCTATATTCTTTTCTGTCTATCTCTCAAGATAGTTGCTGCTCTATCTAACCTATCTTTATGCCCGTCAATCTACCTGTCTCTCTTTCTCTCTATCCCGTACTAACCCTGTTCATCTCTACCTGTCTGTGTTGTAACATCAGAAAATGTCGCAGGACCTTCCCTTTCTTGTGATTTTGACTTGCAAAGGTGCTTTGCGCCGCAGCGACTTGCAACTATTGCCCAGTGCTTTTGCCACAGGCCTCTGCACCTGTCGCTTTCCCCAGCCTATCTTTGGACCATCTCGTAGTACAAAACAATTGTAAAAACACTACACTTCAAAAAGCCTATCAGTCATCTGCGGGGAAAAAAACATATTTCTCTTGACATGGCAGTGGGTCAAAACCCCGTACCCCTGGTTCCCCATCATTAACCATTGTTTTCCCTATTATTACTTGTTATTATCCCCCATTATTGGTTGGTTAATATTGACCCATAGCCACATCTCTCCAACATCTCTTCTGGACGACTACCTGCAGCAACCTTCCACAAGTCGGAAGCTTGACTTCCAAGTTTCCTTTGATTGTCCTTACTTCTACTACAGCAAGCAAGCAAGCAAGCAGAAGAGAACGGGAAAAAGAAGAAAAAGAGGAAGACTTGGAGTAGAGGTATCACGTGGAGTCGTGCGAGGAGGGTCATGAAAGGCTGCGGTCGGTTGAGAAATGGGTAAAAAGAAAGACAACTTGTTGGCTGATACTACATGTGATACGCCCGTGACATGCCAAGAAAGACAGCGCGTCAAAAAACCACTCTTGTTCTACCATCTTTCAACACTCTTGAAAAATGTGCAGAACACCCGCTGCTAAATCTTGAGGGAAACTCTTGAGGGGTATTGCAATATATAGCACATTCCTAGGTGGGACCTATGGTGACCTTGCTTAAATCCAAAAACTCCGAGAAGACAAAAAATACAAAAAAAACCTTTCGTAGTTTCTGTTTTTCTTACTGCCGACTCTTGCCCTTGCAGCAACGGTAGTCCCGGTGCTGCTACTTTTCTTCCCGTGACATCTGGAGGTCGTCTTAGCCCCGAGGCTCTTGCAGTCCCGGCTTGCAGAGTTGGCACGACTTGCCTGAAACTTGGCACGGTGGAGACATCTGGAGACATCTGGAGACATCTGGAGACAGAACTGGTAGGCTTTGAGGCCTGCCCGAGGACAGCTTGCAACGGCATGCCATCCTCCAGAGATTCAACCTGAAAACTAATTGGTTTCCGCACCTTGCACATCCTTGCGCCAAACCAAACAGTAGGCAGTTTAAGCAAGCCAACTGAGAATGAAACAAGCAAGTCCTTGGTCACATACGGCCGAAGCACCTGTGGAAAGGTATCTCGACTCAATCACAAGGATCCAAGAACATAACACGTGCAATTTATTACAGGGTTCTGAGCATTTTCTAATGTTTCGAACGGTCAGCATCTGCAGGAAGCTGAAAATGGAGCGGCAACTAATGTCTTAGAGTGCTCAGCACATGTTGTTTTGGTGCGTAAGATTCTGAAAAGGCAAGGAAATGTTCATCTGGAAGGGCTGCAGGATCTGCACTTCGGTGCTCTCCACAGGGTCTCTAGCAATATCTTTCTCTCTTTGACCTTCTCCTTCTCCTTCTCTTTCTCCTTCTCCTTCTCTCCTTCCCTCCTTCTCCTTCTCTCCTTCCCTCCTTCTCTCCTTCTCTCCCTCTCTCCTTCTCTCCTTCTCTCCTTCTCTCCTTCTCTCCTTCTCTCCTCTCTCCTCCTCTCCTTCTCTCCTTTCCCCCCTCTCTCCCTCTCTCCTTCTCTCCTTCTCTCCTTCTCTCCTTCTCTCCTTCTCTCCTTCTCTCCTTCTCTCCTTCTCTCCTTCTCTCCTTCTGTCCTTCTCTCCTTCTCCGTCTCTCCTTCTCCTTCTCCGTCTCTCCTTCTCCTTCTCCGTCTCCTTCTCTCCTTGTCCGTCTCTTTATCTCCTTCTCCTTCTCTCCTCCTCTCCTTCTGCTTCTATATTTTTCACCATCTCTCCTTCTCTTCTTCTGTTTTTATCCTTCTCACCTTCTCTCCTTCTCCTGCTTTCCTTCTCTTCTTCTGCTTTTATGCTTCTCACCTTCTCTCCTTCTCCTGCTTTCCTTCTCTTCTTCTTCTGCTTTTATCCTTTCGCCATCTCTCCTTCACCTTCTCTCTTGTTCTCCTGTTCTCCTGTTCTCCTGTTCTCCTTCTCTCCTTCTCTCCTTCTCTCCTTCTTTCCTTCACTCTATCTCCTTCTCTCCTGTTCTCCTGTTCTCCTTCTGCTCTTAGCCTTGTCACCATCTCTCCTTCTCCTTCTCTCCTTCTGCATTCATCCCTGTCAGCATCTCTCCTTCTCCTTCTGCCCTTCAACTTCTGCTTTTATCCTTTTCACCTTCTCTCCTTCTCCTTCTCTCCTTCTCTCCTTCTACTTTTTTCTTTCTCACCATCGCTCCTTCACCTTCTCCCCTTCTCTTCTTCTGCTTTTATTCTTCTCACCTTCTCTCCTTCTCCTGCTCTCCTTCTCTTCTTCTGCCTTTATCCTTTTCACCTTCTCCTTCTCTCCTTCCGCCCTTCCGTCCTTCCGTCCTTCTCTCCTTCTCTCCTTCTGCTTTTATCCTTTTATCCTTTTATCCTTCTCTCCTTCTGCTTTTATCCTTTTATCCTTTTATCCTTCTCTCCTTCTGCTTTTATCCTTTTATCCTTTTATCCTTCTCTCCTTCTGCTTTTATCCTTTTATCCTTTTATCCTTCTCTCCTTCTCTCCTGCTGCTTTTATCCTGTTATCCTTTTCACCATCTCTCTCTCTCTCTCTCCCCTACTCTCCTTCCTCCTTCTCTCTTTTTTTTCTCCTTTTCCTTTCTCCTTCTGTCATCTTTTCCTCTCCTTCTCTCCTTCTGTGATCTCCTTCTCTCCTTGTGTCATTTACCCTCTTCTCCTTCTCTTCTTGTCCTTTTTTCTCCTTCTCGCCTTCTCTCCTTCTCTCCTTCTCTCCTTCTCTCCTTCTTCTCCCTCTGTCCTTCTCTTTCTCCTTGTCCGTCTCTTTCTCTCCTTCTCCTTTTCCCTCCTTCTGTGCTCTCCTGCTCATTCTCTTGGCCTGGAGAATGCCGCGCGAGAAAAAAAACATTTCTTGAGAAATTTTACACAAGTGAATTTCTGAGGGACAGATTTGCATATCAGTTTTTTATGATGTTGGAACTCGCGTTGCAACGGATGTCCGGCTATCACATACAAATCTCAGGATCTCAAGGCCTTTCGAAATTTCGGAATTCATGTCCACCCACATCCCGCATGGCAAACTGTATGCCATAGTATATGTCACCCTGGGTATCAGAACAAATGAGCGTTTGAATGTCTTCTATCAGAACATTTGTCGGCCTAAATATGGGAACAAAAGCAACGTCAAATCGTGCGTCAGCACATACTGCGGAATGCCTTAAAATCTAGATGGCACAAGGATGGCTTGAAGCCCAGGAATTCTTGCGTCTAGACTTTTCGGGACTCTATGGTATTTCTGAAATCTGGTCGAGAAGCGAACCCTGTGAAGCACTGACCGTGACAATATCCTTTATCAAAGGAAATCTATGTTGTGGTGCCTTTTTGTTTAGTTGGGTTTTTTGTTTTACTTTTTGTTTGGTACGTTTTTGTTTGGCGTGTTTTTGTTTGGCACGTTTTCGTGTGGTAGGATTTTGCGTGGTACGTTCTTGTGTGGTACGTTTTTGTGCGGTACGTTTTTGTGTGGTATGTTTTTGTTTGGCATGTTTTTGTTTGGTACGTTTTTTTGGGGTGTTTTTTGTTGTGCCGGTAACTTTCTTGTGGTGCTGCTGTCTTGGTGATGTCGTTGTGGCAGTCATTTTGCGGTAATGATGTCGTTGCCCTGCATCCTATAGGCCCAAATGTCTTCTCTATAGGCTTCTATGAGCTTGGAAACTTCCGCCCCGGCCTCGTGCGGGTACTCCTTGTAAGATGAAGCATATGCATTTATGTTCATCATTGTTCACCCACATTTCAAGGCTGTATGGATTGTATAATCAGGGTGTTCCTCGAAGGGGACCTCTGCAGAACCTCAAGACAATGTACAAACAGAACCTCTTTGTTTCCATGATTAGTAAATGAGTGGTTTGATCCTGATAGGGCTCAAAGATGTTGTAAGACGTTGTAAGGTATTCGTTGCAGAGTGACAAGGATGTGTCGTTTGCGTTGAAGGTGCTTGGCTTATCCAGTTGCAACGCTGAACCGC
>VSDK01012640.1:127771-149282 GCA_009767595.1 Symbiodinium kawagutii | reverse complement strand
CCGCCTTTAACAAAGCAACAGAAGATAGTAGAAGCCCATGGGTCACCACTCGACTGAAACTGTCATTCGAAGAGTGTCTTTCTCGGAAATTCATGGTTTTGTAAAGCCTGCTATGGTGTGCATGTAAACTAACTTGTGGGTCTCTACTGAGAAATGTGAGGGCGGAGAGCAGTAATGCAGCTGAGACATTCGGACAGTCTTTGCAAGGATGCTTGAAATAGAATTCTGCGGCAAGCCCTTCGCATGACAACTCGTTCTAGAGATGGGCATGGCATGGTCACACATTGTTGCAAACCTACTGGGTCCAGTTGTTTGCAATGCAAATTAAACATGTTTTCAGTTTCAATCATTGATATCATTGATACTTTGTTAAAATACTCTGTTGGAATCTGCTTAATTTTCCAATGCTAGTTTGAGATGTTTGAGGGTTCGATTGAAAGCCTCAAGGCATGGGTCACCCGCGCCTCAGGAAAGATCACTCGCAGGCCCTTCCCAGTTCGACGGTATGGAAAGTTGTTGTTGAACATATCCAAATTGTCTGCCTGGCATGAGGACATATGAGGACTGCGCTGATTACAAATGATAAACAGAATTACAGTACAAACAAATGATGCATCACAGCATGACCTTTTCAAAGGGAGCGAACCAAAAATATCAGGTGAGAAAGCTTGACCACGAAGAGGGGTTCGGCTTGCTCTCAGCAGAACAGTCCCGACAGGAGCCCAACACAGGGACTCAGCCCACAAGAGCCCACATGACATGCCAACCAATTTTCTCGGAACCCTGGACATTATGGCCGATAGCCTCAACAAACTAATGCAAGCCTGTAACAGCCTCGGCCACATGCCACTCCAAAGGAAGAACACCCCCTTGACAAAAAAAGGACCCAAAATTTTAGAATTTCAAAAATGCAAAGAAGGACCCTTTTGCATCCCAGAAGACAACAAGCAAAAAGTACACCCCTACGACCGAGCAAATCTTGACCTCCCCTCAACTCCACATACACATACATACAAATACACACACGAACACTCATCAGCATCATCTGCAACACTGGTATAGTAGAATAATGAAAACAGGTTGGGAACCATACATTCTTGCACACTCGTCCGCATCTTCGGAAACACCTGCTTCAACAACAACGATCAGGACCACCCCCACGAGCACCAGCACAGAGTGCTTCTATTGCTCCATCAGAATTCTGAAGAACCGAAGAACCGAAGAAGCCAAACATAAAATGAGAAGATCGGAGTTTAAATCGAAAAGCAGTGAGAGAAACATCAATTCTTTGAATCCACCTTCAAGAACTAATCAAAAACGTATAATTGTACAGATAGAATGTATACGTACATGAATATACATACAATAAATATCTATAATCTGTATACATACAATATGTATATATACATGCATATATTTGCATACAATATATCTACATATATCATATATCTGTATATTATACATATATATATAACATATCTACAAATATGTGTATATATATACATACGACATATCTTATAGATACAACATCTATATATATATATATACGTATATAGAGATATACATTTAAGGATCAAAACAACACCGCCAGCCGCTCCACATTGGCTCAACATAGGCACCCCCAAAATCTAAATTTCCCAACATGGGGTTGACGTAATCACAACAGTCCATATGCACAAACACTCAACTCAACTAATGCAGCATCGCAATTCCCAACAGCTCTCAAGATGCGTCGATAAGGTATGAAACCATTCGTTCTCTCATCGCATACACACATCAATGAGAAAACAAATCCCAACATTGCCACCCGAATGGCTGCATCCTGAAGTCCCAATGGCATCAATGGCCCACAAATGCCCACAATAACCTTAAAATATCTTAACAGCCTTGCGGCAAAGCCCATCACAGCCCAACGTTAATCAGACTTGATACAACTTCAGCCCAACATACAAATGGCATTTTTAGGATTCGTCTGCTATAGGTATATCATGGTATGTCTAGCTTAGATATGTTTATGCTACTTTCAAGGAACAGCCATCAAGACACGAGACGCACAAGTGCCACGTTTTGAATGAATGCCACTCTTCTCCAGCATACCGCATACATGGTAGGTTGTAGCTGCACGGTTGTTAACACTTGGATTTAAGCAACTTTTCTGAAACTGCACCAATGTCCGCCTCAATCCGAAGGTCTGCCTGTTGCCAAGGCATCCCACATTCTTCCAAGTGTAGAATGATTGATTCAATTTGATTCATGCCTTGCATTGTCGATTCTTAATCCAACTTACTCCTTTCTTCATTTTCTTAACACAATCTACGGATGCCGGAAAGTGATGAACTGCATCCAGCCTGTGGTCGCACAAAGCTTTCGAAGTGCATGACAGCCTCCGACCTGGAAATCACAAGCATATTCCCAGCGACTTGAAATACGAGGAGACATCAGGAGACCAATGCGCGGCTGGACACAATATCATCTGCCTGTTGGAACCGCTACCATTTTGCACCACACCGTGCTGTCTTTCGCCAGTTGATCGTCTGTTAGTGCACTGAATAAAAACTTTGAAACGCATTTTGTGTAGAAGGACAGTCAGTGGCAAGCGTGTTTTACACAGAGAGTTGGCTCCCTGCTAGCCTGTGAACAAAGCGTTGGACTGCAAACGAAAAGTTTTTCTGAGTGGTGACCAAAAGAAACTTAAGGAAACTTAAGGAAACTTTTAGGAAACTTTTAGGAAACTTTTAGGAAACTTTTAGGAAACTTTTAGGAAAGCAAGGTCAGGCTGGACAACGGCTAAGGCAGTGAGTTTGAACGGTTGTAAGCGCATCATCTGGCTCAACAACAAAACGACGTTTTCTGCCATTCCAAATAAATCAAAATGATGACTGACAAGACTGACAAATCAAACCCAGTAGCGATGACACAAAAAACCCAAGATCTGCCCAAAAAAGCGATGTCATGCGATTTCTGATGAAATGCAACCACTTCATATTGACAGAACCTTCCCAATCAAACTACACGGAATTTGCAAGTGTAGCTAAGTGTAGTGTCCCGGCAACGAGCTTCAAACTCAACTCAACACATTACGCGCAGTGGGCATCTTCCTGCCCCAGTCCAACAGTAATGCGTGTTGCCGAGGTTTTGCTGGCTTTGGGAGAGTTCTTGAGGTTTAAGATGGTTTAAGTTAAGTTCAGATTAACAATTGTGGCCATACGAAGGCATGGCAGTAGTCTCAATTTGGCTCAACGCTTGCTGACTCGTACAAGAGGCATCATGTTCTTTGCTATTCAAAATGCCATGAGGACAGCAACGACCCCAAACAGCAATGTTCCGGAGCAGTTGAACAAACAATCATGATCAGCTCGGTGCATTTACAGGCTGCAAACAAGAGGGGAGAATGGACGAAAAAACTGCAGACAAGCGGAATGCAAACTGAGCTAGAAAAACAGGTGCTAGGCACAATAGAGCGAGGACCAATGGATTCAGTTAGGGAAAAGCAGGACGAGACCCTCGACGCAAAAATCATGCTAGGTTTTGAGATTGAAAATCATGGGTTTGCTTCTCTGCCGGGCGCGAGAGAGAGAGAGAGAGAGAGAATGGAGTGGCAAATTCAAAAATGGGGATGGATAAGTGTGGGACAAGTTCTTAAGGCAGGACATTCCCATGAAAATGCTGTACAGTCTTGTATTAGGCATAACAGAAAAGTGTCAAATGAGGGACAAATGGCAGAAAAGGCCTCGAGATGTCTGGAGGCAAAACAAGGGAAGGGACAGGACAAGTGGGAGGCCAGCTCTTGATCTATAAAACCACGACCAAAATAAAAACAGTAAGTTCCTCATCGTTCCTCTACTTGGGCACAAGAAAAGTCAGCAAATCACCGCGGACCGCGGAAGTGGATGTTGGTACTGGATACAAAGGAAGGGCGATGAGTGTGAGCCAAGTGGAAGACAAACTCTCTCGAGTCAGCAATCAATAAGGTGTGTTCCTGTGCAAGAAAGCCCCATTTAAGATGAGATCTCAAGGGAGAACAGAAAATCATGGTGATCATCCTGGAACAAGATCCCTTTACGGAGGAACAAACAAATGAAACAAAGGGAGACAAGGACTGATCAGGGATGAACTCATGATGGAACAAGTCCATTTCTTCGCGATAATTGAGCACCGCATTTATCTCAGAACTGTTTGGGGAAAGAATTGAGAACCCCATTCAGCTACTACAGTACTGTAGCTCTTTCGGGAACACATGCAAGACAAGTGCGAATGATGGTGGAACAGCATGCCCTTAAGCAGGTGACAAGAGTGACAAGAGACAAGCGCGAATGATAGTGGAACGGCTGTCTTCAAGTGGCAGATAACTGGGCGACGAGTGCGAATCGTGGTGGAATGTATCAAATGGGAGACAAGTGGGAGACAAACGGGATCTATGTTGGTGTATAAACGGCAGATTTATGGGAGACAAGGGGCAAGCAAATGAGAGACAAGGGCAAATGATGTTGGAACAGTATGCCATGGGAGAGTGGGAGACAAGACAAGTGGAAAGCAAACAGGAGACAAGGGCAGAGTGGGAGAGAAGTAGGAGACAAATGGACAAATGATAGTGGAACAGCATGCCCTTGAAATGGGAGACAAATGGGGGATAAGTGAGAAACCAACGCAAGGAGACAAGGGGAGACAGAGGGAGACAAAGAGAGATCACGGACAAAATCATGATGGAACAAGAACTGTTTATTTCTTGCAAGAATCGCAAATCCGACTCAGCTGTGAGCTGTTTGGGGCAATCAAAAACTCAAAAAGCATCTGAACACATCCTCTGAGCTTCAAACATAGCTAAAAAGCGCGCAGGGGGCCACAGTGCCTGACTAAACGCCATGCTTTGATTCAAAACCATCGGCATGATTGGATCGAGCAGGGTAAGCACAAGCATGTGAACAGCCCGGTGCAAGTCAATGCAGTCCGTAGGAATGTTGCATTGAGATGTTCCGATAGCTCAAAGGTCACAGTCTCGCTCAGTTCATAGATGGCACCTCTACGAGGTTGACCATCCTCCACATCACCTAGCGCCAAGAAACTGCCATCAGAACTGATATTGAACCCTGTTGAGCTTTTTGAACCAAGTAACTGCCTTGTAAAGAAATGTCATACAAGACCCTGTGCGGTGCAAAGTGACCCCGGGTGTTCTACAGCAGCCGACACTCCAGTAAAATAAATTTGTTTGGAGCCGCAGGCTTAGCCAAAAACATATCAGTGACCTCTTTGATCGGAGACTCGTGGACGTTAAAAAGGGTAGCAGCAAATCTGCCGGAAAGGAATGGCATGAAACCTTGCTTTTCGAAAACATTTCAGCCACAGGCTTGACTTGCACTCCTATGTGGAAACTCTCAAACAAATCACTACTCAGCCCGTGGAGGTGCAGTTGAAACTCTGACACGAGAAAAAGACAATGAAAGGTTCATTGCCGCGTGTTGTTTATTTCATTTCCGCATACTGCCGCACCTTTTTTGTTTTTCCCACACAAAGCTCACTTGCGCAGTGATTTTTTATTGTTTCCCTTCTTTGAAGTACAGAAAGTTCTTTTAAGGCATGGTCATTGTGTGCCATTTATGTTTGATGATAGGCGTACATTAAGCTTCTGTTGTTGGAAACTAGGTCCATCTTGAACATTCTGTGTGTGGGCCAAGTCTGCATCTGAGACATGGTTCAGATATAGACTTCAAGTGAGTCGCGTTGACAAATGGTAGTTTGTCTTAAGGTGAGATTGGATCATTTTGGTGATGGCGTGTTGAGGGGGTACCGCTGTCTTGGTGCCAAGTCTGTATATATTTGATTTTTTTCAGATCATTTAATTACGGCTCCATTTAGGGTCCATTTGACACATGTTAGTGGTGCGCACTATTGCGGTGCGGGTGGTTTTTGTTGCTAAGCGACACGAATAGTTTCACCTCCGCAATTCTTCAAACACGGGTGCCATCCTCTGCACAAAAAAAAATGTTGCACAGGTGGGTTGTAGCTATATCGACAGGACTAGAACTCTCAAAGGTAGTCACAAAACCATGCTCTTGCACCCTGCACCTATTAAGTACCTGATACCCCAAGAACTTAGAACCAACAACTCACAAAAGCCTTTTGCTCTTTTCCACTGCATGACTTCTACACTACAATGTGATTCTATTTTCGAACCCTTCTCCACTCTTAGATTGTCACCCTTGTCTACTCAAAGAGTCTAGTACCAGTCTTTACACAGTCTTTTGGCCACAGCCAAAAGTGGATCCCCGTCAACTGTTTAATCAAGTCAATGCAAAGGATCAACACTGAGTGCTTTCAGGCAACATTTTCCCACCATTTCATGCCGAAAATGCTGAATCTGGTTTCCCACTCTGCCCCATGTGCCCTTCGGGCACCAAGGGCAGGTCTGCCGTGATGGCCCTGAAACACCCTTCAGGTGCTCGAAATGGTAAAGGTTCAAACACAGCTCCACAATACCACTAGCAGAATCCACATCAAAGCCCAGAAAGCCAGAAAGCAAATAAAGACAAATGATGGGCATTACTTTCATTTCAGGTGAAGAAGATTTCTTCTGAATCAATTTGTTTAACGCTTTTCAGATCAGCTTTGATGCGATCCCTCTATTACAGCTGTGGCCAAGGGCTGGTTGGAAGAAAAACGGTTGACAACTCCGAAGGATGCTACCTCCAGGTAGTCACAGGAAGTCACATGTCCTCTCATTCTCGACACATTGCCATGAACTCCTTAAAATCAATCTCTGCATCGCCATTGAGATCCAGATCTTTCAAAGTCTGAACCTGGGCCAAAAGCAACAAGGTCCTAGTAAAAATACATTCAACCGATCGCTTGAAAATACTTGAATGTGAAAGTGGTAACTCTTCAGCTCCTGTTGTTCTCAGTAGTTCTCCTTTCATTTCAAGTGGGTTCCTTTAAGGTTCTTTTAAGGCCCCTTTAAGGTTCCTTTAAGGTTCCTTTAAAGTTCTTTTGAGGTTCCTTTAAGGTTCCTTTAAGGTTCCTTTGGGGTTCCTTTGAGGTTCCTTTGAGGTTCCTTTAAGGTTCCTTTCAGGTTCCTTTCAGGTTCCTTTCAGGTTCCTTTAAGGTTCTTTTGAGGTTCCTTTAAGGTTCCTTTAAGGTTCTTTTGAGGTTCCTTTAAGGTTCCTTTAAGGTTCTTTTGAGGTTCCTTTAAGGTTCCTTTAAGGTTCCTTTAAGGTTCCTTTAAGGTTCTCTTGAGGTTCCTTTAAGGTTCTTTTGAGGTTCCTTTAAGGTTCCTCTAAGGTTCCTTTAAGGTTCTATTGAGGTTCCTTTAAACTTCCTTCAAATCCTTCCAGGTTCCTTCGAGGTTCCTTTAAGGTTCCTTTCAGGTTCCTTTCAGGTTCCTTTCAGGTTCCTTTCAGGTTCCTTTCAGGTTCCTTTAAGGTTCCTTTAAAGTTCTTTTGAGGTTCCTTTCAGGTTCCTTTAAACTTCCTTTAAGGTTCCTTTGAGGTTCCTTTAAACTTCCTTTAAGGTTCCTTTGAGGTTCCTTTAAGGTTCCTTTGAGGTTCTTTGAGGTTCCTTTGAGGTTCCTTTAAGGTTCCTTTGAGGTTCTTTGAGGTTCCTTTCAGGTTCCTTTCAGGTTCCTTTGAGGTTCCTTTGAGGTTCTTTGAGGTTCCTTTGAGGTTCCTTTAAACTTCCTTTAAGGTTCCTTTGAGGTTCCTTTAAACTTCCTTTAAGGTTCCTTTGAGGTTCCTTTAAGGTTCCTTTGAGGTTCTTTGAGGTTCCTTTGAGGTTCCTTTAAGGTTCCTTTGAGGTTCTTTGAGGTTCCTTTGAGGTTCCTTTGAGGTTCCTTTAAGGTTCTATTGAGGTTCCTTTAAACTTCCTTCAAATCCTTCCAGGTTCCTTCGAGGTTCCTTTAAGGTTCCTTTGAGGTTCCTTTGAGGTTCCTTTGAGGTTCCTTTAAGGTTCCTTTGAGGTTCCTTTGAGGTTCCTTTGAGGTTCCTTTGAGGTTCTTTGAGGTTCCTTTGAGGTTCTTTTGAGGTTCCTTTGAGGTTCCTTTCAGGTTCCTTTGAGGTTCCTTTGAGGTTCCTTTGAGGTTCCTTTAAGGTTCCTTTGAGGTTCCTTTGAGGTTCCTTTGAGGTTCCTTTAAGGTTCCTTTGAGGTTCCTTTGAGGTTCCTTTGAGGTTCCTTTGAAGTTCCTTTGAGGTTCCTTTGGGGTTCCTTTGAGGTTCCTTTGCGGTTCCTTTTGAGGTTCCTTTAAGGTTCCTTTGAGGTTCCTTTAAGGTTCCTTTGAGGTTCCTTTGAGCCTCATGTTCCTTTCTGAGTGCCAGACCAACTCAGTGGCTTTAAGGTGTCCCAGCAAACGGCCTCTCAGCTGCAATGTTTTCCTTCAAAGGTCTTCTTTTGAAGGATCTTATGATCTCTTGAAATCTTCACATCGTTTTCATGTGGTCTCATGTGGTCTCATGTGGTCCCATGTTGTCACATATGGTCCCATGTGGTCCCATGTGGTCCCATGTGGTCCCATGTGGTCGCATGAGGTCCCATGTGCTCCCATCGTTTTTATGTCCTTTAGAGCTAGTTTTTTTCCAGGTGTGAAAATTGTCATCAAATACAACAAGGTTCGTGATGCAAAAGTCTGCCTTCTGCTAGCTCACCTCAAAGTTGGCAGCACGGCTACAACTGGGAAACGCTGAAATGTTCAAAGGTGTCATGTTTTCACATGTGTTATTGGTTTTCACATCTTTTTCACAAGCATTTTCCTGCTTTTGCAACCTAGGCTCTCAGTTGAATGCTTCCATCCATGTTCTTGTCAAAACCTGAGCTCACAACATGGACATATTGCAATAAGCGCAGTGTATGTACCACAGCACTTCGATATACTCACGAATTACACGTCCGTTTCATGTCCTAATTCCAGGGCAAAAAAGGCAGCCGAGATGCTGTTGAAAATGACCCGGCCTACCTTCTCTGTCAGGCATTTCTTCCGGTTGAACGTGGCAGCAACAAATTCGGTAAAGGAAAAATCCTGCAAGGCGAAATGCAAAGGTAAGGCGACCAGGAATTTTCACCAAGATGCAGCTGGAACTCGTCAGGTTCCACAAAGCTTCGAAATGGTCATTTGAACATGAAAATACATGAAAATACATGAAATACAGCTTAAAACAAAAGCTTTAATTTCCAAAGGAAAAGAAAGCAAACCAACAAAAACTGATGTATTGCTGCGAAATTTAGGAAATGTGCTGTATGGAAATGTAAAGTTGGATCGGAGTCACTTCGGGATTTGATCCATGCCCAAGACACTTCCGGCTCCAAAGTTCTATTGATTTTCCTTCACTTCCTCAAATTACCCTTCAATCATCATGTCCTGGACGGCATCTGCGACGCCGTCCGCTTGAAAGATCTTCAATGCATCTTTCTTCTTGAGGGACTGCAATGGAGCCCACTCAGGGTCCACAAAAAAAGTCGAGAAACGAAGCTGAGCAAAACAGCAATGTGCTGAGCGCAAGGGGATGGCAAATAAAGAGACCAACGCTGAGCGTTGAAACCAAACTGCTTTGAGATCTTTCAAATGTCTCTACGTATGCACTTCAGGCAGCAACAACATGCAACATTGTCGTCTTGAAAAAACTCGTCTCGGAATTGTGCAGGAAAAGTGAGTAGCAAGTGTGTAAGTGTGTCTGTTGTATGTGTGTCTGTTGTATGTGTGTCTCTTGTGTGTGTGTGTGTTTGTTGTGTGAGTGTGCGTCTCTGTGTCTGTTTCACAGAGCGGCGCCTTTGTGCCTTTGCCTTCAGATGATGCAGCCTGGTCACACGAGAGAAATTCTTTGACTTTTGCAAGAAAGCATGACACAATATGACTCCCAATCCGCTGTTACAAAACGAGAAATGAGAGTCAGCAAACCAATGAATACTAATGACCTATCAGCTATCCAAATATGTTGCGTCTTGACATGAACCCAGGAGTTGATGATCACCCGTGTCTCTTTCGAACTTGTTTACCACAAATAGTGTAAGAGCAGCTGTACACCTATGGGGCCAACATACCACCGCGCTTGTGCAAACAATTACATCAATGAGAAATCCAAACAATGCACCGAACCGACCAAACAAGAAGCAGTGATAGAGACGTGGTTCATGTTTTACTGTTTCCAGTTGTAAGTCTATTGAGTGCGCTTTTCTTTGGATGCTAGAACAGGACTTGGTTGCCATGGAAATCACACCTATTGAGCATGCAAACAAATGTCAATGAACGTGCAATCAGTTTTTTGATCATCCAAATATTACAGTAACAAAATTTCTATTCTCGCAGATCAATGTCCGAGCAAGTACTGCACTGGGTTCATAGTGCAAAAACTGCAAAGCATCCGCCAAGTGGCTTGCCTTGCGCTGACATCTTTCCAGCACGACTTAGTGCTACCGATGATTCACATAGATTCTCTGGATTCACACAGATTATCTGATTCCTTCTGATTCCTTGAAGGTAAAGAACTTATTCTGCGTTCAGGTGCGAAGCCTGAAATCTTCAACAGGTGACGTGAGCTTCAAACATCAATGGCTACACCAGGTTTCAACACCATGCGATGAATTTCAACTCTCCTTCCAAAAAAAATAAAGAGGATTCCCTATTGTGGTCAATCATTTTTGGGAAGTATAAACCTTTGTGCAATTCTTTTGAGGTTCCCTGTGGTTTCCTATTTCATCCTCTGAACAATTACAAAATAAGTCAATATTTATGTTTTGAAGAGATCAAATACCAAAACACATTCCATTCTTCAAAAACACATTTGTTAATGCCTCTCTGCGAACCTCAAGGGATGATTATATCAGAATTATTGCCTATCCACCCGCTGTTGAGGGCACTGAAATGCCAGGGTCCTCCTAAAGGGTGCGTGGAGGTGCGTGTGTGTGTGTGTGTGTGTGTGTGTGTGTGTGTGTGTGTGTGTGTGTGTGCCTACAGCTGGTGAGATTGCTGCTTCGCGCAAGGGTTTCCTCCAGGCTGTCTTGCAAACGGCTGGCAAAACTTCAAAACTTCATCGGTTCATTGGTAAACTGTGTCTAGGTCTGTCTCATGTGGGGACAAAGCATGGGTGATTTGCAAACGCCCAATGGCCTTGGCCAAGGCAACCAGCTCTGACATGGAGACTTGACCGTTGCAATCTTCATCCAGTGCCTTAGATGGGTTTCAAGCCAATTCAGTTGGAAGAAAACCCAAGTCGATCTGATAGAATGTTGTATGATATCATATGACATGATATGATGTGGTGTCACACAATATCATATGATATGATCTGATCTGATACAATATGATATGACATTGTATGATATGATATGCGATGATATCACACGATATCATATGATATGATCTGATCTGATACAACATGTTTTGATATGATACTGTATGATGTGACATGATATCACACAATTTGGTCTAATCTGATATAATATCATATGATATGATGTGAGATGATATGACACGATATAATATTTTGACAAGATATGAAATGATATGCTAGATGATATGACATGATATGATATGATATAATATCCTATGATATTATACTATGTCAGATTAGATGATATAACCTAATATGATCTGATATGATGTAGTATGATATGATATGGCATTGTACAATCTGACATGATATAACAATATATATGATCTGAGATGATATGATCTGATATGTATGTGTTATATATATATAAGTAATATATATTTACATATATGCATATCATGCACACATTGTTGCCACTTGTGTTCACCGAGGCTCAAGGAACAACTGCCTGCTTGGTCCCACGTCAGCCTCTCCAAGCATGCAAGCTGTCCTCATGTCAAGGCAGAAAACCAAAGACATTTGTGAAATGGAAAAAGTCAAGACTTGTTAAGAAGCTGCTGCTTCAAACTGCCCCTGCAGTTTCAAGCTGGGCTACTTCTACCGCACCAAAACACAAAACCACCGAGGAACAACAAGAAATTGTATCTTTGGAGCTTCCACGGTCAGACCATGTCATTCCAAGCAATATACGATGTCATATTATCCCATCCGTTTTTGCTTTTGCCCCCTTGGCGAAGGGTCAGTTTGCAAGCATCATGCTAAGTCTGTAAGAAGGCAGGAAAACTGCCGAATCAGAATGATAGAAATATCAAGCAGGGACTGAAGCTGATTTGTGTATCCAGCGCAAAGAAATGGCCCATGCAGTAAGTTAAATTCGAGATATTGCCATTGCCGGCGTATCGCAATCTTTCAGTGCCAATCTGCAATCCCTGCCAGCCACAAACCAGAGTCTCTCGCAAGTAAACCTGCCTGCAAGATATGCATATTTCTCTCGGCAAGTGCTTCCAAGTGTGTGTCTGTGTGTCTCTGTGTCTGTGCCTGCCTTGAAATGGCATGCTGGGCCATCAAAAACCGACAAACATTCAAAAGTTCATTCATCTACAACTGTTGTTCAAAGTTGGCAAACTGCACGGCAGGGAGGTTCTCAGATTTATTACAACTCCCTGGCAAGACAGATTGCCTGAAGGAAGAAACATTCAAACAATTTGAAAAAAATCCCCGCTTCCTATTACTGAACCCCAAAAAATATTGAAAATTATGGTCCGTAATGTGTGTGTGTGTGTGTGCGGGTGTGTGTGTGTGTGTGTGCTTGTTTTTCGGTTTGCGCCATTTGTTTTGTTCAACAACCTATTTCACAGCCAATATTAGAGGCAAGCTCTCCCAAACAACGTTTTACTCCCCAATATCAGAAAATAGTACTCCCTGCGGTGTTTTATATTGTAGGTGATCGAGCACTCAGCTTTTATATTAAGGTGTCAAATCTAATATGATGGATTAGCGGGTTAGCTTGCCGGAGCTGTTTTTCGGAATCCTTTGTAAAGATTCAATAGCAAAGGAACCGCTAGGGAGTTCTAGTTTTCTTAATACCAAGTTTTAAACTTACGGGTTCCCTTGTTGGAGCGCTTTAATTTACATTGTCCTCTACTATTTTGAATAACAATTTCATAGCAAAGGAGCCGCTAGGAAGTTCTAGTTTTTTCATACCAAGGTTTTTGACTGGTTGGGGATTTGCTTGCCGGAGAGGTTTGTTTAATTTGTCATTGAAAATTTGATAGAAAAGGAACAGCTACAGTACGGAGTTCTGATTTTCTATACCCAGATTTTGAACTTAATATTAGGGGGTTGACCGCGACCCCCCGCACACAAAAACTCCCCTCAATGCTAAAAACCATGCTGAGTGTTTGATATCTACGTGGGGTTGCTCTTAAGGAGCAAAGATTATTGAACAATGGCGGCACCATATCGCAATATGTGGAATCAAATGGCAAAGAATGGCGACCGGAGAAAGCGGAGAGAATAGTGGAGAGCGGTGGAGTCGGGCCAGGGTGAAGCCTCTATCCCAACGGCACAGCACAAGAGTAAATAGAGAAATACAAGGCATGGATTGAAACAAATAGGACAAAAATGGAAATGACAAATGTTCAAACATGTTCAAAATGTATAGATATGTATATATAATTATATATATATATCTATTTATTTATGCATTTATAGATAGATATATATATATATATACTACTATATACATATATAGAGGGAGAGAGAGGGAGAGAGAGAGAGAGAGGTAAAAAAGAATAATGCTCTGTTGTGGCTTTACGGTGCATGGCTTGCGTCCAGCACTGGACAGGTTGAGAGGGAATGGATGGCATGGATGGCATGGATGGCATAGATGTCATGGTTTCAAAGTCAACAACCTCGCTGCGGCCATGTTCACGCATGAAGGCAGAGTTCGGTTTCCGAGCATGTGAGCTCCAGCGCAAAAACAGACTGGTCCATGGTGCAACTGTTTTGTTGGTCCAGTTCTTTTCTCAGGATATGGATCACAACATGGCGAGGTTCGATATGCAGAAGGGATAAATTCATTCAGCTTGGAAGCATCGGCGTATTGGTTCGCAACAGGTGGGTGGCGAATGTCTGGGTTGGGTTTTTCGCGGCTTCTTCTACGCAGATCACTCATATTTGGGAGGTTGGATGATGCTTGCAGCGAATGATTCAGTTTGTGTTGTGATCTTTGAAAATCTGCTGCATGTAACTGCACGAGTGTGAAGATGTCCCCTTTGAGTTTGGACCTGGACATCGAAGCGGTGAAGCAAGGAAGCCTCACATAACTTGGCGGTGCCTAAATCTTCCAGGTTGCCGTCACACTTCTGACAGACTTCTGAGATGTCCCCAGGCAACAGCTGAGGACAAGAGTGCCCAGATGAAACAATTCTACGGATCAGTCTTGCAGCACCGCCGTTGAACCAAGTCTCATGTTCAGGCATGCTCTCTTGAACTTGTTCAGCCCTCTGTAGTTCTTAAGCCCTTCGATGTGCTTTTCTTCCTGAACAAGCAACAGGCACCAACATCATGCACCCCTTGCAATTTAAGTCTCCTGTGACACGTCTGAAGAAGCTAGGCTGTAGGCACCCGACAATAACCCCAACCGGCAGCTTTGGTGCGTTCTTGGCAATAAACTGATGTTGAAGAGCCTCTCGGGTGGAAACACTTCTTTCAAATCAAGTCGTCAAATCAGTTTGTACAAAGATGTCTTAAAAATGTCTTACTTTGATGTGCAAAGATGTTCAAAGAGGAGAAAGCGATGAACAAAGTCTGGGCAAAGAGGCGCCTTCACGCAGCCTGGTCGTTGGTTAATGTCTTTGTGCAACATAGAGGACACCATATTAACGACATCCTACAGGGACAAAGCGATGCCGAATTCAGCGCAAGTGCGTAAATGCCAAATCAAAAATGTACCGACCATGCGAAAGGCAACACACAACACAACAAAGGAAGACTGTGCATAGACAAATGCAAGCATGTCACAGCATGCCTTTCATGTTTGTGAAAAACATGTGCTGCAAAGTGCAAAGGGTCCTGGCCAGCATTCACCCAAGCCTTAATGTGAAAGGCAAAGCAAAACAAAGGCAATCCCCCAGAGAAGGATGATACTGGACATGCCATATTATTGGAGCGGTGTTTTTTCTGGTGTTTTGGTGTTTCTTGGTGTCGGTATTTTGGCGATGTTTTGGTGGTGTTGCTGTGGAGGCGGTGTTCTTAACTTTGTGTGGGGTCTGATGCACTTTCAGCGCGTGCAACCGTTGCAGGCCAAGTTTTACAAAAATGTCATAGCACAAGTGTCTTACCAGAGTGTGACCCCAGGTGTGCCTGACAAAAGTATCCCTGTTGAAATTTACGGGGTGACCTTCGGAACACCATTTTGTAGTAGAATCTTGACTTCTCTACTAAATTGAAGTGAATCCACTTGGAAACCATGTTTTTCCTAGGGCATCTCATCTTGTAGAGGATTTTTTGAACATGGTGGGCATGATCAGTTTTTGGCTACACATGTGCCAACTCCCTCTTGCCACCTGGAAAACCTTCACAAAATGATGGGAACTCCTTGAGCCTCAAAATCAATCTTCAAATTGGAATTTGAGAGTTGGATGATTTGTTCATCATGAAAATCATGACTTTTGCCTACAAAATGACATGGAACGATTTATGCACAGGTAGTGCGCTAGGAATGCACAGAAAAAAGTAACTGCCTGCAAATCATGCCTAATAACTATACGCAATCGGTTTGGACCCAACTTTTACACTTCCCTGGCTTTGTAGCAATGACTGCTGCCACTCAAGCCCGTCAATCCCATCTACAAAGCGACTGTCAAAATCATTGTCGTTTGCTTGGCATTTTTGAAGGAAAAAAAACGGTTTCTTCGACAGGACGACCTGACTGAACGGTCCACAAACCGCACAACGAGAACTGACGTAAACTGCTGAGACTGATAGGCATGAAACTACCATTTTTTCCCGGGCAATGGATTCTCTACAAAATGACATAATGCACCGCTCTATAGCCAAGATCGTTCATAATGGACTTATTCCTGGGCAAGCCCTGAAGCACAATATTTGCATGGAATTTCAAAATTTTGTTCTACAATGCCCTCAACCCCAGGCATGTTTTAACTAATGGAAGACTCCAACCCGGATTGACAACTATGTTGGGTATTTTTGTGTGCGCTGACCAAACTGTTATGATTCATGTGTTTGATTCGCAACCATGTATTCCCTTGCACAAAGAGCGCTGTGTTCTTTGTTTGAGTTTTTTTGCATTTATCATTTGTTTTTTCTACCGAATGACTATGACATGAATGTTCACAAGGTCAACCTGAAATCATCATTAGTCATCAAAGTGCATTGGCATGAGCAACCATTTTTTTCCCACCAGGGGACTTTCTCTACAGAATGACTATGACCTAGATCAGACATATGCTAAGAGCAAACTGGAACCATTTCCTGGGAAACCAGGAAAACCCCTTCATGACACCAGCCGCGCTGATTTGTACTACAAATTGGCACCCTTTCAAGGGGGGTTGACATCACCAAAAGTGTCATACGACGAGTGTCTTACAAAAGTGTCACCGCAAGTTTGTTCTAAGCCACTATAAGCTTGGAAACTTCCGCCCCCGTCTCGTGCTGGTACTACTTGCAAATTTTGCAGGTTTGTTTCCCGTTTTTTTTCAGTGTGGCAAATGATCGGTGGTGTCATCTGCTTTCCATGCTGCGTCATCGGACATGTGCTGCGGAACGTGTAGGTTTATCGGTCGTTGCACGGTGGAGTCATGACTTGATTATTGTGGTTCACGTGGAGGGTGGGGGTGTTTTTTGGGGGTGGCATAGTAACGTTTGGTTTGGGCGCATTCCGTTGCGACATTCGTGCACTGCATACTTGGGGCGGTAATCAGCCCATTAAGAACGACGGCATCTGTGGCAGGGGTCGGAGGGATAGCCGGACCAGGCATGTCCAGTCGGCCATCTGAAACTCGGAGTATAGGATCAGATGTCCCCGTTTTATGCCAGGTGACCACCTGTGCAAAATTTTGTACATCAGCATCTGGCTGATGTTGCAAAAAACGCACTAGATCTGGGATCATTCTGACAGAAAGTAGACCTGTAAGATGCCATGGTAGGTCGAAAAACGCGATATGGCTAGCTTCTTGTCCTTAGACGTTCTAGGGATAATATGTCAAATTTAAGTTGGGTTCCGGAAGGTTTCCTGTGGCATAGATACGGTTTCGATGTGGTTCTAAATTAGGTTCCACTTGACTTGCGGGTGGGGGCATGATAACGTTCGGTTTCGGGTGTATCGATAAACTTGACAGCCCAGCATTGATGATGTGTGGTGTGTTAGATGATGAAGATGCCGAACTGTCGAATGAATCAAGGTAACATCAACGGCGATTTCACCCAGTCGTAAGGCTTTCCCTGCATGGGTTTCATGAGCAGTGCACCCGGTGGTCATCTCAGACATCACAACCGCAGTGGTTGGTCATGTCGGTTCACTTGTCTATTTGATGCACGAACGATCCCGATCTATTGTGTCTGGCATGGCAAATATGGTACGATTGCTATCACTGATTCGATGTTGCAAGAAATTATCAACGATCAACAGTGCTGGTCAGGCAAAGGCGAGAGACGCGTTCCGCGGGTATGTATTTCTATACGGATATAGATATAGATATAATTATAGATATAGATATAGATAAACAAACAAATAAATGAAGAAATAGATGAGTGAGTACAGTAAATGTATAATCATACATAGCCAGAGCAATTTTCCAAGAACGCTCCAGCACTTTCACACCAAGAATCTCTGCCAAGGATCCGATGCCCAAGACTGCGTTGCCAGTGTGCCACTCTATACCAACAGCTAAGCACAGTATCTAATGAGAATCTAATGGTATCTTATATATGTATCTTTCTTATATATGTATCTTATATATGTATCTTATATATCATATGTACAGTATTGTTTAGTGTCACCCCAGGTGTGTCTTACAGCCAGAGTGGACCAAGAGTATCTTACTAAAAGTGTGTCACCAACGCGTCTTATCGAGAGTGTCATATGGATGAGTGCTTTGCAAGAGTGTCTCACGCTTGAGTTTCTCGCAAGAGTCATTTGGGATGTGTTACAACATGTTACAGCTGTCTCTTACAAGAGCGTCAGACCAACAGAGCCCAGAGCCACGCCAAGAGTGTGGCAAAAGAGTGTAAAAAAGAACAGTGTCATGGAATGTCTCTCCGAAAGTGTTGCTCCAGGTGTCTCTTACAACCTGGCGTTGAGTGAACAAATGTGTGCTGCATGTTTTCAATATTTCCAGGTCACAGATGGTATTCCCCTCCCATTCATAACCAAAAGAGGGACAGGTGAATTGCTGCAAAGGAGCAAAGCACATCTAGGCACGGAAACTTATGGATCCCAATTGTAGTCAAAAGCTGGTGCTGACAGTTGGATGACTTGGGCCCTACATGGCCTTACCCTCCTTGAAGCCTGAAATGCAAAAGCCAGTGCTTGGTCAAGCGGCAGCGGATGAAAATTGAAGTCTCGCTTTTGCATTTTCTTCGGAAAGTCCAGCCTTCCAAGCGATGGGCTGGCGCATAGCAAAAGCATGGCCCGGTATCTGAAACTGCGGGGGAGTTTTGGAAGAAACGAAGGACATAGATTGCAGTGAACACGACGGGGAGTATCTGACCTGTCCGAAAGGCAAGCGTCTTGACCTCAAACAATCTGCAAGTCTATGCAACTCTCAGTGGAAGAATGTCCCTTCGCACTAAAAGTGTTGGAAAATTGTCTGGGAGACAGCACAGCTCACAGGAGAGTGATTTGCTGCCACCAAGCATCATTAGCCAATACAGCATCACACCAACGCTCCAAATATCGCAAGACCTTCCGTCAGCGAAGACTTCCCAGTCAGATCTAAGTTTGGACCTTCAGGAAATGCTGAAGCCCTAGGGCTGAGCCAAGCACTCGGTGTAATTTTTTGCAAACACCTGCACAGATCACATCAGATCACATCAGATCAGCACAGAAAAACTCTTCACGTTGGACACGTTGGAGACTGAGTAGAATGAAACCCGTTTGTGGCAAGTTATTTTTGAAGGAATTCATTGCTGCAAGCTTTTGCCAAGCTCTTTTTTATTATTTGAATGGGAGTGAATTGTGGCAGCTTGACAAAGAACACCTGACTCAACCTTTTTCCAGTCCCTCTGAGTCCATCTTTGAATGCCACAAGCTGAAAAAAACAACCACCCCCATTTGTCGAGGGGATCAAAACTGTGCGCTAGAGGAGAAAGGTTTAGAGAGCCTACTGCTCTGCACCTTGATGCACTTTGTATGAATCCGGGCGAAGTAGCAAGCAGTACTGTAAAAGACGTACAGAAATCGCAACGCTTTGACTGAAGAATGGCAAGGATCTTCTTAGCAAATTCAAGCCTCTGTTCCATGGAATGGTGTTCTCTCTACCGGACAAGCATGGACAAGAAAAGAGAAGAAATAAAAGGGAAAAGGAAACAAGCACAAAATGAAAAATGAGTGAATATTGAGTTGCAAACTTCTTAAGACTTGGGGCCTTTTTGGGTGTAATGGTGCGTTTGTGCTTTTGATCAACCTTTACAATGCCCTGCAGGTGCTTAAAGGGGGCATGCACTAAGGTTGACCTACATCTGAATTTATAGAAAGGAATCACTTAAGGAATCTGAAAATAGACATAGATAATGGTTTAAATTCATGTAAACTACCTGACTGTAAAAGTCTCCCCTGCCTCTGGTGCCATGTGACTTGGAGTTCCACACCTGGCAGGAATTTCGCACCATAAAGCACCCCTTTGCACATTGAGAGCCCTGTGCCTTTGCACAAGAGTCATACCTTTCTTGAACGGGCATGATAAACCGTAGTCACCTCAGAATCGCGACCGAGAACCTGTACGACACTCTGCCCTCCTTTTCTTGTGGCATTCCAAACATAGCAGATTGAATCCTAACATTTCCTAAGTCATTTCCTAAGTCCTTTCCAAGATTTTTCCTAAGTCAATTCCTAAGTCCTCTAACTCCAAGTCACTCAATTTCACTGCCTGGCGCTCGTCAAGGCCAACAGGCAAAAGCAGAAGGCAATTTGGAGCTTTAATGTCTCTGTGCACAATCTCCTTACCTGACAAGCGAAGACTGGCCTGAAACGTTGCAAAAAAGTTTAGCAAATTCCATGGTAATGAAGACTTGAAGAGTAACTGCAAGCAAAAGTCAAAAGCCAAGCTTTGAAAACTTTCGATCAATATCAAGCACCAAGCAGCCGTGAAGATATCTTACTGCAGAAAGGACTTGTTTTGTTGCATGAGCAGCCTGCGACAAGCGACTTCAAGCGATAGGCACATTCTGGACTGAGTTTCAACTGGAGGTCGCCACTGCCTCGGGTTCCTTCAGACTTCCATGCTTTTCTACCTGACACCAGTCTCCAGGTACTCAACAGGTACTCAACAGGTACTCAACAGGTACTCAACAGGTACTCAACAGGTACTCAACGATTAGATCTGATCAATTGATCAGAGATCTTTCAAAGAAATTCCACTCGGCTCATCTTGGCTCCGTGCATATCCTTCAAGTTCTCCCCCTGCGCAGAGCTCTAGGACCTCACACTGTGCTTCATTGTGTGCTTTGGGCTCACTCTCACACTGTCAAATGCTTCGCTGCCAGCGTTGCAAGCACAAGATTTCAAAACCATATGCAGTCAAACATAGTCAAACCCTGTTTCAAATCCCACAAGCGAGATGCAAGCAGCTCATCCCTCACCAGTGGCGATCTTTCGAGTTGATAGGGCTCCAACCAGGGAAAGGGTGTCTGAGTCTTCGAAAATCTCGAAAAGGGTAACAACATTGGGATGGTCCAGCCTCAAAAAAACTGTCTTCTGCAGCAGCCAACTTCACAGAAGTTGAGTCTGATCGGCGAACTAAGTTTTTGCAACAGCCAAACGCTCTACGGGAACGAGCTCTGCGCTACACGACCCGCGCGAGAATACCAAAGAAAGAATTTGAGGCTAAGTGCAAGAAGGGACACAAACATCGAAGCAATACTTGCCTGTAGTATTCGAATGTAGTCGTTTTACATTTTTCAATGTCGAAGGGTTCTCGTTCCACCTTCGGAGGCAGGTGTGGTCTGTGTTCGACGCCTTTGGGTTCGGAACCGTCTACCGTCCGCGCACCTCTGCAACCATTCAGTTGGGGGCTCCATGGCACAACGTCCGGTGCTGTTTCTGACATTTTGCCGCCATGCGGATGTGTCATTTTTGATGTTCGACATGTGTCTAAGTCTATGTGCGTATTGTGCGGCAGGCCATAGATTTGCATCGTGCAATTCAATGTTGCATTTTTTGCGGCAGGCGCTACACTTCAATTGCGCAATGGTAGTAGCTGCACGAAGTGAGAATGCAAACCTATCACAGCTTGACTTGTGATACTTTGTGTTGCAGGCATGGCAATTTCAGCACATCCGCCTGTTGCAGGAAAACTTTCTGGAATGGTACTTCTGCGCAAATTTGTGCGTGTGTGTTGGTTGTTGTTCTTGTTGTTGATGATGATGATGATGATGATGATGACGATGACGATGACGATGACGATGACGATGACGATGACGATGACGATGACGATGACGATGACGATGACGATGACGATGAC